>JARHVA010002242.1:1042500-1642500 GCA_037957365.1 Torreya grandis
GCTACAAGCAAAAGAGCATATTCAAATGCTTGAAAATGGAAGACAATATCAAGGTAAGACACTTAAGGAAGTGTATAAAGGAAAGCATAACCAAATAACATAAAAATGTCATAGTATCCCATGCGTCAAATGTGTTAGGAAAAAATGTCAAGTGTATATCATATCAAGTGCCCTATGTAAGATTAATCATAGATAAATGCATGTGTATGTACAAAAGTAATCACAAACATGATAACGTAGAGAGACCATCAAATCATATAAAATGTGTATATCAAGTTCAAATAAGTGAATTACCCTCAATGTCTTCATCACATGACTAGAGGGAAGGCCCAACATCTAAAATAGGAATGTATAATGTATTTATGTATGAATGTATCACACTTAAGTAGATATTTGACACATATTTGTATGTAGGAGCAAATGAATATGTCATCTATCAACATGAAACTAACACATGTATGCCAAGGAGCCAATAAAACATGTAGGTGTCAAAAAATGTTTTTGGAGTTTCAGATTTTTTCTATTTTTTGGTATTTTTAATATATTTGAAGAGGAAAAATCATCCTATGATGCCAACCAATGGATGGTCATATATATCTCCCCACTATGCATATGGTATAATACCTTGTTTATGATATCAAAGAGCATGTGTAGGTGTAATATATAACATTATAGTATTAATGGTGTTCATCATATGTAGAATAGGACACTATTGTCATGAAGTAATAATAATATCAATAAGAGTAGGTGTTATTGGAACCCATCATTGAGTTCTTGTTTGTTTCTTTAGTATAATAGTAACATGTAATTTTTTATGCGATCTAGATATTTGATCATAGTGTGTAGTAGAAGATGGGTATTCCTTATAATCCACTATATGTCTCTGATGTAATGGTCTCTTAATTACTTGATGCCTAGTAAAGGGGATTACCTATTGCCTATCCTTTTGTGGTGAATAAGCCTTAGTAGGCTTGATAGCTAGTATTTTGGGTCCAACTAACTAGAATGAATTTATTTAACACACCAATGCATTGTAGATGATACTTCTTGAAGAGTGTGTATCCAAGGTCTTCCCAATAACATATCAAAGATGCCTATGGAAGGGATAACTGAAAAGGTAGTAACCACATGTGTATAACTAACCTATAAAGGTAAGTCAATCTAACCAAAAACCTTCTAGGAGATCCCATTGAATACTCAATATAATCTAGTAGAGTGGTGTAAGTCATTATGAGTATAACCCAAGTGTATAAGTAATGTCATGGTGAAAAAAATTTCACTTTCACCATTATAAATCATTAAATTGTGTATGTTTTGTTTATCAAGGTATGCTTAAATGAATAAATAATGAAAATCATAGTCATCAAAGGAAATACAAGGTTTTTAACCATAAGAGGTATATGTCATGTGTAATAACCAATAATCCCATCTAGTGGGTGCCCATAATGTGATGGAGGAGGATGTGCATTATATTCCATTTACACTTCTAATTCTTTCTTAGAATTGTCTTTCAAAGGATTGTTAAATATTTTTTGTTTATGTTGATCACTAGGTTGTGATCTAAATTTCTTTAGAGCATACTCAAATGTAAGATTTTGGTCATCGATACAATCTTGGATCTTGTGCTTCAAGGTAAAGCATCTACCTGTAGAATGTCTTGGTCCTTGATAATAATCATAATAATTATTCACATCATATATTTTAAGTAGATTTTGACTCATATCAAACTCGATAGGATGAGGGAGAGATATAAGCTAAAACTCTAGTAACCACATGAGTAATAAGGTTGGGGACTTATTTAAAAGTGTAAATTATCTCCTTAGTGCATCAAATAGGATAATCCAATTAGGATATTGTGAAACTATGATAACCATGGTAGTTATTTCCTTTTTAGGTTCAAGAGGTTGTACCTTATAGTTTTATTGTAAGCTTGGTACTATATGTAGATCAAAATGGTATATTTTCCACATACTTGATCTTATTCAATGACAAGCTTCATTTCATGGTCCTATACAATAGGCATAAGTCATCAAAAGATTTGAACTTCTTGAAAATCATTGACTCATGTAAAGGAGAAATAAAACTTTGCTTGAAGATATCTTCCAACTCTCTGTCAAGCATAAGATTGGTCATTTTGAATAGCATTATCTTATATCTCAGGACATATTCATTGATAGGTTCATTGGTTCCTTGTCTGATTTTGGTAATTTGGGCATATGAAACCTTTTTGAAAATTTTAATGGAAAAGTGTGTTAAGAATTGGTTATCAAGATTATTGAATGCTTTTATAAATTAGAAATATAAATCATAAAACCACCTCTATAGTCCTAGAGGCTTCTTAGAAATAATTTGGTTAAAAGTTTATAAATGGAAGCATAGTCAAGGTCTAATGCATAAAATGTTCAAATATTTTAAAGCATTTTGTTTTATGTTTGTAATTTTGACCTCTAAGGTCTTTATAACTTGAAGTAATGATTGAACTGTAGTCTCAGTAGGATTAGATTAAAAATTTGAGTTATCACCAAAGGGGATGAAAACATGTTTTGAGTATTAATAGGTATTAAAACTGATATTTGTGTTGAAACAATTGGTAATTCCATAATATATGCATCAATAGTAATTTTGGGAAATAAATATTTACACACATAATCAATGTTTCCAATAGATATATGTGTAATTATAAGTTTGGTATGAGTTATAGTACCTTTTAAGGATTCACCATTACTAGGTGAGGTAGCCTTAGTTTTATCTTGTTTACTTATTTCATATCTTGTAACATGCAAAAATGCATCCATTAAGCCCTTGTTATTATTTAGATGAGTAATCAATGATTATTTATCTTCCATTTACAATCAATTTTTTGCATTAACATTTTCTATTGTTTCACAAGTGATAAATTTAAAATTTGCAACAACGTACAATAATAAAAAAAAGCCCTAGGTGACCTAGGGTTTGATGTTCAAAGGTTAGGTTCACCAAATTTTTGACCCTAAATTGATCTAGATTAGGCTTATCTATATTTTCAAGGGATATTTAGATATGAAATGGCATAAGGATGATAATTATATCTATAGTAGGCTAATTAGATGATAAAATTGAATATACATGTACACTAAATTTATTATGTTGAAATAGTTTAAATATGGAAAGTACAACTATGTTAGATATAGAAATGAAAAATAAGTGATGTACTTAGCATGTTCTTGTGTTAATGAAGTTTTATATCTAAAAAAGGTATAAATAAAATAAGATGGAGATTCTAGAACAGTCTTTAGATTTTGGCTCTAATGTTTTTATATCTTTTGATAGTAACATTAGCTTGGGATGGTTTCATTGACACTACTACCTGGGTTAAATGCTACTGTCATATATGAAATATATATTGAAATAAGATTCAATCACTTGGATGATTCTATGTATTACTTTATCATTTCTTTGGTGCATTTAGATTTGGGCCATGGTTTGTCACTCATTATGAAATTAAAAAACCCTAGCTTTCCATATTTGTAGTGACCCTAGGTGAAAATGGGTTAGTGAGCACATAGTGTCGAGCTAATCCCAAAGACCCCACTATCAAAGGATGTTTCCTACATATATGATACTCTATAAAAGGGACTTAGACTCATGTAGTTCTCTCCTATGTGTTGGTTTATGTGAAAATAATATAATATGTGTAAATCAAGTACAATAATGATCTATCTTGTAACTTGGAAAATCAAGTTTTAGGGTTACTCTTTTAGTATTTTAGACTTTTAAATGTGTTGTGCCTATGATTGGTATGGAAATAGGGAAGATTTGATTAACTTAATGCTTGATAGAATGTTTTAAAAGTTATCTTGGTCTCTTTGGTATTTTTTAGGTGAAGAATAAATGAGGGTTGATCTTCTATTAATATCAATCCCTTTAGGGTAGTAAATTACATTAAATATCTTTGGATAACCATTAGGATAAATTTAATTTGAAAATTGGATGACTTTAGGGAACTAGACACTTATGTTTGGATAGGGCAATAACATTGATGTTCCTGTCTATCTTGAATGTTAGTGTTTAGGGATGAAGAAATCAAATATAGGTTCAAAAAATTTATAGATGGGGTTAAGTACATTTTAAGCATTTTATGCAAGATAAAATACTTGTTTAATTAACATAAGATTGGTTAGACTAAGATATATCATCCAAGGTGCATAAATATAAATAAGATGTGAGACTTACAAAAGTGAGAAGGTAAAGAGTTGAGTGGAACAACTAAGGTCTGAGTTTGCCAAGGGTAGAAGACTAAGGTGTTATATAATCATAAAGTATCATCTACATTTAATTTAAATACTAAAACTTAATATTTATATCATCTCAACCTTGAACACTTGACAAATATCAATTAGGGTTTTGCCCTTTAGTTCTTGACCTCTATGCTACTGAAACTCTCACATTCACCATCTCATTGTGCCTAAGTATTTATCTCTTAGTTATAACCATATCATTATGATGACCCATGTCTCCTACATTGCACAAAAATCTTAAAAATTGATCAACATCATTCACTATCATTTTTAGATCCATACCTATTTTTTGGTCATTTGGACACTACCATCTATAGAGGGGCATTATTTTCAATGGTAATATCTAGATCCTTATCTAGTATCTAGTAGCCAAAAGTCATCCAAATTATTAAATGATTGAAATCAATAAATTTATCTAATTATTTTATTAAACCCCAGCATGAGATATTTTCAAAAGGTGGAGTATAGATATAAGTCTAAGCCTTCACATTCCTCATCTAGTAAACTACCAACTAAACACCTATTAAAACTAAATCAATCAACTACACAAGCACTCTATTATACCCTATTCATCCCTATTTTCATCTAAAACATAAGATAAGTCATATTATAAGTCCAAAACATTCATAGAGTATATCATGAGTGACATTTATCATATTATAATTTATATCATTGCATGCATCTTCATATAGTATATTACAACTTTTTACACACACTTTACCACATATAGGGTATAACTACATAAATTTGAGGTCCTCTATAGAGTATTATTTATGTATTTAATTCCAATTGATAGAGGGGTCTTTGGGTTAACTAAAAAATGTGAGCCCACTAACCCATTTTTTAGCAAATCTCATTTCAAAGGGGAAGAGGGGTGAAGAGCTAAGGTTTGATCAATCAATGAAGAGAAATATCCTAGATCTTAGATATGAATAAATTAGTAATAATGTTATAAAAAACCAAAATAATGAAGTTAGTCACATCAATATTTATTCATTATTCCTTATTGGACCCCTATATCGTAGTTAGAAACTAGCATTAATAGTAGTGTCTAGATTTGATAGTAGTGTTCATGGCCACAAAAGTGCAATTTATAGAATTTGACAACTGATATAGAATATTAATCCTATAAACTTTACACATATTTTTATTCCATATATATGTATTCATAGTAAACCAAGTAAGTACCATTTTTTTATTATTTATTACCATATCTTTCAATAGTTGTACTCTATTATTTTTAGCAATCTCAGTTGTATAAATTCTGAATATTCTTTATTTGAAATATTTATTAATTGGGCTAATATATATTAGTTTATCACCCTTGTGCTTAATTTTATTGATATACTTAACCATATATCGATAATTCTAAAATTAGGGTTAAACACTTAGGGGTGATTTTATTTAGCAGATGAATGTTAGATGATTTTTGGAATCTGCTCATTAATAGATTTTAATTGAAATTGGTAGGTTGGAAAGGAAAATCTCTTTCCTAGGTAGGAAAACCTTATTTTGTTAAAATCTCCCTTAAAATCATTCATGTTTATATGATGTCTCTATTCAGCATGCCCAATAAAGCCATGGATAGAGTGGAGTAGATTTAGAAGAGGTTTTTATAGTTGGGTTCCAAGGAAAGAAATATGTTTCCTCTTGTGGCTTGACAAAAAATTTGGATGCCAAAGGGTAAAGGAGTCCTTACTCTTAGGAAAATTAAGAGGATTAACTATGATATAAAGGTGAAATTAAGGTGGAATGTGTTAAAGGAAGAGTGTTTATAGAGAATATAGTTAGAGTTAAATACATAGAAGGAATGGAAGAAGATAACATGTTATTAGAGGAGAGTCCCATAAATACATCTACCTTTTGGAAATCCTTGACCAAAGTACATTTATTCTAAGGAAAGAAGGCAAAGAGTGTTATGGATGTGTGAAGGGTAGATTTTTTCGATGAACCTTAGTGTATGATTATCCCCTTAGTTATAAATCACTATGGAAGGAGGTGGGCCAAACCTTTAAGGAGTCTATTAGGACCAAGTTCAAAGACTAATAGGTTCCCAAAGCAAAAGGAATAGTTTATAAAGTTTTAAAATTTTATGTGATGATTGAATCCATTTCCAAATTTTTGAGAGATTTGAAAGTAAAATTATAGAAAACTCATATTATCATCTTCCCTAAGGAATACAAGCTTATTTGATCTATAAAATATAATGGTGTGTACTTAGTCGATTCAAGTTATATGGTAGACTTGGACCATATGGATAAGGTTTCAACTAGAATGAGTTTTGGGTTAAATACATTGCTCTTAAGGTTAATATCTTCTTTTGGTTGGCAAATTAGAACAAGATTGTCATTATAAACAACCTTGTAAACATGTTTATGTTCATCCTGAATAAGCGCAATCATTTTGAAATCTAATAGGAATCAATTATACATCTATTCTTAGATTATCCTTTCACCTACAACATTTTGTATCATCTTCTCTAGAGATTAAACCTTGCATAATTAGAACCCAATTCCTTGTAGGGTTGTATCAGACAATGGAAACCTCCATGGAGTTTTCTAGCCCTCGAATTTTTGTGGCATCTAAATCTTCCTCACTTTTTATAGGGAGTTTGGAAGGAGAAGAATTCTCATATTTTTTAGGATAAGTAATTTTTTCAAATTTATATGGATTCAAGGGTGTTGGAAGCCATCAAAAAAAATTGGAAAGTCTCTTCTCTAAAAGGTAAACCTTGTTTGATATAAGTCGTTTCCACCATTTTAAAAAATTAGAGCATCTTTCCCATTTTAAAATATAATTCCCCTGAGAAGGTGGATAGAAGTTAAGTTAAATGGTATAACACCCCAAATAATTATATAAATTAAAATTTGTATGGAACTACTAAAGGAACCTAGGAAAAGTAGTTGTGGAAAAGTCATAGGGGATAAAGAAAAGGATTTTGTTGTAGTTTAAATGAGGTCCATGGGAACTCAAAAAAAATCATATACCAGAATATAGAGAAGGTCTATGGGGTATTTAAGTGGTAGATAAATTTTAAATTGATAAACTCATTAATGAAGGAGACTTAATGAACATTATCAACTATCTTTATGGTAAATCCCAACCTAGTTGAACCATACAAAATGAAATCTTCTATGCTAAAATCCAATTGATCAAGTTTACAGGGGTTGAGATCATCCACACTTATAGGAAAGGGAAAAAAACAAGATGCCATGGAAAACTTAGGGGTTATTGGCCTATGTTTCAATACTTTGAATAATTTAAGCAACCTTCATAATAAAATTATCAAAGTATTGAAAGATGAATCATTAATATATTCAAAACCCTAGGAAGGGGTGATTTTGAATCATTAGTTTTACTCAATGCCCATAGTTGATAACTTTATATTTTTTCTTACTAGTAAAACCTTTAATCATTACTCAATGTGAAGAGTCATCTCGAAGCATGTTATATACAATATAATTAATATTACTATTAGATTGGTAGTTGTTGGTCTAATTATAGTTAGTTGTAGTTTAGATAATGAGAAAATGGTGAAAAGTTAAGGATATGGCACCATTGAAGGGGACAGGGATAGAAGTGAGCCCATTTTTTCATGGAGATAATGGATAATGCATCTATTTGGTTAATCTTATAGAGATGTGGGCTAAAAAATTACATGTAATTAATTTTGGGGTACAACCCCATTCTTTCTAAAGAATTTTTAATGTCCTAAAATGAAATGGATGTTAGGATGAATGAGATGTTTGTATGCAAAGGGAAATGCAACTGATCTATAAATCAATCCTAGCTTGGAGAAGATAAATCCTACTTACACTTTTGATTGTTGATATATTATTTATTATGGGTCATGACTAATATGAATCTATTAGACCTACACAAGGGATCTCTTACCATAAAAATATCACTAAGGAGGGTTCTAAAGTCTTTGATTAAACAAAACTATGCAACAACCCTAACTAGGTCCTATTTTTTTCATATTCACTAATTTATAAATGAAAAAATCAAAGCAAAAGTCTAACATAGTGATCACCAAATATTGTGGTACAAAATGGGGGTTAGTAAACATAAAATTAAACATGTATAAGAGAATCCTATTTAAGTTATGTATAGGTAAAATCTTAATCTATGGAGAAAGCAATATATTCAAAAGCCATTACTTATGCTACTTCTATATAATAAAAGAGAGGAACAAAGTTAGAGATACTTACCTTGAAGATGAACCCATCAATACTCAGTATCTCCCTTGGCCAAAGTTTCTTTTCAAGAGTTTATTTTGGTTTGCAAGGATTATTAAGAAAGGCCAAAAGATCCAAGAATTTTTCCATAAGACAAGATTATTAACTAAGTAGAAACCCTAAGCTATGATTCCTCAAGTAGAATGGTGGAAGAGTAGATTGTAAAGAAGAAAAAATGAATAATTAACCCTTAATATCTCTCTAAGAATGATGAAATTAATGTGTTTATATAATTGAATCTAACCCTAGTCCTTTCCAAAAGTTTAATTGACAGGGTTAGCCCAATCAACTCTATATCATTATTGATAAAATCAAATTAGGTTCTAGTCTAGGTCATAAAAGTAGTGACATAGACCTTAAATGAGTTTTGTCAATTAGAGTATAGGGTTGATGGGGATAATAGTGTATCGTAAACCATCAAAAAGGATTTAAGGATAGGGAAGGGATAATAAAGGTATAAAATGACTAAAGAAGGGTGAAAAAGAGGAGGCAAATCTTAGGGGAGTGTTTTTAGGATATGGTTGGATTGATAAAAAGTGGTATTAAAGGGACAAAAATCCTATGAAACACCAATGGTTTATCCACCCATTTCTTAGTGCACTCGTTAAGGCTTGTACTCAAAGAGATTGAGACTCAATGGGTTCTTTCAAGATAGAAAGAATCAGTAATTGATGAAGTTTGAAAATATCACTTGTATACATATTCCCCACTAGAATCTCATCATGTGTCATTCAGGTGTGATATGGGATGATTATTCAAGAAAATAACATAGAAACACACAAAATTTAAGCTAAAAATGTATTATTTTAAAGCATAAAATAACTAACTTAAATGATTGAAAGAGAAATAACTAGATAATAAAAGTATGTGTACTTGAACTTACCTTTATGATTGGATGGTTGTCTATTATGTTCGTAGTTTTGATCATGGAGGGTGTAAAGACTACTTTTGATAAACCAAGGATATTAAACTAAGGATTAAAAAAATGTAGGAAAGCCAATATAACTAACTCTATGTAGATGAGATGTTAAACCAACCTTTCCCTTTTTATAATGTTTTCTATTTATTATCTTTATCTTGGATTTCTTACAATTGTTTGTTTTTTAATTTTAGTTTTGTATCATTGAGTTTGTCAAAATTAGTCTCTATATCCTACATGATCAAAACTACAAACACAATATACAACCATCCAATGATAAAGGTAAGTCCAAGGATGCACACTTTTATCTTTAGTTATTTCCATTTCAATCATTTATGTTTAAGTATTTTATGCTTTAAAATACTTTAATTTTTTAGCTTCAAAATTTTGTGTTTCTGTGTTATTTTCTCTAAGTACCATCCCCTGTTACACCTAAGTGACACATGATGAGCTTCTAATGGGGCATATGTATACACATAATATTTTCAAACTTTATCAATTACTGATTCTTTCTCTGTTATATGAACCCATTGAGTCTCAATCTCTCTAAGTAAAAACATTAAGGGGTACACTGATAAAGGGGTGGGAAAAACATTGGTGCTTATAGGATTATTGTTCCTTACTAATACTAGATATCAATCTAATCATCTCCTAAAAACATTCCCCTAACCTTTGCCCTCTTCTTTTTCACCCTCCTCTAGTCATTTTCCACCTTTATTGTCCCTTCCCTAGCCTAAAATCCTTTTTGATAGTTTATGATACAATGTCAACTCCATTGACCCTATACTCTAATTTAAAAACCTCATTTAGTGTCTAGGTTAGCCCTTGGCCAACTTAGACTAAGACCTAGTTTGATTTTATTAATAATGATACATAGTCGATTGGGCCGACCTTATCAACTAAAATTTTGAAAAGGACTCCAATTAGATCCATCTATATAAACACATTCATTTTGTAATTCTTGGAGAGATAACAAGAGTTAATTATTCATTTGTGCTTCTTTAAAATATTATTTACTACCATTATACTTGAGGAGTATTGGTTTAGGGTTTATATTTCGATAAGAATCTTATCTTGTGGAAAATTCTTGGATGCATTAGAATTTCTTAGTGATCTTTAAAAATAATAAAAACATCTTATGAATCACCTTTATCCAAGGGAGAGATTGAGTCCTGATAGGTTCATCATCTATGTAAGTATCTCTAACTTTGTTCCTCTCTTTTCGTAGATAGAATCAACATAAGTAATGGCTTTTGAATATATTGCTCTTTATGAATTAGTGTTATACCTATAATTAGCTTAAATAGGATTATATTATGCATGTTTATTTACCCCCACTTTATGACACAAGATTTGGTGATTTATAGATTATATTATATTTGCTTTTGTCACTTGTACATTGGTGAATATGAAAACATAAGACCTAGTTAGGGTTATTACATAGTTTTACTTGACTATAGGCTTTGGAACCCTCCCTAGTGATATTATTATGATAACATATCCATCTTGGTCATGACCCCTATTATATAATGTATCAATAATTAAAAGTGTAATTAGGATTTATTGTCTCTGACCTAGGATTGACTTATAGATCAATAACATTTCCCTTTGCATATAATGTCCCTTACCTTTACTAAAGAAGTAATAAAGGAAGTCATAGGGATGTAATGTGAAGGAATGTAATTTTTTAAGGATAAATAATAAAATTTAATTGATCAAAGGCTTTTTCATGTTTGATGACTTTCCTTGAAAGACTAAGAAAGGTTACCTAAGGATGAATATCACTTCTCCATGCTCTATGATTTTACTGTAAATTATGAAATATCTCATGATGGAGGGGAAGTATATAATTCTATATTCTCATGAATTCAAGATACTATATCATTTCAATCGGTAGAGTGTGGTCAGCTTGACTTATTACTTACTCATGTCACTAAAAAAAAATTCATTGGCCTTCCAATTTAATTTATCAAGGAAATTATCATCAAGCTCTAATTTTTCTTATTGTCAATATGGGCCAACCCATTAAAGGAGGAGAGATTGAGAAGGGTGATAAAATAATATCATTTGAGGTGAATGAGGAGGTTTTAGAGGAATAATTTTATGGGTAGGATGTCACTCTAAAGGAGATGGCCAAATAGGGGGATAATAAAAATGGGAAGGGGATAGTAAGTGTAGATAAGGATAAGAAGACTTTGCCTGGTGCTACCCTTAGGTGTGTAGAGTTAAATATTGTTCCCTCTCATATTGATTCAGGGTACTCCATTTATAGGGAGGATAACAAAGGTAAGATGAAAGGTTTGAAGAAAGTGGTTCAAGCCTAGGTGGTTTATGGGAGTAGGGAGGTTAAGCAACCACCTCTTTTCAGTAACCTCAAGGTGAAAGATTTGGAGGTTAGAATATCTATCCTAGAAAATAGGATTATTTAGCAAATTATACAGTGGAAGGAGGTCAAGTTTGGAGGATTTTTCAAAGTTTCAAACCACTGGTATGGGTAAGGGTAGGGGTGGGTGGAATAATGCCATTAGTATGCTCAACCCAACCTTATAGGAGGCTCTTGAATTGGAACATGACACACTAAAAAATAAGGAGAAACATAGATAGATTTACCAGGTGAAATAAAATGGAGGGATGAACATGAGAAAATAAATGAGGCCTACTCAAGGAATAAGGATGAGGAAAAGAGTAATGAGGGACCAAACTATCATACCAGAGGAATCCTTAAGAAAGTTATGGGCAAGGTTCATTTGGGCAAAGAAACCATAAATACTAGGAAAGAAGCTAGGTCAAAAGCAATGGTATAGTATTATGTTTCTAATGATTCCTTTGATTAGTATTTGTTAGGTCTTTTATGTTTTATTTTTGTTGGTGTTATATGTTTGGGAGTTTTTTCTAAACTTTGGTAAACATATAACAACTTATTGTGCGTGTATATCTTTTGCCTATTATTTATCTAAGATGAATAGGTATATATTTTCTTATTAAATGGCTTCAAAGCATTTTAAAACATGTTTGTTTACCTTTATCCCAAACACTTTTATTTTCAACATAATCACATCTATTTTACTTTTATTCTAGATATCATCACTTTTTCCCAATCTCTCATTTCTCTTATTGCATAAAATTTAAATATTTATCTACTTACAAATGTGATATTTTTAATAACCCTATACTTCTTAGAATGTTTATCTTATCATCCACATCTCTCATTATGACTCAAATATAAGTTAACGTAATTATTTGAAATCTAAAATAAGGTGCATGCAACCTTTAATAATTTGTTATGCCCTTAAGCATTGACATGTCTAAGGATATGTGTAGTCAAATTATGGCTTGAATAACCATTTTGCATATTATTTTACATTTATTTATGCATTCATATACTTATTAGGTTAGCCTATGGGTGGTACATGGCCTTATTAGACTATATATAGGAGGTAGGGTTACTTATCATCATATTTGAGTATCCATTCTTATTACAAGCATTTGGGAGGTTTCCCCCTCAAAGTGGATTATATATTATTAATATTTTATAATATATTTCCATATCATTGTGATATACTATTTTATATATGCTTATTTGGTGAATTAATATCATTCTAAGTGGTATCAGAGCATCGATTTGAGCCATAATCAGGTCAAAAACCCTAGATCTTGAAATTTGAATATATCTTGCAAAAGGGTGAAAATTTATCTTCAATGTGTTTACTATAGTTTCTAAATCATTCAAGTAGGTTTATATTAAAATGTTAGCTCATTTGGATCTATTTTTAAAAATTTATCACCATATTAGGGTTTTTCATAAATTTCCTCCATAGCATGCAATTTTTAGAATTTTAGAATTTTTTTAATATTTTTGGAAACCTTGGAAAAATTAGTTTGGGTATATTCTTTGATATTTGTGATTTTAGGCCTAAAATATTTAAAAACTTAGTGGTCAAATTTGGGTTAACAAGGTAAAATAAGGTTCACCATAAATTCTTTGTATGGCTAGTCCTAACACCCATATATGGGGGAAAGGGCTAGACACCCCTAAAAATCTTTTAAGAGATGACATGGAGTCTAAATAATCTGATATGATTTCTCAAATCTACATGGTCTAATGCACAAGGATGTGTAAGTCCAAACTTAAATAATAATGCTGCAAGGGGAGCTTAATGGCATGAACAATCAATTACATCAAATCACAACACAATTGGTTACCATTTCATCTCATTTACCACTAAAAAAACTTCAACTTTTTCCTTCTAGTCCTCTTCCTCTTAATAATAACACCATCAATATGAGGTTAAAATTGAAGTTGCTAAAAGTAGACTTATGCAAGTTTGATGGTAAGGATCCACTCACTTAAATCACTCAAATTAAAAATCTATTTAGTTTACACCAAAATCCTAGATCTCAAAAGGTTGTTGTGGCATCTCTATATCTAGAACCTAAGCCATTCATTTGGTATCATTGGTTTTTTACTCAAAAGAAGAAGATTGTTACATGGTCAGTATTCTATGATGAACTAATGTCTCATTATCAGGATAATGTTTTTAAAAACTAATTTAACCAATTAGCCAAACTATGACAAATATGAATAGTAAAGAATTATATTCATCAATTTCAAAATCTATCCTTACGTGTGGAGGATATCACTGAGGAAAATTTTACTGACCTTTTTTTGATTGGACTAAAAGATAATATTCAATTATAGGTTCATATGTTTAACCCTACAACTGTATCTAAGGCTATACCAAGGGCATGCTTGGCAAAAGAAAAAGAGATGATCAACCTCAACCTTCCAGATTGACACCATAACAAATTGAAGAGAAATGTGTGAAAGGGTTGTGTTATGGTTGTGATATAAAATGGAGAAAAAGTCATCAATGTGTTGAAAAGAAATTATTTTACATTGAAGGGACTGAGGAGGATGAAGAAGATGAATAGGCATCTATTGATAGTTTTGAAGAACCTGAGGATGAAGCTGTAGATTCTAAACCTAATATCTCCTGCCATGCCCTTGTAGGTATTTCCACTCCTTAAACTCTTAAGGTGGTGGGTTTCTTTAATAAACATAAGGTTATAGTGTTGATTGACTTAGGTAGTACACATAATTTCATCAATATTAAGTCAGTTGCTCATTTCAATTATTTCATCCACCCATCCCTAAAATTTCAAGTCATGATTACAGATGGTGATATAGTTAATTATTCTATAAAATGCCATAATATTAAGCTAGCAATGGGGGACTATTTGCTATATTTTCTTATGTTTTCTATTCCTATGGGTGGGACTGACATTGTTTTGGGAGTAAAATGGCTCACCACAGTGGGTACTATTGAGATGAATTTCCATGAACTATTCATGCATTTTTATTATCAAGGTAAGCATGTGGAACTCTGGGGATTAAGATTTAAATCTCCATAAATGGTTAGTTCACATTATATTACCAAGATGATAAAGGATTTGTGACATGCTTGTTTTCCTTTATGTTAAACAAACTAATGAGTCTACCCATCCTAAGTTACAACAAATATCGAATGAGCATTCAATTATTTTTAGACCCATGCTAAAAGGTCTTCTTCCTAGTCATACTCATGATCATGCCATCAAACTCATATAGATATCTTTATGCCCAAAAGAGTGAAATTGAAAAAATGGTACAAGAGTCATTGGAAGTAGGTACTATTTTCCATAGCCAAAGTGAATATTCTTCTCTATTAGTCATGGTAAGAAAGAAGGATGAAACTTGGAAGATGTGCCTAGATTATATAGAGATCAACAAGTTTACTATCAAAGATAAGTTTTCTATTCTTTTAATTAATGATTTTTTAAATGAATTACATGTTATTTATTTTACCAAATTATATCTTCACTCTAGGTATCATCAAATTTGGATTGAGGACATTCCTAAAATAGTCTTTCATACTCATAAAGGCCATTATGAATTATTGGTCATGCCTTTTGGTCTCACCAATGCACCATCCACCTTCCATATTTTGATGAATATGGTTTTTAGGCCATTTTTGATAAATTTTGTACTTATGTTTTTTGATGACATCCTTGTTTATAGAAAAAATTGGGAAGACCACTTACATCATGTGAAAAAGGTATTATCAGTTCTTGAGCAACATCAATTTTATTCTAAACCATCCAATTATGATTTTGGAGTTTGGGAAGTGGAATATTTGGGTCATATTGTATCACATGAGGGAGTAAAAGTTGATCCTAAAAAAATTCAAGCCATCATGGAGTGGCAAATTCCCAAGACACTTAAGAAACTTAGGGGATTTATGGGGTTAAGTGGTTATTATCATAGGTTTGTCAATCACTATGGTAGTATTACATCATCATTCACTTCTTTGTTAAATAAAGACTTTTTATAGTGGAATAATATAGCTATCAAGGCATTTAAACAACTGAAAATGGCTATGTGTACCACCCCAATATTGGCTAATCCAGATTTTTATGAAACTTTTGTGGTTGAATGTGATGCATCTGGACATGGTATGGGTGTAGTAGTCATGAAAAAGTGTAGGTTTATTTCTTATAAGGGTCATCAAATAAAGGTTAAAAATAAGCTCAAACCCATATATAAGAAAGAGATGATGGCTACTCTACCTAGATTTAAACAATGGAGACCTTATCTATTGGGTATTCACTTTTATATAAAGACTGATCATGATAGCCTTACATATTTTTTGGAGCAAAGGCTATCCTCTAAAGAACAATAAGAATGGGTGAAAAAAATGTTAGCATTTGATTTTTAAATATTCTATAAGAAAGGAAAATAAAATGTGATGGTTGATGCACTATCTAGGTGAGATGAGCCAGTTGAAGCATTGTTATATGCTATGACCATTTGACAGGTAGACTAGCTCAAAGAAGCAAGGGTAGAATGGGAAAATGATAGTATTACCCATGCATTGATTCCAAATTTACATAAGGGTTTTGATGGGATTGAAAAGTTTACATGGAATAGGAATGCATTATGGTGTAAAGATTATGTGTTAGAAGTCTCTTCTCAAATAGAAAATCCTTCAAGAACTTCATGTGTCTCCACTTGGCAATCACTTAGGTTTTTTAAAAACCTATAATAGAGTCAAGAATAATTTTTTTTGGAAAGGAATCAAGGGGGGTATACATGAATATGTGGCTAAATGTATGTTATATCACCAAGGTGAACCCATGAAACCCCTAGGTATGTTATAGCTCTTATCCATCCCTAGTCAATGATGGGAAAATGTATCTATGGATTTCATTACTAGGTTACCATGATCTGAAGGTAGAAATGTTATCATGATTTTTCTTGATATACTCACAAAGTATTCTCATTTTTATTCTTTATCTCAACCATTGGTGGCTAGTACAGTAGCTTCTACTTTCCCTAATATAGTTCAAAAATTACATGGTACTCCCAAGATTATTGTTAGTGACCAAGATCCCATATTTACTAGTAATTTTTGGACATAATTATTTGCATGTTTTGGAATCCAATTGACTCATAGATCATCTTATCATCCTCAATCTGATGGATAAATTGAGGTAGTTAACAAGTGTCTAGAAGGGTACCTTCATTGTTTTGTGTCGGATAATCAGGATAAATGGGTTCAATGGCTACCCTTAGATGAATGGTGGTATAATAATTCAATGCATAGTTCATCCAAAATGTCTCCTTTTATATAATTTATAAGATACCACACTCCATCCCTCACTTCACCCTTGAAGACCCACCCAAAGGTACGTTAGTAGAGGAACACCTTCAACATCAATAGGAAGTCCTTACTAGTTTACATAAAAATTTAGATTTGGCCTAGAATCACATGAAAGAATACACAAATCAACACATGAGTGAGAGGAATTTTGAAATTAGTGATTGAGTATTTTTTTCTTGTATCCATATAAGTAGATGTCCTTAAATAAATATAAAAATGATAATAAATTATCTCCCAAGTATTATGGCCCTTATCAGATCTTGTAGAAAATTGGTAGTGTGTTTTATAAGCTAGAATTTCCTCCATCCACTTTCATTCATCCAATATTTCATCTATATTTATTTAATAAGTTAATTAGATAGATATTTACCACTCAAACTAAGTTAATACAATTAGATGAATAAGGGAGGGTTATTCTTGATCCTAAAATGATCCTTCAAACATGCACTAAGTAGCTATAGTCTAGACTGATTATTGAGTATTTGATCAAATGGAAGAATTTTCCTTCTAAAGATACTACTTGGGAGGATTAATCATTCATACAAAAACATCTAATATTTATTAAACATTGAGGACAACATTGTTTTTAAGAGGAGGGGCATGCTACGCCCTTAACTATTGGCATGTCTAGGGATATGTGTAGTCAAATTGTGGCTTGGATAACCCTTTTTCATATTATTTTACATTTATTTATGCATTCATATACTTAGTATTCTGGCCTATAGGTGGCATGTGGCCTTGTTAGACTATATATAGGAGATAGGGTTAGTTATTCATCATCATATTTGAGTATCCATTCTTATTGCAAACATTTGGGAAGTTTCCCCTTCGAAGTGGCTTATATATTATTAATATTTTGTGTTATATTTCTATATAATTATTAAATACTATATATATCTACCTATTTTGTGAATTAATTGTTAAGCATGAGATATATTGAGAGGTGGGGGCTGAATCAGTATATCATATATCTTATAAAACTTTCATTTAACCAAATTTCACTTAATCAAAAATTCAAGATATGCAATAAAACTCAAACAACAAACACCACACAAGATAAAGAGAGACACCAAATATAACGTGGAAAAACAATGTGGGAAAAACCATAAAGAACAATCTCAAGTATATGAATGAGCACAAACACAAACAATATTCACAAGCCAAGCTTACATGAGCACCATACCCCTTTGTTGAGCACCACCCCAGCTGCTATTCATGAGCACCAACCCATAGGAGCACCACACCCCTTTGCCAAGCACCAACCCAGCTACTATTCATGAGCACCAACCCACAAGAGCACCAACCCAGCAACAATTCGTGAGCACCAACCCCTTTGTGTATACCACACACCTATCTCTCAATGTTGCTATCTCAAAAAATGATAGATCAATACAACATCTCTTTCC
The DNA here is from genome assembly GCA_037957365.1 of Torreya grandis. Lineage (NCBI taxonomy): Eukaryota > Viridiplantae > Streptophyta > Pinopsida > Cupressales > Taxaceae > Torreya > Torreya grandis. The sequence continues at coordinate 1,061,041 of JARHVA010002242.1, forward strand.
TCTCTCTCACCTTTGCTCTTCTAAGCTAGATATAAAAAATCATATTCATCTTTCACAATTGCTCTTCTAAGCTAGATATTACAATATCAAATCAACCTCTTTCTTTCATATTAAAAATGGCTTCTCAAGCCTTTATTTATAGATTTTTGAATGACCTTTGGCCTTCCCCCTTTGTGACCCTTTAATCCTCATGGAGAATGGTGCCAAACTTGTATGACCCTTCATATTCAAGCCTTTGAAAATTCATGTGGTGACCCTTCATGACCAAAAATGTCCTTCCCACTTTTGTCCTTATCTTGGTGACTTTTCATATTCCTCAAAGTGTCCCTTCATGAGAAATTGTGCCCTTACTCTTTTGTCTTTACTTGGTGACTCTTGGTATTCCCTAAGATGACTCTTCATGGGAAAATGCATCCCATCCTTCTTTTGTCTTTACCCTGTGGCTCTTCAACTTCTCCATGGGCCCTTCTTTTGTCTCATATGCAACCAAAAATATATTCATTAATATTAAATAAATATTAACTCATATTAGCCAATATATATTTATTACAAACAACATTAAATGTAATAGGGCCTTTATCACCAATAATGCTAAACCTTTGACATCAATGACAATATTTCCAATAATCTCCCCCTCTTTCATTGATGGTAACCTCAATCCTAAAACTACCACATTCTGTCACCTGCACATACTGTCATCTAAAAACATACAGTAACTCCCTCTTACTGTAGCAACCCGTACCTATTCCCTGTACCTATTTTTTTCACTTGTACCTGTACCTATTATTCTCCCCCTTTGACATCAATGGCAAAGGGCCTACCTGGAGCTAACACTTAGATCCCTCTCAATTGATGTTGAACATCAATGGCAAGAAGTAATAGAAATTACTCCCAACTCCTCTCGCCGATCTTTGAATGTATCCTTTGATCGTGCTTTTGAGAAGATATCTGACAATACATACACATTGAATGCAATGGGGCCTTTATCACCAATAATGTTAAACCTTTGACATCAATGACAATATTTCCAACATTAATATCATTCCATAATTTCACAATCAAACCTTTAGTTGAATCCACCTAAGTATTATGTGCACTAACATCTTCATTATATTTTTTCATCAATTGGAAAAAACCTTCTATTAATACTTAAAATAATACACAGTTAATCTTATAACATAAAATAATATGTCATTGATATTACCATTAAAAAAATTGAATTAAATTACGACCCATCCTCACGCCAAAAAAAGTGAATGAAATTGTTTATAGTGTTCATCACATGTATCTCATATCCTAAGGTTTTGTCCACGTGACTATTGACACTACCATTAGTTACTCAATTATGTAGCATTCTATTACATTTAATAAGAAAGTATTCATTTTTAGTTTGTCCTCTTAATTTGGGGATACACGTTCTTAATGAATAAGTTTCCCACATAAACATGCATTATTAGATATTACTCGAGATAGAAGAAGAGACTATGTCATCAAAGAAGGAACAAAAGTTCTATAATTTGTTTCACAAATTAATTTACCCCTTAAAAAAATTCTTTCAATGTAATGTTTCATGCCCTTATTATATATGTTTTTTTGTAAAATACCCTCATAATCTTGTAGTCACTCAAACTTGATCATGAATACTTGATAATGTCAATTTTGACCTACTTTCACCTTAATTGACTTGATCACTCTATATGAATCTATTTCTCCACTTCACTCTATCCTAATAACTTATAGTGACCTTTCCCTTTCTAATTTTCTATCATAGCCTTAAAAAATGTTATTGCTTGATTAAAAATCCCCTCTAAGCATCTATACATATATCCTAGATTCTAAATTTTGCATGCTTCCTTATAAGACAAAATCAACCAATATCGATGAATATCAAAAATCAATCTTAATCCCCATGGGTTGATCCTGACTTTCACTTTATCAATAGTCAATTTTTAAATTTAAAACCTTTCCTGACAACTTGGTCCATATTTATAGGATATGTAGTGTAAAGTTTTCCCCTTTTTGATTGATATAAATGAACATCAAATTCACATACTCAATCACTTTCAAATGTTAATTTTGAGGCACACTTTCATTATTTCACACTAAGTAAAGCTTCTCTATTCTTTCCAATTTTTATTCCAATCATTTGAAACAAACCATTTTCAAGTCAAGATCTTGATTTATCCAAGTCAATCAAATAATTATCAAGTATTGAATCCATCTACAAATGAATTCATGTAGAAAAATGATAAATTTTTCAAAAAGCACTCTAAGTGGGATAAATACATGGGCTTAATTTTCTTCTTCAGAATATTGGATACATAGGTAGCAATTAATCATCAAGGGGGTGATTAAGGTAAGTTGAGCCCATTACACTTACCCTATCTCTTTTAAGATATTTAAACTAGCATAAGCCCTATTAGAGTTTTTAATTTATTAAAGTTATTTTTAGGTCATTTTTTTACACTCAACATTTAATTTTATGCATGTACGTGTGTTTCAAGCAACCATATATGATATGCCCTAGTTTCTCTATTTGTATGCATAGGACATAATTTACTAGTAGAGGATAGTAGTGATAGTCAATATTTTCCCATTTCAATCGATCTTGACTCTAAGTAGTCATACTTTCAATTTTTGTGGCACTTTCAGAATCAATCAAAGTTGATCAATGTCATCCATTTTTATCTATCCATAGTCAAATCACAGATAGTAAACAATCGAGTCTTTAATTTTTGTTCATAGTTACTCTTATTTCATGTGATCATGCTTTTTTATTTTAGTGTTTTACTTCCATTCTACTTGTCAAAAGTTATTTGAAAACATTTACTTTCTTTCAAATTATTTATCTTAATTAGGGTTAATGCACCTACTAGTTCCAAATTCTAATAAAACATATTGGAGAACCCATTTTCATTTGTGCATTACTTCAAATACATTTCCTAGGGTTTAAATAAATTATTGATATATAAAACTAAAATAATACTATTTCAACATTTGATCTAAAATATTACACTAAAATAACTTGCCTTTGACCTCAAATTTAATCATGGATACTTAAAGCACTTTATTTTGTCCTTGGATATGATATCTAACATTGAAATCAATTTCTCAATTTTTAAAGAATTTATGGATATATTATATGGGTATTTATTGTTATCAATTTTTATAGTTTTAAAAACATTTTATATCCCCTTAGCAAGTAACACAATTAACATGTAATAAATCAAAGTGAATCACATCTTAAGACCCAAACACCATTAATGCATTTTTTGTAAAGTCAAGTATGATATTGAAACAAGATCAATCATGCATGTAGGATGTTATAAACCTTAATTTATATCATAATCATTATGGTATTATTATGATCATATATAATTAAAATGCCTATGAATTTGATTTTGCTAAGAATAATAGATTTAATCTTGTTAATGTGAATCAATTTGGTGAATATATTAATGCCCACCCATATGAAATCAACTCTTTGTTATTTGTATATTGGAAATAAAAAATAAACATGATCATGCTAGCACATCCAAAGAAAAAAAATCATCAAGAAACATCTCATCAACCCTACCATATGTGTTTTTAATTATATTATTTATATTATTATTACACCTACACCTTATGATCTAGGAGCAACACAAGGTTTCCAATAGATATATATGCCCATGCCTAACCAAATGACTCATACAATACCTTTGATATTTATATCACCTACCTTTATTAATACACAATCCATTGTGAAAAATATTCAACTTCTACATGCTAGGGTGTTATAATTATAACAATGTATATAAAAATGTATCCAATCAATGAATTCAAAATATTTTCTTCATAATCCGTTAACACTTGATATTGCATCATATCCTTTACTTACATGATTTTTAACTCCTAAATTTACAATAGATTAAGGTAAAGAATATACTAAATAACATATTTAATATTTTCATCCACCATGTTTGGATTATGCTTTCAATGATAGGTTCTTAACTAAGTTTTTTCTAAGAATCCTAAAATATTACACCTTGCAATGGTTTTATGATCTGCTTATTCAATCAATCAAAGCATTCAATCCACTAGAAGATCAATTTCTCAAGCATTTTGCTATCAAAATTTATGAAAAACTTTCTTTTCCACAAACTTCTAAGCTTAATAAAAGAACTAATGATCTTATCAGTGGCTATATACTTCATTATAAGACTATTCTTTCTGAAATGACTAACACCTTGGGAAATAATGAAGTGCAATATATTTTCAAATAAAGTTTATTTGTAACTTTACATGAGTTATTTATTTTCAAGAAATGCATATCTTTTTAAGAAATTTTGCATACCATAAGTTAAAGATAAGTCCAACTTATTGCTTTGAAAAATCTCAAGTATGCATCTACATCTACTTAAACTTCCACAATGAAGTTTCAAATGAAACCATATTATAAATCCAAACCAATATATACTAATGATGATGCAAGGATAAAAGTTAATGATATTTCTAAATCTTATAACAATATTTTTTTTATCAGATCAAACAAAGAGGAAATTCTCTGTATTAACACAATCACTTCATAAATTACTACAAAAATTGATTGAATGCAATCTCATTAATCTACCTCCACTAGTAGAGATTGACATGAGTAGTCCTCAACAAAAATCATTTGATAAAAATGTATATTATTATTACCATATATGAAGTGGTCACTCTACTAACATATGTTTTAATATCAATCACCTTACAAGATATTATTGATAACAATGGCATTGAGTTTAACACTCTTACAAACTAAACTAATTCTCAATAAGATGAAAATGTAATGATAAAGATTATCAGTAAGCCATTTCCAAATAATTAAATAAATAAGTATAATCTAGTAGTGCATCATACTTATAATAAATATTCACCTCTTGAGTAATATGATCATCTATTAGATAGAATAATGAATAAAAATATTTAAAATTTTCAACCATGTCTTATGACCACTTTTGATGATAATGAGATAGTGGATGATGATTCTAATTTTCATGTCTTATGTACATGATCACATATTTTTAAATAACCCATCCATAGTTTATTATTTGATAAAGGATATAATTAGAATGCATGCAAAATGACAATATTGTATTCATTGACTCGCAGACAACATGACATACAAGAAACATATAAAAATGTCAAGACATTCAATGGGAAACAAAAAACTAGTTTGAATTATATTTTATTACCTCTTAAGGTGGGCATTACTATATTATATATTATTATTTTTAGTTTTACCACAAAATGGGGTTTTTGAAATGTTATTTGGATGCCCTTGGTTATAAAACCAACTTTGTGGTGTACCTTCTATAATACATAGATGCCTAAATTACATCAATTGAAATAAAGTGTAGTTTATTGATATATCTATGAAAAAAATAACATTTATATTTATGGCACCTCTACAAAAGTTTTCTATTCAACCTCTTCATAAAAGTGAAAATTTATCAAAAGAAAGTAACGTAAAATAAATCATATCAAAAAAAGTGTCAAGTTCACAAAAATCACCATCACATGCAAAAAATGGTGATACAAAAAAGTCAACATGTTTCAAAAAGATCAAACCATTTGGCACAACCACCTATTGTACCCAACATCCCCCTTTTATTTAAGAAGAAATGGGGACCCACTTTTTTCATATGTTTATACAAATTTTGGAAAATCTAAAGTATTTCTCATTTGGTAGGATGATATTGGCATAGTGTTTCATGAAACTAACTTTTGGTCTATCAAGACTATTTTTTGGAATTATATTTCCAGGCTAATTATTTCAGCACTTAAACTATTTGTCCTTTTAGGTTTTATGTTTTAGGTGTTTATAAGACTTTATTCTTTTGGAATTTGTTTTTGCAAAGCCTTATTTTATTAGGGAAATTATTGTGAACATTTTGTCCAAAATAATTCCCCCAAAAGGATTTGGCTTGCAGGCTCTTTGGCCTTATGAAATTTTAGACTTCAAACATTTTGTCTAAAAAAACTCCCTTGATGTATTATCCCTTAAACCCTACCAAACCTACCCTTTAAGACTTTTGAGAACTACCCTTAGCTATATGAAAGTGGCCTTCAGACTTTATGAAGTAGATCCTTTAGTAATTTTGTCATGGACAAAATGCCCTATGAAGTGGACCCTTCAAATCAAAATTACCCTTTAGGGAAATTGAAAATGTCCTTTAAACCCTCAAAATAGCCCTTTAAGGTAATTACCTCATGAATTTTGCTTAAATGAAATAGCTCTTTGGGTAAAATGTTGTGGACATTTTGTTTAAAATGATTCCCCCAAAGGAATTAGTCTATGGATGTTGTCCCAAAAGAATTTTCCCTGATATAAACCCTGAGTGCCTTATTATCAAGAGTATTACTAGTCTAACCATACTTATCTAAATAAAAATATTTCCCATCAATACTTTAAAGACCCTCACCAACCTAAGCTAACAAGTTTGAATTTACAGGAAAATAGAAGCCAAGTGAACGTTGCATATTTATGTCACATGAACTAATATTCAATACAAGATTTTATATAAGCAATATGCCACTATTGAAAATCTATCATTGCATTCAAGATTACTTGCATTCAAAGTCTTCTACTTTCTTATAGTGATGAAAATCTTGAGTTCCCACTTCAAGAGTGATACAAATAAAACAATGACTAAGTTAGAGCAGATTTTTTTTTCTAGCATACATAACACATAGAAGTAGTAGGAAATATGCAGCAATGGCATCTACATCCAAGATTTGTCAAGAGATGAATCCACTATTATTATATTTAATTAAAGACTTCATAGAGTTCATAGACATAATCTTCAATGCCATAGTGTTTGGAGACAAATACCATAATTATTTAGCATTATGGGATGTCATCGATTTGGTGGATGTGTTTTCACTAGAAGATGATATGACACTAGTGGACAGACTATTCGTTAAATAATTATTTAAATTTAAATACCAAATATTACACTTTGTTACAGCCAAGCCAAAATTAATGTTATGTATTGACCTCCTAAGGGACCTATTCTTTTTAGGGAAGATATCATAGGATACTTTCCTGCATCATTCTAATAACAATATGGTGGTTGATTGTATTTTAGGAGTGGATTTCCAAAGATATTTTCCTTTGAGTATACAAGAGGCCTACTTCAACAAAAACACATTGGTGTAGTTTAACGTAGAGACCTTAATGGAGAAGGTACTATCTTCATGGATCCTCCTAGACTAGACCATCACATGGAAAGGGAAGAAGCTAAAAGGAGTAATTCAATTGACAAATTCAGGATGGGAATTCATATTGGTATGGCTCTTCTTAATCAATTATATGGTATGCCCAATATTCATTTTACTAATTTAAATTAGGTACCACTATTGTATATTATGCTTACACATAACATCATATATGCCCTAGGTGAAATAATCAACCTTCGATTGAGAGAGCATATTATTCATAAGGATAAATGTCTCATGCCCTCAAGATATTTCTACATGATGTCTTATTTTTTATATATAGTCATGGGATGCGTTATAAAGATCTTGGTGAATTATGGTCTTGGGCCATAGATTATGAGAAGAATAGAATATGCAATCATTACCAATTCTTATATGTCTACTATTATACCAAGCATATGGTGAGGATCTTCGATGCTGTCTATCCTAAGGTTTGGAAAGCCATTCATGGCTTTCCCATGCCTCAAATTAGATAGAATATTGTGAAGAACCTATTAGGGAAAGGGGATTTTTCCTTTACCCAAATTTCACTATTATCATGATTTAAGGAAACAAGGTTGGCCCCTATGTCTCCCAAAGTTTTTACAAGATAAATTAGTTGAATAGGAAATTGCCTTCCAGTTATGAAAAATCTTTGAAGAGGATTTATCAAGGCATAAGAAGGCCTTCTATTTTGGTCATTTTGTAACTATTGACAAGATGTTATATATGATGAAGAAGCATCTCAGAGAAGTAGGTAGAAAACATAAGATTTATCCTTTACCCACACTTGCACACAGAGATTAGGATCTACATGGGTTGATCGAAAATCACATTCATGGATTCAATATCCCATATAGTTATGAGACTTATGGCTATGATTTCTTATTTTTAAATGCCAAGTTTGATGAGGAAGTATTTTAATGGGAAAGTATTATTGGGATATAAGAGGATAATTTAAGAATGATTTAGAATGACCTTTATATTTTAGATTTCAAAATTCATTATGTAAGGTTTTCATGCTTAGCTACTTGAGAAATGATTTTCCTAGATCACACTCTCATGGAAAAATTTATTTTATCTAATAGGCTATTTTTTTATACTCAAATTTATTACACAAAATTGACTAGCAAGGTCTCTAGTGTTTTTCCTATTTTATATACCCCCATAAATTTTTTAAAATCTATACTTGCTATCATAGAGATGACCCTGTCATAAAACCTAAAACTATATCAAGAACCCTATTGATTGATAGTATTCTTAGATGCATATTTTATTATGAAATTATAATGATTTGTTGATAGTTTTTATTTATTTTTTAAGTGTTTTTGAAGATCATGGTGGATAAATGAATAAAATATTCATATATGGTTATATATATGATCAATTCTTCTACAATTCAGATTCAGTGCTCTTTGATAGTTTCAGTTAATACATGGATTTTTAATTTTCAGCCATATTTGATAATCTATGGTGATGTTTTGATATTCATGAGTATATTTTATTTATTATTTAGATAAAAATGGTGATATGATACTTTGAAAAACATTTCAATCAATTTGGTACATTCAAAAGTTATTTTAAAAATCTATACTTGACGCAAGCTCAGTTTCATTCACTAATTGATATGTTGGTTGGATGGTTCAATAATGCTCCTTTATTAATTTATAGAACCATTAATATAAGTTTTTTTATTTATTTTTTTAAAATTCTACATCTAGTACACGGATCAATTCATGGAAGCCTAATTGGCATATTAAAGTTTAGTTGTTTTAAGATTTGAGTTAATAGTCAAATTTGGTGATCATAGTTTCAGAGCATATATTTCATTACTTGTATCTTGAAGATTGATTAAATAGATATAGCATAAAAATTCCTTGAAAAATGTCATACATTTATTTTAAGAGTTTCACTTCACTTGAAAATGATAAAAATAGCTTTATTTCTCACAAAGTTTGCATTCATGCTAAAATTGTTTAAGAGGGACCTATCCTAGCATTCATGGCATAATTTGAATTTATGATGCTAGGCTATATATGTTTTGATTATTTAAAAATTTTATGGGACTATCTTAATTCATAAAATTGTCAAAGATCCCTTTTGTTTGGTTGATAAGCATTTTCAAGGTTAATTTATTTGGTTAAGTCATTTGATTCATTCGTGAGATATAACTATTGACTAAAGTAGTGGAATATAGTTTCCAGGGACCTTTCGTCACTTTGCTTAGTTAACTATCAATCATTAAATATTTTTGAAATGCATAATTCTTATGACCCTTTGATGGATGACAAGTCAAATATTTGATTGAGTTGTACACTACTTGATAAAATGAACTTTAAGGTAGGAGAGTTGGTAAGTGCATTTAAGTTGGATTATGTGTTTGTAATGCTTTAGGATTATTTTATGATTTAGTGATATATTTATATTCATGACAAACTAATCTCCTCAAATGATTCAACTTGGCTAATCATCTATTGTAAAGATTTAGTCCTAGATAAAAATGTCAGTACCAATAAGTGATTTAGCAAGATACTAAGTATGAAATTAATTAATGCAAACCAATGAAAAGCAACCACATCATTGGGTCATTTATAGGCTTAGGTTGGTAAATAAATTTTTTGTTTTTCTTCATTTATGATCATTCAATTACAATTTTTATGTGGGAGTATAGCCCTAACAATAATTTTGTAACAAGATTTGAGTGAGAAAAGTAGGTATGTTTATGACAAGTTTGATCAGTCTTTCTTCAAAAATATTCTATGGAAGAATGAAAGTTTGGAATGAAAGAGAATTAGTTTAAAATAATTTATGGTTTGTATGAAATAAAGTTTTGAGGTTTTATTCTATTTTATTGTGGAAAATGTGGAAGTGGCTCAAAGTTTTCATTGAATCTTCCACATACAATTGATGTCAATTGTTTATGGGTTTATTTGAAAATTTGAAACTCAGAACTATAGTTTGAAATATATGAGTTTTATGCATGCTGATTTTGGGAATAAATATAATATTTTTGGAAAGTTGGAAAATATGTTGATGTGCTTGCAAAACTCTATTTGTTGGTTTCATGTCTCAAGTTTTCTGAAAGTTGTCTGCATGCAATAGTGTAAAGAAAATATAAATATCTCTTTAGATTTTTCATGATTATTACATGATTGATAAAAAAAATTATATCCATCAATCTGAAGAAGGTTTAGAATAAACTTTTTGAAATCTGCATATAGTAGGCTTTCTAGTTTTTGAGGGTTTGAAGTTATCATTTTGTTCTGCATGAATAATACATTTTTGTACATGAAAAATTAGAAACCTTTTCTTTGAGATAAATAAATGATAATATTTGGTTTTGGTTCAATGATAGAGGTTCAAGGTGTGAGTTTTGTATTTTTGAATGTTTCTTTTAGAAAACTATTTCAATATTTTTATTTTTATTTTGGTGACATTATTGTGTTTTCACCAATCTCAGTATGAAGATTCACTTGCATGTTTTAGATAATGAAAAGTTAAAATGGTCTTTCTTTTTGAAAATAGATATGAAACAGATTGATAAATTTATTAGCCTAGTTTTATATATGTCAGGGTTTCAATAATTATTTTGTGTCATGTGCTAGGAATAAATACTAAAATTGATGCAGAATAATTTCACAAAATCACAATAATAGATATAAAAAGAGATGAATAAATAACAAATATAAACATTCACAATAAGAAGACTAGATTTTAATGTGGTTCACCCAATTTGGGTTACATCCACCAATAAACACTTACTCATATTTTGTTAAAGCTATGAGAGTATAAACCACTCTCAGATCAGTCTTTTCACAATTACAAAATGCTTAGATTTGTTTGGAGTTGTGCTCAACAAACCCTCCTAAATTCACATCTAAATTCACACACTTTGTTCTTCCTTATCAAAACACAATTTCTCATGATGTATTACCTAATAAATATCCATAAATACATAATACATCAATAAAGTAGTATTAAAAAATAATGGGTACCAAAACCGTGGGTGGAACAACCCAAAATGGTTTCCTATGAACCCTAATGAGAAAAACATATAGTGTATAGCACATTTAAAATGTACAGTATTTGAAAATCCATTGTAATTTATAACTAATATCTACAACACAAAAATCACCCACTTGGATATTGATTTCCTCTAAGTAAGCATCTCAACCCTTCGCTATTAACTATGAAATCCAACTGAAACTAAACATAGCTTTAGTTTCTTCCTTGTGACCACTTTGGTCATCATGTCTACAAGATTTTGACTGGTATGAATCTTCTCCAAATTCAACTTCTCTTCCTCCAAAGTTGTCTTGATGAAATGGTACCTTAACTATATATGATTCATCGTAGAGTGGAAAGTAGAGTTCTTGGCTAGATGTATAGCACACTGACTATCACTATATAGCTTCTCTTTTTCTTTCTTATGCCCTAACTCTTCAAGAAACTATTGTAACCAAATCATTTTTTTCTTACCTCTATGGAAATAACATACTTATCCTCTATGGTTGACAAAGCCACAAGTTTCTATAGTCATAAAATCCAACTCACCATTATGTCACCTAAATTAAATACATATCCTATTGTACTCCACCAACTATCTAAATTTCTAGCCATGTCTGAATCTACATAACCATGAAAAGTGGTGTCCAACCCACCATGGCTTAAAAATATCCACATGGTCCCTCTTAAATATCAAAGGATCCACTTCACTACCTTCTAGTGTTCTCTATGTAGATCACTCATTTACCTGCTTATTGTTCTCATTTCATGAGAAATATCTAGCCCAATGCATACCATGGCATACATCAAGCTACCAACAACTGATTAGTATGGTACATGTGACATCTGGATTCTTTCATCCTCTGTCCTAGGACACTGCTCCTTTGATAACTTGAAATGGCCTACCAAAGGAGTCCCAACCAATTTAACATCTTGTATACTAAACCTCTCCAAGACCTTTTTGATGTACTCCTCTTGGGATAAATTTAGCTTTCATTCTTTCCTATCCCAATTTATTCATATAATAAGGATTTATTTTTTTAGTCCCAAATCCTTCATAGTAAATTAATTACTAAGATATTCTTTGAGTAACTTTATTTCCTACATGTTCTTACCTACAACCAACATATCATCCATATACAGACAAAGGATAATGTAATCACCATCATCAAATTTCTTGATATATATAAAATGGTCTAAATGACACCTGGAGTATCCCTATTCCATCATAAAACTATCAAATTTCATGTACCATTGTCATAGATCTTGTTTTAGACCATACAAGCTCTTCTTCAATTTGCACACCATGTTCTTCTTCCCTATGACCTCATATCCCTATGGCTGCTCCATATACAAGTCCTCCTTCAAATCACCATGAAGGAACATAGTCTTCACATCTAGCTTCTCTAGGTGCAATTATTTTTCTACCACTATCCCAAGAATAATCTTAATAGAAGTCATCTTTACTACTGGGAAAAAAATCTCATCATAATCAATTCCCTTCATTTATGCAAATCCCTTTACTACCAATCGGGCCTTGTACCTTTTATTGCCTCCATCATCTTATTTAACTCTATACACCCACTTGTTCTAAAATACTCTCTTACCTTTAGGTGGGGTTTCCAAATCCCAAGTCTGATTTTCCATGAGAGACTGATGCTCCTCATCCATAGCTTGCTCCCACTTTGTCCTAGCATCTACCTGCATTACTTATTTAAATCACTCTAGATTTCTATTGTCAGTGAGTAATAAATAATTAAGAGATGGAGAAAAATGTTTAAGTTCCCTTCTTACCCTAGAAGACCTTCTCACCATAATATTTTGGGGTTCTTGTGGAGTAGGTGCCTAAACTAGTTTTTTGGACATATTATCATTTTTAATGTCCTCTAGTATTATGTACTCTTTTCTAGAATCTTCATTTTGATCCTAAAACTATTGTTTATACATGAATTTTTCATTAAAGACAACATCCCTAGACCTAAATATTTTCTTGTCCTTAAGACTCCAAATTTGGAAAGCAAAGTCATCCTCACCATAACCAATAAAAGTGCACTTTTTAGACTTAGCCTCTAAATTGGTCCTATTATCCTTATTAATATGAACAAAGACTTCACAACCAAAAATTCTAAGAAATAAATAATCAACCTTATTATCAGACCAAGCTTCCTCAGGGATTCCTCTATCTAAATTAGATGGACCTCTATTTATTAGATATATAGTTGTGTTGACTACTTCCCAAAATTGAAGAGGTAGTCTTGCATGCAACCTCATGCTCCTAGTATGCTCCGTGATAGTCATGCTCATCCTTTCTGACACTCTATTTTGATATGGAGTTCTTGGAACTATCCTCTATCTATGAATTCCATTCCTTAAATAGTAATTAAAAATGCATGGCTACAATATTTCCCACCATTATCTAACCTGAGACATTTTAACTTAAGAACTATTTCATTCTCAACCAAGGCTTTCCATATTTTAAACATTTCAAACACATCATATTTTATCCTAATGCCATACACCTAAATTTTCCTAGTTGCATCATCCATAAAAGTGACATAATAAGATGACCCATTAATAGAAGATACCTGAGTTGCCTCCTATACATCTGAATGAACCAACGCCAACTTATTCTCCTTTCTCATAAGTCCAACCTTGATAAATTTTACCCTTTTCTATTTTCTATACATATAGTCTTCACAAAAATCTAAATCAAATCCTTTCAATCTAGGCAATCGATCCTTCAAAATTTGCATACCCTTTTGGCTCATGTGACTAATCCTATTATGCCACAAATTTGTATTTACATATGTAATAACTAAATTACAATAATCATCACTACTTGATAAATATAGGGTACCAACCTTCTTACCTCTTGCTACCATAAGAGCACCCTTAGTCACCTTCTAAGAATCTATTATAGATGTCACCATACAACCTTCACTACCTAACTGTCCTATAGATACCAAATTCCATCTCAACTTAGGCACATGCCTATCATCCTTTAGTATCTAAGTGTTCCCAATCTTCATCTTATTCTTAACACTTCCTTTTCCTATTATGCTACAAGGATCATCATCACCAAGGTAAACATGTCCAAAATCCCTTAAACATAATCAATAAAATAATACATATATGGTGTAACATGAAAAGAAGCCCCTAAATCTAAAACCCAAGACTCAATGATATTATCAATGGAGAGAATTAATTCATCCTGACAAACATTACCTATGCCACATTCACCTCCTTAGTTTCTTCCTAATTTTTTTTCTTATTCTGAGGAGACAAACAATCCTTCTTCACATGCCCAATCTTTCCATAGTGCCAACATACCATCCTAGCCCTTGATTTTGACCTTTCAAGACCATTTAAGTTTCCACGCTTTCCTTTTCCTTTAAACTTTTGTCTCCCTCTAATCTCCATTACCAAATCATCACCTAAAGTTGAATTCTCCCAAGAGCTTTTTCATTACATTTCCTCACTAAGGATTACTCCTATGACATCCTCAAACTTCAACTTGGCATTATTATAGACCGAGTTACTCATAGCCATTACTACGCTATTCCAAATCTCTGGTAAGGAACACAAAATAAGTAAAGCCCTAACTTCATCATCAAAATCTATTTTTATAGAATTCAACATAGTCACAACCATATTGAATTCATTCAAATGATCAGTAACTGAACTATTTTTAGACATCTTCATATTAGATAAAATTTTCACTAAAAATATTTTATTATAAGCAGAGGGTTTCTCATATAACTTCCCTAATGCATTTATTAGACCTTCTTTGTTCTTATCCTATGATATATTAAACATGATCAAAGATGCAAGGCATAACCTAATGACCACAAGTGCTTTTCTATCAAGCATTTCCCAAGCTTCATCAGTCATACTTGCTAGTTGTTTTACTTTTCTTCCCAGTGGAGCATGGAGGTCCTTCTGATAGAGGTAATCCTCCATCTGTATCTTTCATAGACCAAAGTTTTATCCATTAAACTTTTTAACCTTTGATCTTTGATCATTATTCATAGCTCCCACTTCAACTAATAACTCTTCTTGCAATTCAATACTATAACAAATACAACTCGAAGCTCTAATTATAGTTGTTAGGAATAAATACTGAAATTGATGTAG
Source organism: Torreya grandis (assembly GCA_037957365.1). Lineage (NCBI taxonomy): Eukaryota > Viridiplantae > Streptophyta > Pinopsida > Cupressales > Taxaceae > Torreya > Torreya grandis. The sequence continues at coordinate 1,076,404 of JARHVA010002242.1, forward strand.
AATAATTGCATAGAATCACAATAATATATATAAACAAAGATGCATAAAGAATAGAAATAAACATGCACAATAATAAGACTAGATTTAATGTGGTTCAATCAATATGAGCTACATCTACCAAGAAACACTCGCTCAAATTTTATTACAAGCCATGAGAGTACAAACCACTCTCATATCAGTCTTCTCATAATTACAAAATGCATAGATGTGTTTAGAGCTACGCTAAAAAAACCCTCCTAAATTCACAATTGAATTCACACACTCTAATCTTCCTTCTAAAAACACAAGTTCTCATGACGTATTACCTAAAAAATATCAATCAATACATAATACATCAACAAAGCGGTATTACAAAATAATGGGTACCAAAACCATGGGCAAAATAGACCCAAAATGGTTTGCCATTTACCCCAATGATAAAAACATATAGAGTGTATAACACGTTTAAAATGTATAGTATTTGAAAATACGTTGTAATTTAGAAATAGGCTCCACAACACAACATCATGTTGAAATATAGTTTTAAAGATTTTGGTTTAGGGTATATGCTTGGGTAACCCTCTAGTGTGTAGAAGTTTTAATACCTATTTCTTTCTTCTGGGTTGAAATGATGACTATCTTATGCAAATTTTGTATAAATATTAGAGATTTTTCAAGTTTCTCTCAGCCATTTTCATGAACAAAATTGTTTGTATTAATTTTGAAAATGATGGTATGGAGGAAAATCAGTATATATAGTTTTGTTGTATATACGATTGTTTTTTCAAACTATATGTTAAAGTTCTCAAAGTATATGTGGATGAAGAGGTCAATTGTCCATTTTTCAAAGCATGAGATAGGGTTTTATATTAAAGCATGTTATAGTTTTGAAGGTGGATGATTGGTTATGTTTCATGCATTTTTAATCTAAAAATATTAAGGTCATGAAGCCATAAGGATTTTAGATCTCAATTTAGTTCTTCTTTATGAATTTAAATATGTTCATTATCTCAAAAGGGTTTATGTCTCAAGTTTGAATATGAGAATAGTGTTTAAAAATCTATGTAGATAGAGAAGTAAATGATTTGGAAGTAGTAATAGGTAGTTTTAGTTTGGTATATTTTGAATATATCCAAAATCATGAAAAGTTGTTAGGGTATGTTGAAATGGTTTTGCATGAATTTGATAGTCTACATCAAACATATTTATAGAATATCAGTTTACATTTTTTTTGAAAATAGATGATTTTGGTATATTAGCATTCATGAGGTCACAAAATGGTTATTTTCAATTGATTATCTATTATGGTTTGATATGATAGTGCTTTAGTTTTCAGTCATATTTGAATATTTGTTTCTAATCTTAGATTTGGTTGCTATCTTTCAAATTAGTCAGTATGTCTAGGTGGTATTAACCAATAGGAAGTAAGATGATAGAGTATGGGGATGAAATTATAATAGAGGTGGTAGTCAGTCAAGTTATAATAGAAGTTTTAATAGAGGTGGGTTTTATGTAAAATATTTTGGGCCTAGATTTCATAGAGGCACAAGGATATCCATTCACTTTGATGCCTATGATCCAAAATATTGGAATATTCTAAGTAATCTACTTATTAACCCAATCAATAGGGGTTATAGAGGTTTTAGGGGTTTTCATGATCATAGATTTGGAACTCATGCACATTCCCAAAGAAGTTCTTCTCACCATCTAGAGCATGATCCTCAACACTTACCTATCCAGCCTCCTAATTTTAGAGGTCAATCAATTAATGAGCCTTTACCTACTAACCAATCCACATAGCTTCAATTAGAGACTACCCATGCCAAAAACCTTCGAAATATGGCTATTCCTTCATATGCACCTTTTCCTTCTCATGGAGACCTTGCTGGGAAATGTAGAAGGTTGAAGCTATTAGGTGCCCATAGTGAACTCCTTTTGAGGTCTGAGAGGTTGAGTTTGGAAGGTCAGGGGTATGCTAATAGAAAGAAAACAATGGATATTCTACCTTAGACTACTAAAAAGAATATTGTTGTAAAAATAACTAAACCTAAAGCATGAAGGAGAAGTTAGGTTGCTAAAAAGAATTAATCTAGAGGTTGATAATAGCATAATTGATTTGAGGACTAGATTGTTATCATTCCTTACAATTAAAATGGAGTATAATGTTTATATTCATAAATAGGATAAATAAAATAATTGAAGTATTATTAGATTTGGATGACTATTAGTCATCCAAGGGATAATTTTTGTTTAGTGTTGAACTTTTTCATGTAGAATTGATATTTCATTATGACTCTTTAATTTTTGGACTTTGACAAATTTTGTTAATTTTGGTAAGTACAACAATTTTGGAATTTGATATAATTATATATGCTAAGTTAATTAAAAATGTGTTATGGTTTAAACATGAATAGAATTTATCAATTTATGACTTATTTATTTTATGATTGATATATATACTATTATATTTTTAATTAATATGGGTCCCCACCCATTAAGATCAGTACCCCATGTCTATTATTTTAAATACCTTGATCAACTTAAGACTTTTAAAAGTCTTAATTAAATCTATCCTTAACTAATTTTAGTTTATAATTAATTTTGTTAAAATTCAATTAGTTAACATTAACTAATAACTAACTAAAGTTAGTTAAACTTATTCCACAACTAAGCTAAATGTATAAGAAGAGATCAAGCATTAATTTAAAGAAAAAATCATAATAGATATTAAGGACTTAAGTATTTTTGAAGTCAATCATTTATCTCTTTTTTAGTTTATAATTAATTGACTTTGTTAAAATTCAAGTAGTTAACATTAACTAATAACTAACTAAAGTTATTTATAACTTATTTCATAGCTAAATTAAAGGTATAATAAGAGATCAAGAATTCATTTGAAGACAAAAGCACAATATATATTGAGGACTTAAGTATTTTTTAAAGTCAATCATTTATCTCTTCTTTCTAAGAAGCTTCTCTGAGATAGTATAATTTTTGTAGATAGACCTAATGGTACTTTATCTAATGATTGAGTAATTGCTTATACAACATAGGTATATCTAATTTTATTTATCATTTATTACTAATTATCTAAATTTTGATAAGCTTAATATCTTTTGATGATTGTTATTTTTAGTCTTATGCGTAGATTGTAAGTATTCAACCTAAATAATAATGATCATTTTGTTATTTTGTGACATCTCATTAATATATTTTGATTGCAAAGTTGTCATTCAAAGTTTTGTATAGAAAGGATGTTAGTTTTCTCAATAAAATTTATCTTTTTTTTCTAAGATGACTCTCATTTTGAGACTCGTACATCTTTTGTAATTATTTAACTCTAACTTTAATACAAATAGATCTTTCACATTCCTTCTAAATCTAATTTTTGTTTCTATTTTGATTATTTTAATATATTTATAATCTATAGTCATTTCTATTCTAATTATTTTAGTTTGTTTATCTTCTTTATTTCTTAGTTTAATTTTGTCCTTTTCTTTATCTTAGATAGTTATAGATTTTTCTTAAGTTATTATTTCCTTTGGTTTGCCATAGGTTGATTTATTTATTATTTAGATCTATATCTATTTCAATTTATCATTATTTTAATATTTTTATTTCAATTTTCTAGTTAATCATTTCATATTTTTATTATATCCTTAGTTTTAACTTATCTAGTTTTAGTTTTAATTCAAATAGATCTTAAATTACTTATAACTTTGATTAGTTTATTTGTTCTGCTAAGTTTTCATAGTTTTTTCTTAAATAATTTTTCTTTTAGATTTAGTTTTGATCTTTAGTTTTTGTTATCTCTAGCTAGTTTTATTTAAATGTTTTGGTTTTATTAATATTCTAGCTTTGATTACTTTATTTTGTTTAATGATTGTTTCTTAGTTTAAGATTAATTTCATTTTTAAGTTCTTTAATTTTCTTGTTAGGTTAATTTAAATAGGTTATAGGTCTATTTTAATTCTTAGTTTAGTTTCCTCTCTTTGCTTTCCTAGTTTTATAATTGCTTTTTAATTAGATTCCCTTATTTAGATTTAATCTTAATTTTTAATCTTTATTTATCTTTAGTTGTTTTTATTTAGAATAATTTTCTAATTAGATTCTCTAGTTTCTCTTATTTTAGATCAAGTTTAGTTTGTCTCTTACATTAGATTAATTTTTGTTATCAGAGGTTATTTTATTCTTACATTTTTTTATTTGGTTTAGAATAGATACTTTTCTTGGTTTGTTTTTTGTTCTAGTTTATTTCTTTCTTTGTTCTAGGATTAATTGTTTGCCTTGTTTATTAGTTGTTTGAAGTTTTTTTGCTCTTTGTTTATGTGTTTATCTCTCTTTCTTTCCTTGATCTATCTCTTCTATGTTTGATTTTTTTAGAGTTAATTTAGAAATCATTACAAGAAAGAAGTGAAGATATCATTTGAATATACATATATATTATAAAATTATATTTCTATTCTTCAAAAGACTATCTAACTCATAGGTTTTCTCTATCAGATATAATAGATTATAGATTATTATCTTAATTGATTGATGATTTGATAAATAGATTTTTGATTTTTATAATGAAATAAGTTGTCTTGATAACTGGTTGATTATTTTTCAGAATTTCTAATTAAAAACCCCTTGCATCTTTATAATCTTAGATGAACCTTTATAAACCTTATGATTACACTGGTATGATTCTAATTTTACCTTTGCAATAGGTGAAAGGGTTAATTTGTTGATGTTATAATTTTCATCATCAACAAATTTGGTGACTTTACTGAAAATATCATTCAAAAAGTTAAATTGTTTTAAATTTTGTTTTCTTCTTAAAAATGGTTATTAGAGTTCGATAACCTCATATCATTCAACCTTTAATATCTTTAAAATATGATCAAGTTGATGTTACTTTCAATCTAATGCATTTTTCTTGGTATAATCATCCTAAAAGTCTTCATCAAGTCATTGAAGTCATAAATCAAGAGGAAGAGATTGTTAAATTTGACATTATTAGTGTTCAAATTTTACACATGAGACTCAACATGATATTTTGAATTCAAATAGAAGAAATTGAGAAGATAGAGATAGAGTTTTAGCTTCTAATCCTAGGCCTAGAACTCATTTTCTCTTTGATTTATTTTCATTTGATGATTTTACTATGCCTACTAAAACTACTTTGACAAATCTATAATTAAGCTAAGAAAATCATGTTCAAGATAATTACTCTTTTTAGGTAGAATCTGTTGAAGCTTCTAATGGCAGATCAATTAGTGAGGAATACACTGATAAGAAATTAATTAGACTAAAACCAACTAGTAAAAAATTAGTTAGTGTGAGAATAACCAATATTTTAATAGAGATTAAAGGATCTACTTTACGGATTATAAAATAATAGAGAGAAAGAAGAGCTCACTGAAGCTGAAGATGAAGAAAAATCTCAACATGAGTGTCAAATAGCTATAACACCATAGATTTATACTAATCCAATCAATGTCAGAAATTGTCTAGGTATGCTACTTTCTCTCAAGGGATTAAATATACCAAAAAAAATTGGTGCTACTAAAAAATATTAGGAAGATCACTTAGAAGCCTTTAGATTAGTTTATGCCACTTTTGGGATAACTAGTGAAAAGATATGTTTAAGATTTTTTGCACAAATATTAGAAGAAAAAGCTTATCAAGCATTTGTTAGTCTACCTACTAAAGTTATTGATAATTGGAAAGATGTAGAAGACTAGTTAGAGTTGTCTTTTGGTAAGGCCAAGGAAGATTTTGATTTAGTTAATGATATTTTAAATATTTATTTTGGATCCTAGTGAGACCATGTACCATTTTGTTGCTAGATTCACCAAGCTACATCAAAAGATTCCAAGTGATCTTAGACCTTCAAATAAATTATCAAGACTTTATCTTTTCAATGCTTTACATTTGAAATAAAAAATAGATTTAGAAGATAAATATATTACTGAATATGATGAAACTATAAGGTTTTGTATTGAATATGAAAATAAATTTAAGTGTGTAAGTTTCAAATATAAGTCGACTATAAGCTTAAAGTTAGATAATGCAGAGATATTAAAATTAATACAAAATTTAGGAAATGAGTTGGTCATTATTAAAAAGTAGTGAAATTATAAACCCTATTCTTCATATAAAGTCATGAAAAATGATGATATTTTTTTAATATTGCAATGTGTGTGAACTTGATCATAATCCTGAAACATGTCAAACTATTATTAAATTTAAAAAGTATCTTCTTCAAGGAAAAGATAAAATAACTAAAGATTTAGATTATAACATAAATACTATTAATGATCTTTCAAATAATAAAAATATTTATGCTATAAATATTAGGAATAAAGATTATAATCCTTCATAAAATAATGAAATAACAAATGATAAATTTGCTTTAGATGATAAAGGTAAATTAGTTTAAAATAACATTAATAATAATAATAATAATGTTGTTCAAAATAATCCTTTTACAACTGGATATAATAATACTCAATATCAACATATAAATCAAAGAATTTTAGATAAATCGATGTTAAACCTTACAATATAATTGATGATTTATCAACAATTAAAGTTGTATTTTCTCTATTGTAGGCTGCTAGTCTTCTAGGATAGTCACATAAAATTAATATAGTAAAAAATCCAAGCGCTGATGTAAGTTTGAAAGAAGAAAATAATTTTGAACATATTTATGCTCAATATTTTGACCCCCTTATTGATTATATACTTCCTTTCTATGTCACACTTAATATTAAAAATAAAATAATTCATAATTGCATTTTAAAGATAGGTGCTTCAAAAAATAGCATACCTAAATGCATTACAAATTAATTAGGTATATCTTATGAAGCAGACAGTAGAAAATTTATTGGTTTTGATGCTAGATAAACTAAGAGTTTTGATAAATTTCATGACATATTTATTAAAATTATGTAGGATAATTATATTATATGTATGACTAATATTCAAGTTTTAGATATTCCTAGAAATTATGTAATGTTATTAAGAAGGGATTAGTTTAAAGCCACTGGAGCTTTTGTTGGGAGAGATATAACTTGGGTTCCTATTAATAATAAGATTATATTTATTAAGAAGGAAGATTTTAATGGTACCCCAATTGAATCAATTTATTCATATAATATTTCTTACATTAAAATTGATATTGAAACTTATGAATTGATGAATGTTGACAAACCAGAAAATCAGCATAAAGAAATATTTGAAAGAAACATTTTATGGTCTTTTTACTACAATAGGGCTTGCTCTCAACATGGTAGTGGTGCTGAAATCTGTCCCATATCTCGTATTGGTAAAATATTTTGTTATGCTTTCAAATTATCTTTTGAAAATACTAATAATACAATAAAATTTGAAGCATTATATTTAAGGTTATAAAAAACCATAGAATTAAATGTTAAACATTTAGAAGTTTTTAGAGATTTAGAACTAGTAGTAAGGTGAGTTCACAAGATCTATAAAACTAAACAAACTCATTTGCATCGATATACACAAAAATTTTGGTCATTAATTGAGCAATCTAAAGCTTTAAATATCACATATATTATTATGGAATTCAATGTAAGAGTTGATAAACTTATAGTTTATGCTTCTAATCCAACTTTGAGTAAAGTTGAGTCCACTATTGATTTTACTTTAGTTGATATTTTTCATCCTAAGATTATTTATCTAAATTATATCTGGCTTGTGTTTAGTTGTAATGAAAATATAGCTTCATTTCTTAAAGGTAATTACTTTGATCATGATGAATATGTACTTAATTGTGAAGATTATTTATAACTAAGTACTAACAAATTACCTGCTAGTTTAGTAAGATTAGAATCTATGTTCTCACCCAATGATCAGTTACAATTTTCTAGAATAGGAGAGCCATCAATAAAAATCATAGTTGAAACCACTCCCATAAATTTAGGCACTAAATAAGATCCTAAGTATGTTTATTTGGGAATTCAAGTAAAAGTAACTAAAATGAAAAAGTCAAGTTCATTAAATTATTTAAAAAGTTCATTGACATCTTTGTTTGGTCATACAAGGATCTTAAGGGTTATGATACTAGTATTATTAAAAATCACATTCTTATTAAACTTAGTATCAAACCTGTCAGGCAAAAAATATGAAGAATCAACCCTTTATTAGAAGACACCATTAACAAAGAGCTAGATAAAATGATATATGGTAGTGTCATTTTCCCTATAACACATTCAAAATGGGTAGCTAATCTAGTTTTGGTTAAAAAGAAAAATGGTGATATTAGACTTTGTATTGACTTTAGATATTTAAATAAAGTAAGTGTAATAGATAATTTCCCTCTACCTAGCATAGATCAGATTTTACAGTAGATTACAAGATATGAAATGATGTCTTTATTAGATGGATTTTCAAGCTATAATCAAATCTTTGTAAATCCTAATGATAGACATAAAAATAATTTTGCCACTCGTAGAGGTACTTTTGGTTACAATCAAATGCCTTTCAGTTTGATAAATGTAATATCCACTTTTTAAAGGGTTATGCATGTTACTTTTGATGATTTGATAAGCATTATCATTCAAGTTTATTTGGATGATCTCACTATTCATTCTAAAAAAGAAAGAAGCATTTGAACCATCTTTGTGAAGTATTCACAAGATGTAGAAAGTTTGGCATTTTTTAAATCCAAAGAATTTTGGTGTGACTGAAGGTAAATTATTAGGGCACATAATCTCTAAAGAATGTGTTTCTATTGACCCTAAACATGTAAAATCTATAAAGGAGCTACCTCCTCCCAAAGATCAATCAAGTTTGAGATCTTTCTTTGCCTAGATTAAATTTTTTAAGAAATTTATTTCTGATTTTGCTGATAAATCTAATCCTTTACAATTGTTGATTAAGAAAGATATAATTTATATTTGGAATGAAAATGTTGAGCTCGCTTTTAATTTTGTCAAAAATAAAATTGCAAGCACTCTTATACTTGCTAAGCTTGATTTGAAAAAAGCATTTATTCTCTATGTTAATGCTACTAAAAAGAGTATAGGGGTTATAATAACTCAGTAGTTTGAAAATAATGAAGAAAAACCTATTGGTTATATGAGTTAAGTCTTAAAAGATATAGAAACTAGGAACCCTTTTATTGAGAAATTTGTTTTCTCACTTGTTTCTTCTTTGATTAATTTTTTATATTTATTAATGAAAAATAAGGTTATTGTGTGATTTAATGTACCTATTTTGTCATATATTTTAAAATATCCAACTATTCAAGGAAGGATTGCTAAGTGGATCTTATGCATTCAAGAATTTGATCTTGAATTTGAAACCTCTAAAACTAATAAAGATAATGAATTAGCAAAGCACTTAGCTAAAAATTTTGTCTCAGATATTAATGTCCTAGTTTTATTAGTTGATGAAAATTTAAATGCAAAACCACATTTAAAAATTATGAAAGTTGTTGAATTTTCTAAAAGTTTTAAATTTGGTCTTAAAATGAATGAATGAGATTGTTTATTGGTTGAAGATGATTGGTATCATGATTTAGTTTATTATTTTCAAAGTCAATATTATCCTAATAACTTAAACAAGAAAGAAAGATGATCTTTCAAGTTAAAAGCATTAAATTTTTGTTTATTAAAAAAGTTCATATTTTATTGTAATCATGATGGTGTATTATTAAGCTGTCTTACACATAATCAAACTCAAAAAGTTTTTAGGGGCTGCCATGAAGGAAACGGTGATGGACATTACACTATAAAAACAAAATCTTATAAAATTTTGAGGGTTAATTATTGTTTGCCTACCTTGTTTCAAGATGCTTATAAGTTAGTTCATTCTTGAATGTCTTGTCAACTATTTGTTTGGAGGGATAAATTATTTATAATGCCTTTAAATCTAGTTATTCCTGAAAAAAAATTTACTAAATGGGGAACTGACTTTATTTCAAATATTCATCCACTTTCATCTATAGGTCATAGATACATTTTGACGGCCATGGATTATTTCACCAAATGGCCTGAGGCCAAATCCTTTAAAATTTTAGTAATAGGTGAAATAAATTTTTTTCTAAAAAATTTGATTTTCTCTAGATTTGGAATCCCATATTAGATTATTTTGGATAATGGACCTTATTTTATTTCAAATGAATTCTTAAAAATTTTAAGAAAATATTCTATCATTTCTAGTCATTTGTCTAAGTACCATCCACTAGGAAACTGACAAGCTGAGTCCACTAATAAAAATCTAATTTCTATTATGAAAAAATAGCTTGTGATAATAAAAGGAATTGGTATCTTAAGATTTTTGAAGCCTTATGGGCTAATAGAACTATTATTAAGGTAGCAATTGGTTACTCATCTTTCATGTCAGCATATGGATTTGAAGTTACTTTACCAATAGAACTTTAGATTTCTTCAATGAAGACTGCTTTATAATATGTAACTAAAGACACAAATTTAATTGAACAAAAGTTACATGATTTAGTAACTCTTGATGAATCCAAGGCAACAATATTATAGAAATTAGAGAATTCTAAGAAAAAATTAAAGAAATTTTTTGATAAAAAGGTTTCTAATAAAAAGTTTAATGTTGGTAACTTAGTTTTATATTGGGATAAAGCACATGAAGACCCTGAAAAATATCATAAATTTGATATATTATGGTTTGAATCTTATAGAATTACTACAGTTCTTAGAAATAATACTTTTCATCTTCAAGATCTTGAAAGAAATTGGCTGCACTATTCAGTAAATGACCATCACTTGAAATTATTTTATGATTAGTTACTTATTTTTTGCTCTTTTTACTTTATATTTTGTTTTTTTTTTGTTTGTTTTTCCTTTTATTTGTTTCACTATATTTTTGTTATTCTATTTTATCTTGTGTTTGTGTTGATTTTCTTTATTTTCAAATGATCAATGAAATTTTATTGAATGGAGAATATCACATTATGAAGGAAGAATGCAACTAATCTAAGAAAGTATTGTATCATTTATTTTTAAAAATTACTCTTACAAAATTAATTTTTTTATAATAAATGAGTAATATGGGTGACTTATATTTGGTTGTAGAAGTTTTTCTTCACTTTTAAATTTTGTGTCTAAGGCATTTATAATTGTTTATGCATCCAACATGAACTTATGTGTTATCCATTTCCCTTTCTTCATGCCACACTAACCAAACAATTCATCCCTTGCTTGAATTCATTATTTAAGGGGTTCGTGCTTAGCTACTTGAGAAATGATTTTTCTTGATCACAGTCTCAAGGCAAAATTTATTTTATCTAATAAGATATATGTTGTTACTCAATTTTATTACACAAAATTGATTAGCAAGATAGCTAGTGTTATGTCTATTTTCTACACCCCCCTAAAATTTTTAAAATTTATACTTGATGCCATAGAGATGACCCTATCATAAAATCTAAAACTATGTCAAGGACCCTATTGAGTGATAATATTCTTAGATACATATTTGATTATGAAATTATAATTATTTTTTGATAGGTTTTATTTATGTTTTATGTGGTTTTGAAGAGCATGGCAGATAAATGATTAAAATATGCATATATGGTTATAGATATGATCAGTTGTTCTACTATTCAATTTCAATGCACTTTAATAGTTTCAATTAACACATAGATTTTTTAGTTTTTAGTCATATTTATTGATTTATGGTGATGTTTTGATCTTCATGGGTACATTTTATTTATCATTCAGATAACAATAGTGATATGATACTTTGAAAAACATTACAATCAATTTAGTACATTCAAAAGTTATTTTGAAAATCTATACTTTATGAAAGCTCAATTTCTTTCACTAATCGATATGTTGGTTATTTGAAATACAAATATGCTTTGGATGGTTTAGTAATTCTCATTTCCTAATTTATACAATTGATAGCCTAGTCTTTTTATTTTGCATGTAGTACATAGCTCAATTCATGAAAGCCTAATTAGCATATTAAAGTTTAGTGTTTTAAGATTCAAGTTAATAGTCAAATTTGGTGATTAGAGTTTCAGAACATATATTCATTTCTTGTATCTTGAAGATAGATGAGATGGATACAGCATATGAATTCCTTGAAAAACATCATACATTTATTATGATAGGTTCACTTCACTTGAAAATGAAAAAAATGATCTTTATTTGTCACAAAGTTTGCATTCATGTTCAAATTGTTTAAGAAGGACCTATCCTAGCATTCATGGCATAATTTGAATTTATGATGCTAGGATATATATGTTTTCATTATGTAAAAATTTCACGGGATAGCTTAATTCATAAAAGTGTTGAAGATCCTTTTTGTTTGGTTGAGAAGAATTTTCAAGGTTAATTGACTTGGTTAAGGCATTTGATTCATTTATGAGATATAACTATTGACTAAAGTAGTAAAATATAGTTTTGGTTACTTTGCTTAGTTAATTAGAAATCTTGAAATCTTTATGAAATGTATAAGTCTTATGACCTTTTGATGGATGACAAGGCAAATATTTGATTCAGTTGGATACCACTTAACAAATTAAACTTTGAGGCAAGTGAGTTGGAAAGTGCATTTAAGTTTGGTTGTGTGTTTGTAGTGTTTAGGGATTGTTTGATAATTTGGTGGTATATTTACATTTATGACAAATAAATATCCTCAAATGATGTAGCTTAGCTAATAAGATAGTGTGAAGAGTTAGTCTTGGATAAACTTGTTAATACCAATAAGTGATTTAGCAAGATTACTAAGTGTGAAATTAATTAATGCAAACCAATGAAAAGTAACCATGTCATTTGGTTGGTTATGGACTTAGGTTGGCAAATAAGAAGTTATTTTTTATTCATATGTGATCATTTTATTACAATATTTATGCTAGACCAAAGCCTTGGCAAGATAGTTGGTGAGTTACAAGACAAGGTTCGACAAGAAATTTTTCAACAGGATTCAAATGAGAAAACCAAGTATGTTTATTATAAGTTGATTAGTTTTCTTTTGAAAATATTTTATGGAAGTATGAAAGTTTGGAAGGAAAGAGTATCAGTTTCAAATAATTTATGTTTTGCATGAAATAAAGTTCTAATCTTTTATTATGTTTTATTGTGGTAAATGTGGAAATGGCTTGAAGTTTTCATTGAATCTTCCACATGCATTTGATGTCAATTATTTATGGGTTTATTTGAAAAATTGTTTGCATGTAGTTTTGTAAAGAAAGTATACATATCTCTTTACATTTTTCACAATTCTTACATGACTGAGAAAATTTTTATATCCACAAATTTGAAGAAGGTTTAGAATAAAGTTTCTAAAATCTGCATACAGTAGGGTTTTTGGTTTTTGAGGGTTTGAAGTTATCATTTTGTTCTACATGAATAATATAGTTCTATGCATGATAAATTTGACACCTTTTATGAGACATAAATAAATTGTAATATCTAGTTTTAATTTAATGATAGAGGTTCAATGTTTGAGTTTTGTATTTTTTAACATTTCTCTCAAAAAACTATTTCAAGGAATGTTTTATTGTGACATTAGTGTGTTTTCATCAATCTCGATATGAAAATTTAATTGCATGTCTTAGATAATGAAAAGTTAAAATGGTCTTTATTTTCAAAAATGGATATGAAAAAAATTGAAAAATTTCTTAGCTTGGTTTTATATATGTTGAGGGTTTTAATTTTTTTTTGTACTTTTAAGGATTATGATCTAGGGTATATGCTTGGGTAACCCTCTAATTTTAATACCTATTGATTTCTTCTAAGTTGAAATGATGACTTTATTATGCAAATTTTGTAGAAATATTGGAGAGTTTTCAAGTTTCTCTCAGTCATTTTCATGGATAAAACTGTTTGTTTTAATTTTAAAGATGATGGTATGGAAGAAAATCAATATATATAGTTTTGTTGCATATATGATTGATTTTACAAACTATATGTTAACATTGTCAATGTATATGTGGATGAAGAGGTTGGTTGTCCATTTTCCGAAGCATGAGCTAGGGTTTTATCTTAAATCATGTGATAGTTTTGAAGATGGATGATTGGTTATATTTCGTGCATTTGTAATCTAAAAATATTAAGTTTGTTAAGTCATAAAGATTTTAGATCTCAATTTAGTTAATTACGAATTAAAATATGTTTCTTATCTTAGAAGGGTTTATATCTCTAGTTTGAATATGAGAATAATGTTTAAGCAGTTATGTAGATAGAGAAGTAAATGATTTGGAAGTAGTAATGGACAATTTTAATTTGGTATATTTTAAATATATCCAAAATCATGAAAAGTTGTTAGGGTATGTTGTAATGGTTTTGCATGAATTTGATAGTTTGCATCAAACATATTTATAGAATATCAGTTTGCATATGTTTTGAAAATAGATGATTCTAGGATATCAACATACATGAGGTCAAAAAGTGGTTAGTTTTAGTTGATTATATATTATGGTTTGATATGATAGTTATTCAATTTTCTATCATATTTGAATATTTATTTCTGATCTTAGATTTGGTTTTTACCTTTTAGATTAATAAATATGTCTAGGTGGAATCAACTAGTAGTAAGTAAAGATGATAGAAGATGGGGACAAAATTATAATAGAGGTGGTAGTCAGTTAACTTCTAATAGAGGTTTTAATACAGGTGAGTTTTGTGCAAGATGTTCTGAGCCTAAATTTCATAGAAGCACAAATATGTCCATTCATTTTGATGCCTATGATCTAAAATTTTAGAATATTTTGAGTAATCTACCTATTAAACCAATCAATAGGGGTTATATAGGTTTTAGGGGTTTCCATGGCCATATATTTGGAGCCCGTGCACATTCTCAAAGTAGTTCTTCTCGCCATCTAGAGCATGATCCTCGGCACTTGCCTATCCAACCTCTTAATTTTAGAGGTGAGTCAATTGATAAGCCTTTACCTATTAACCAATCCACATAAATTGAAGTAGAGATTGCCCATGTCATAGACCTTAGAAAGATGGTTATTCTTTCATATGTACCTTCTTTTTCTCATGGAGACATTTCTAGAAAATGTAGAAGGTTGACCTTGTTAGGTGCCCATAATGAACCTCTTTTGAGGTTTGAGAGGATGAGTTTGGGAGGTCAGGGGTATGCTAATAGAAGGAAAACCATAGATATTCCACCTCAGAATAATAAAAAGAACATTGCTATAAAAATGATTGAACCTAAAGCATGAAAGAGAAGTTAAGTTGTTGAAAATAATTATGATGAAGGTTGATGACAACATGACTAATTCAGGGACTAGATTGTTTCCATTCCCTATAATTGAAATGGAGTACAATTTTTATCTTCATAAATAGGACAAACAAGTAATTAAATTTGGATGACTATTAGTCATCTAAGGGATAATTTTTGTTTAGTGTTGAACTTTTTCATGTAGAACTTGATATTTTATTATGACTCTTTAATTTTTAAACTTTAACAAATTTTGGTAATTTGGATAAATACAATAATTTTGAAATTTAAAATAATTATATATGCTAAGTTAATTAAAAATATGTTATGGTTTAAACATTAATAGAATTTATCAATTTATGACATTTATTTTATGATTGATATTTATTATATTATTAATTAATATGGGTCCCCACCTATTAAGATTAGTACCCTAGGTCTATTATTTTAAATACCTTGATTAAATTAAGACTTTTAAAAGTTTTAATTAAATTTGTCTTTAACCAGTTTTAGTTTATAATTAATTGACTTTGTTAAAAGTCAATTAGTTAACATTAACTAATAACTAACTAAAATTAGCTATAACTTATTTCACAACTATGTTGACGGCATAAGAAGAGATAAAGCATTCATTTAAAGACATAAGCACAATAGGTATTGAGGACTTAAATATTTTTTAAAGTCAATCATTTATCTTTTCTTTCTATGCAACTTCTTTGAGATAGTATAACTTTTGTAGATAGACCCAATGGTAATTTATCTAATGGTTGAGTGATTGCTTATACAAAATAGGTATATACAATTTTATTTATAATCTATTATTGATTATCTAAAGTTTTCTAAGCTTAATATCTTTTGATGATTTCTATTTGCAGTCCTATGCATAGATTTCAAGTATTCAATTTGAATAATGATGATCATTTTGCTACTCTGTGACATCTCATTGATCTATTTTGACTACAAATTTATCATTCAAAGTTTTTTAGAGAAAGGATGTTGGTTTTCTCATTGAAATTTATCTTTTTCTGTTAAGATGACTCTCATTTTGAGACTCACACGTCTTTTATAATTAATTAAATCTACTTTTAATACCAATAGATCTTTCAAATTTCTTTTAAATCTGATTTTTGTTTCTATTTTGATTATTTTAATATAGTTATAATCTATAGTCATTGTTGTTTTAATTAGTTTAGTTTTTTGCTCTTCTTTATTTCTTAGTTTAGTTTTGTTATTTTCTTTATCTTAGATAGTTATATATTTTTCTTAAGTTATTATTTCCTTTGGTTTTCCATAGGTTGATATATTTATTATTTAGATGTATATTTGTTTCAATTTATCACTAGTTTAATATCTTTATTTCAATTTTCTAGTTAATCATTTCATATTTTTCTTATATCCTTAGTTTTAACTTATCTAGTTTTAGTTTTAATTCAAGTAGATCTTACGCTGTAACTTTGATTAGTTTATTTGTTCTCTAAGTTTTCATAGTTATTTCGTAGATAATTTTTCCTTTAGATTCAATTTTGATCTTTAGTTTTTGTTATCTCTAGTTAGTTTTATTTAAATATTTTATTTTTATTAATATTCTAGCTTTGATTACTTTATTTCATTTAATGATTGTTTCTTATTTTAATATTAATTTATTTTTGAAGTTCTTTAGTTTTCTTGTTAGTTAAATTTAAATAGCTTATAGGTCTATTTTAATTCTTAGTTTAGTTTGCTCTCTTTGATTTCCTAGTTTTACAATTGCTTCTTAATTAGATTCCCTTATTTAGATTTAATCATAGTCTTTGGTCTTTGTTTATCTTTAGTTGTTTTTGTTTAGTATAATTTCTTAACTAGATTCTCTAGTTTCTCTTATTTTAGATCAAGTTTAGTTTATCTCTTACATTAGATTAATTTCTGTTATCAGAGGTTCTTTTATTCTTACATTTTTTTGTTTGGTTTAGAACAAATACTTTTCTTGGTCTATTGTCTATTCTATTTTATTTCTTTCTTTGCTCTAGGATTAATTGTTTGCCTTGTTTATAGTTGTTTATAATTTGTTTGCTCTTTTGCTGATGCTCTCTCTCTCTCTCTCTCTCTCTCTCTCTCTCTCTCTCTCTCTCTCTCTCTCTCTCTCTCTCTCTCTCTCTCTCTCTCTCTCTCTCTCTCTCTCTCTCTCTCTCTCTCTCTCTCTCTCTTCTTATTCTAATCTTCTTTAGATTTAATTTGGAAAGCATTACAAGCAAAAAGTGAAGATATAATTAGATATCTATTCTTCAAGAGACTAACTCATAGGTTTTCTCTATCAGATAGAATAGATTATAAACTCTTATCTTAACTGATTCATGATTGGATAAATGGATTTATAATTATTATAATAGAATAATTTATCTTGATAATTTTTTGATTATTTCTTATAATTCATAATAAAAAACCCCTCACATCTTTACGATCTTAGATGAACCTTTAGAACCCCTAAGATTAGACTGGTATAATTCTAACTTGACCTTCATGATACGTAAAAGGGTTATTTCATTGATGTTATAATTTTCATCATCAATAGAACCCTTTACCTATTAATCAACAAATGTCTCACTAATATCCTTGGTTAGTTGGATCTATCATCGCCATCCCAGGAGATGTGCATGATTTGCCTCAAAATCCTAAGAAAGTATTTGCCATCTTTTTCCCCTTCAAGACTAAGGGTAGTAGAATAACATATTAAATCTATTAAAGTTGCTTTAAGGTTAATGAATGCAATTGATGAATATGTTTCATGTCAATTACTCCCTTTTACTTTAATGGATGTTGCTTATGATTAGTACTTAAATCTAATGAAAAACTCCATCACCAATTGGGAACAATGTCAAATGGCTTTTCTTGTGTAGTTTGGATAGGTCATGAATCTTGGATTGGTATATTAGCACTTCACCAGTATGAAGAGGGAGCCTAATGATCCAATCTATTATTTTAATACAAGATGGTAGAAGATATACAACTGATTGATCCCAAGGTATAGAATAAAAGCAACATTAGCATTAGAGATGTACAAGAATGCCTTGGAATCTATCACTATCATGTTCCTTAGAGGAGCACTTTCTACCAATACTTTGGCATTAGCATTCAAAGAGGCTATTAGAATTGATAAATATTTCAACCCATAGACACCTGTGGCACCTAACATCAATAATGGATTGATAGCACTTAATCAGATACCACATGTAAATCATAACATTTCAGCATGCAATCAAAATCAATTATACACATTACCTCTATTGACATAGATAATGAAACTAAATTTCAGCCACTTGAACAATCATGTGATAGGCAATAGTTATCAATAGAACCAACACATAGTTGCACTTCCAATGGTTGTTCTATGAGGTACGGATTCCACAAAATATGAATTGGATTCTATTCAAAAGATGGTCCAAAAGTTGAACAATGAATTCCTAAATATGTAATGAAAGATGGGCAACCCTAATACCCTAACTGCAAAATATAACATAAAATTTTAGAGATATAACAAACCATTCAATAGGCCTTCAAACAACATGTAGTAGCCTAGTAAGCTCCCAAAAATCAACATAGATGAAATGATTCTTCCTAATTGGTGCAGAATACACAATACACCCAAACATGGTAAGCTTGATTGCTTTGATTTTTATACAGTGTTCAAGATATTTTAGAGGGAAGTAACAAGATAAGATCAGATGGATAATCCTCCAAAATTCTATCAAGATTTTATATCTTCTAGCACAACCATGTTTTTTGAAACTCACTAGTTTCCCTTCCCAAGCAATGATGGCAATGAACCAAAAGATAATATGGATGAAGTTCATACTTTATAGTAGTTCTAGAGAGGTACTTAGAACTTAAAGAAAAAGAAGCCACTTACCACCTCAAATCCTCCAAACACCATGATGATTCCTCCAAATACCAAAGTGGATAACAATCCACCCCCTCTAAAGTGGAGTGATTGATCGTCAAGCAAGGAAGAACTAAGTAAAGAAGGATATAACATCATAGAAGATATGAATAAAATTAAAGAAAAAATATATTTTCATGAGTTATCCAAGATCAATAAATCAAAGGAGTTTTTTTGGAAGTCTATTACTGAAAATGCCCCTATGGAAAGAACTAAAGTGACTATGCATAAAGAAAAATTTGTTGATGTTAATGTATTTTACAAGAGTAAGCCTAAGGTGCCACCATTTTTATTGATTATTAAATAATTTGGTAAGAATATTTATAACTATTTTGTTGATTCTAAAGCATCTACAACTATCATGACTACTTCTATATGTAAGAAGCTTAGTCTCACTCCAAGTCCTTCAAAAAGATTAGTCTCCCAAATAAATAAAATGGTGGTACTAGTAGTCAAAGAACTTAATAATGTATGAATTCAAGTAGAATCTAAAATAAGAGTCTAGATGATCATCGATATTCTAGTATTGGACATAAGAAAAGGCTATGGATTGTTACTGAGTAGCGATTAGTCTAAAACACTCAATGGATATTTTCAACATACTACTCTCATATCTATATGTCATGGAGAAGAGTTGTAAACTAGATCAAAAATGGTAGAGAGAAAAGAATAAAATATCCCATCATGAAATACAATATCAAAAATGAAGAGGTAAAGTATGACTCTCCCACCCTTGGTATTTATAATTTTACCACTCAGAATCTAGCACAAAACCTAGAACCTGAAGATTCAAATCAGCTATGGACTATGCATTTTTATGGATCTAGGTCCATGTAAGGATCAAGAGTAGGAATTGAGTTGATTTATCCTCTAGGTAAGAATTTCTTGGTAGCTTATATATTAAAATTTCCATGTACTAATACTAGAAAGGAGTATAAATCTCTAATTTTGGGATTATAGTTTTTGCTAAAGAATAATGTAAAATAGATAAAAGTATTTATTGACTCAAAATTGGTAGTTAAACAAACAAGAAATAGATGTCAGTGCAAATTATCTTATCTAAGAATATATAAGCATAGATCATGGGATTTAATTGAAATTTTTGAAGCTTTTAACATAGTATCACTCTTGAGAGAGAGAAATCAAGATGCCAACTCACTACTTGCTACTACTACTAGTCTCGAGCCATTGCAAGAGTCTGAGGTAAAGAGATTTTTTATTGTATTGATTCCTTTTCCCTCTATTCCAGATAATGTATAAAATTTCTAGGTCTTTAATGATAATCAATAGATTATTTAGTTCTTAACTAATTTAGGAGATCTCAACTCCCAAATCATCGATGATAAGGACATTAACCACCTCTGTCAAGAAGAAATAGTTAAAGAGGGAACTCTCCAACTTAAATAAAATCAAATTCTATTTGGCTTAATCTCCTTGGAAATACCATTCAACTTAGACCCTCAAGCACATCAACTCAGCCCAAGGTTGATGAACCAAACTTCAAAAGGGAAAATTAGGAGATGATCATAACCTACATTATGTGAATATTGGTCTAAACTACACTATGGAGGCAAGATAATGAGTCAGGGATTTCATCATTTGATACAAAAGATATTATTACCTAGACATATAAAGGCATGAAGGTGTATGACCCACAGGTCATAATGAAACTAAAAACTAACAAGATAAATAAAATTACTAATATGCCAATATTCTAAACAATAACTTATATTGATTTTTATTAAATGAATTGAAATAATTATAAATCCAAAATATGCTTAAATAAGTCTCAACTCAAAAATTAGAGTTTACATGTAAAATTTAAAGAAAACAAAAATCTAAAAAAATGCCTATTTTTAAAATCTCTTAAAATATCCCAAAAAATTCTTGAAATATCCTAAACACTATAATTAGACTATGGGATAAAATTAAATTGAATTTTATTTCCATTTTTAAAATATACAATTTCTAAAAATATAAAAAAATTGAAAAAATAATTAAATCACAATTTTGGACCCTTAGATGATCACATATGGCCTCCAAAAAATATCAAAAACATTGCTAGGCTAGTAGAACATCCTATGACAATAACAACCTTTTTGATATAATCATTTTGGTGTATTTAATATCTCAAACGAAGGTATGGATCAAAAATTATGGCCTCCATAAGGTTGGACTATTTTTTTGTATCTTTCTCCTCTGGTTGAAAACAATTCATCTCATATGAGTTGCCCTAATTATACTACCAACATTTTTATTTATCAATCTTCTTCATCTCCCATTCTATAATTGAAGTGTTGTCTTCTTTTTTTAATCCTTCCCACTACACCAAATACCTATTATAATTCCCTTGCCTTGTGCTCATTGTCTTCATATCCAAAACCTACACTATTTTTTTTTTCCTTCTTTGGAACCTATTGTTCCAAATTTACCTATTCATCTTCACCATCTTCTCCATGTGATTCATATAAATCTAAAACATTAAATACTAGAGATATATCAAGAAAAATTGGTAAACTTACCTCATAGGCATTATCATTGATTTTCATCACAATTCTACATGGTCTAATTTTCTTTTACTTCAACTTATTATATGTGCCTTTTGGAAATATTTCTTTCCTCAAGTAAACCATTACCAACTCTTCTTCTTCAAATACCTTTGATCTTATTTTGACATCCATTGTTGCTTTATATTTCTCATTACTTTCCTACAAATTTCTTCTTACTCCTTTCAATTGCTACATATGCTCTGCAAATGCTTTTACATCATCACTAATTTGATCTGTAATTGGAAATTGTACCAAATCTAAAATACCCATAGTATATCTTCCATAAACAATTTGAAATGGTGATTTTCCTATTGATCTATTCACTGAACTATTATATGCAAACTCAGCTTATGGTAAGGCCACATACCATTACTTTGGCTTCTCTCCCATTATGCATCTCAATAAATTTCCTAAGCTCCTATTCATAGATGCTATTTGTGGGTGATATGCACTACTAAATTGTAGCTTAGTACCCATCTTATTCCACAAATTCCTCCAAAAATGACTTATAAATTTTGTGTCCCTATCTAAATTAATAGTTTTTGTAGCACCATGCAATCTCATAATATTGATAAAAAATATTTTTTCAACTCTAGTGGCATCATTGGTTTTCTTACATGCAATGAAATGAACCATTTTATAAAATTTATCTACAAAAAAAAAATTGAATCATTACCTCTCTATGTGTTTGGCAATCCCAACATAAAGTCTATACTCAAATCTATCTATGGTCCTCTTGGAAATGGTAATGGCATGTATAGTCTAGTATTTTGTGCATGTATTTTAGCCACCTAACATATTATACACCTTGAAACATAATTTGTCACATCTCTTCATCTTTGGCCAAAAATACTTTTCCTTCACCAAAGCTATTGTCTTCATCTTACCAAAATGTCTAGCCAAACCACCATTATGTAATTCTCTTATTATATTATCTCATAGGGACCCAACTGGAATGCATAAGTATTTCTCTTTAAAGAGATAACCTTCTTGTATAAGATAATCATCATGAATAGCATCTATCCCACTTGTTAATAGATTCCTGCACTTCCCAACTACCTTATTAAAATATGGATTAATATCATATAATTCTTTGATATCTTTAAATCTAACTACTTCACTCACCATAGTAGTTAATAACACTACCCTCCTGATCAATGTGTTAGCTACCTAATTATATTTTCATGATTTATCTTTCAACATAAAAGTATACCCCTACAAAAAAGAAACCCACTTTACATACCTACTATTCAATTTCTTTTGTGTATTCACATACTTCAAAGCTTCAAGATATGTAAATAATATAAACTCCTTAGGTACTAGGTAATGCCTCAAATGACTTAATGCATGTATAATTACATAAATTTCAACATCATAAGTAGAATACTTTTTTATTACCTCATTCAATTTCTAATTAAAATATGTTATTGGCTTCCCTTCTTGACTTAGCATAGCACCAATTCTCACAAATGAAGCATCACAATCAACCTCAAACACTTTGTTAAAATCTGATAATGCTAAAATTGATCTTTTTGTAATCTTATTCTTTAAAAACTCAAAGCTTTCTATGGCCACTCTAATCCATGTAAATTCCTTCCCTCTCATGCAATCTATTATTGGTGTCACAATACTACTAAATTTTTTAATAAATTTTCTATAAAAAATTGCTAAACCATGGAAACTTCTTACCTTTGAAATGATTTTTGGATAGGCCACTCAAAAATCACCTTTATCTTTTCTTCATCCATTTTCACACCATCTACCAAAACTACAAATCCTAAAAATACCAAACTATTTTGCATAAACATGCACTTCTTCAAATTTGCATACAACTTCTCCTTTCTTAACAAATCCATTACCATTATCAAATGTTGTAAGTGTTCTTCTTTAGTCTTACTAAATATCTAAATATCATAAAAATAAAAAACCATAAAGTTACCAATATATTCTCATAAAACTATAGTCATCACCCTCATAAAAGTGTTAGGTGCATTAGACAAGCCAAATGGCATCATCATCCACTTATATAAGCCATTCCTAGTCTTGAATGCAATTTTCCACTCATCTCCTTCATGAATTTGAATCTGATAATAACCACTCCTTAGATCAATCTTGGTAAAATATTTTTCTCCTACAAGCACATCCATCATATCATCTAAATGATGTATAGGAAACCTATACTTTATTGTAATTTTGTTAATTTCTCTATTATGCACACACATTCTCCATCCTCAATCTTTATTTGGATTTAGCAATGATGGTATTGCACATGAACTCATAGTCTCCCTTATCACCTTCTTCATTAGTAATTTAGTAACTTATTTATTTAATTCTACATGTTCTATTGGACTCATATTATAAGTTGTTTGATTGGGTAGATCTGATCCTAGAATCAAATCAATGTGATGTTGTATATCTTTCTTTGATGATAAACCATCTAGTAACTCATCAATCATAACATTTGCATATTATTTAAACACTCTTTCTACTTTTATTGGTATTAGCACCATTTTTATTTCTTCATTCTTTGCTACTAATGCATAACAACCTACTACCTTCATATCTTGGATAAATTTTTTAGTAGAGAGCATGATTTTTGTCTTCTCTTCCTCTTTAAGAGGTAACAAAACTACCTTTGTACCACCTTTCCAAAAAGTGTATGTGTTCTTTGGTCCATCATGAATTACTTTCCTGTTAAATTGCCATGGTCTTCCAATTAACACATGACATGTATCCATCAGAATAATATCACTCCATATTTCATAATTATAACTCTTTCCTATATAATACTTGATTAAGCACCTTTTATCTACTATAACTTTATTCCCTTTCTTAAACCATAAAATCTGATAAAGATTAGGATGTTCTAATATCAGTAATGAAAATGAAAACTAACAAGACAAATAAAATTACCAATAGGCCAAGACTTTGAAAAATAACTTATATTGATTCATATTGAGTGAATTGAAATAATTTTAAACCCAAACCATGCATAAATAAGTCTCAACTTAAAAATTAGAGTTTACATTGAAAATTCAAAAAAAACTAAAATCTAAAAAAAATGATTATTTTTAAAATCTCCTAAAATATTCAAAAAGTATCTTGAAATATCTTAAATACTATAATTAGACTATGGAACAAAATTCAAATGAAGTTGATGTCTGTTTCTAAAAATATACAATTTGTAAAAATAGAAAAAAAATCAAAAAAATAATTAAATCATAATTTTAAACCTTCGAATGATCACATATGGCCTCCAAAAAATATTGCTAGGCTGATAGAATGGCCTAAGATAGAAACAACCTTTTCGATATACTTATTTTGGCATATGGAAGATCTCAAACAGAGCTATGGGTTAAAATTTATGGCCTCTTGAAGGTTGGCCTATTTTTCTACATTAGGTCATCACTCACATACTGAAGCAAGACCATAAAACATTTAGATAAATACAAAGACTAGTAAATCCTATTCTAGATCCTCTTATTCAGAGGGAAGTGGAGAAGTTATTGAGGGCCAAAATCATCTTCCCAATCCAACATTCTACCTAGGTGGCCAATTTGGTCCCTATTAGAAAGAAGAACAATGAGATCAAACCATGTGTAGACTTTAGAAATATAAACAAGGATAATGAGAAAGACAATTATTATTTGCCTTTTCTAGATGAGGTAATATAGATAGTGAATGATTTTGAAATGATGTCCCTTTTGAATGGATTTTTAGGCTACAATCAGGTACTAGTACAATTTGAGGATAAAATGAAGATGATGTTTACTACAAAATGGGGTACTTATGCATATAAAAGGATGTCATTTGGTCGAGTCAATTTAGGGGATACATTTCAATGTGTCATGGATCATGCTTTCAGGGGACTAATAATAAAATTCATAATCATCTATATGGATGATCTTACCATGTTTTTGAATAAAAGAAAAGATCACATAAGTCACCTATAATCCATATTTGAGAGGTGCAAAAGGTTCAATATTTCATTAAACCTAAAAAAAAACATATTTGGAATCACCAAGGGAAAACTCTTGGGACATATTATCACAAAGGATGGAATCACCATTGATCAAAATAGAATCCAAACAATTTTAAAAATTTAGCCACCAAATAGCAAGAAGGAACTCAAGTCATTCTTTAAAAATATCAACTTTGTAAGGAAGTTCATCTCAGGGTTTGTAGAAATCATCAAGCCTCTAAATGACATGATCAAGTAATATATTAAAATAAAATGGAAAAATTAAGCTAGAAAGTCTTTCCAAGACATTAAAGATGCCATATCATAGGCTCTAGTGCTAATTAACCTAGACTTCCCAAAAGATTTATATCTTTATTCATTCGATTCAAAGCACGTTATTGTTACAACTATCACACAGAGGAAAGATGAAACTAAGCATCTGATTACTTTCATGATCATAAATCTAAAGGATGTAGAGCTCAGGGATTCTATGATTTACAAGTAGATTTTCACTCTTGTCAAAGTTGGGAAGAAATTTTAACATTAAATCTTGAGAAATAAAACCATTTCCAGTATACTTACACTACTATCAAGCTCACCCTATCATAGAATGAGATAGGATAATTTTGAGGCAAATAGATGGCCAAGCTTCAGGAATTTGGCATAGAGATTAGGCCTAGAAAGATCATTAGAGGTCAGAGTATTATTTAATTCATGACTAAACTTTATCCATGAATCACCATTGAAGAGGTGTGTGTAGCACAAGTTTCTCAAGGAGAATGGTATATAGATATAATCCAAAATTTACTTATAGGAACTTATCCCCCAGAGCTTAATAGAGAAAGGAGAGCTATGAAGCTCAAATTTGTTCATTTCATGATCAAGAAGGAATTCCTCTATAGAAGGAACTATGATGGTAATTTTCTTAGATGTGTATCTGTAGAGGAGACTAAAGAAATATTGGAGAACTTACATCAAAAGATAGGTAGTGTTCACCCTGTTGGGAATACCATAGCCCATAAAATCTTTAGGTTGGGTTACTATTGGCCAACCATATTTAAGGATGCTCATATGCATGTCAGAACTTACCATGAATGTCAAGCATTAGCCAAGAGAGAAGTACACGTAGTAATCCCTCTACAACTAGTTATTGAAGGAAATCCATTTTCATAGTGGGGTTTAGACTTCATTGGTGTAATCAACCTAAATTATTTATTAGGCCATAAATTTATACTCATAACTATAGATTATTTTACTAGATAGATGGATGTCATATCCATAAATAATAGTAAATCAAAAGATGTGATTCATTTTTTTAGGAACACATAACAACTAGATTTGGTATAACCATCTCTTTGGTTTATGATAATGAACTAACTTTTATATCAAGAAAATTTGTTGGATGGGCACATGACAATTAGATCATAATTAGGTCAGCCTCTAACCACTACCCTTAGGGAAATGGACTAGCAGAGTCAACAAATAAAAATATGATTCATGTAATCATGAAATCAATAGGGGAAAATCCTAGGGAATAACATAATTTATTAAAGTATGCTCTTTGGGTAGACCAAATGAGATACAAGCAAGCCCTAAAAGCTTTACCCTACCTATTGGTATATGGGTGTAGACTAGTTTTCCTCATCATGTTGAAGCTACCCACTTATAAACTCATGCAAGAATACATGGAGCTAAATGAAAAATTAAAATAAATATTGCTTGCTATAATAGAAATGGAGGATTCAAAGAATATATCTTTGTAGACATTTAGTAAACACTAGGATGTAGTCAAAAGGTGGTTTGATAAAAGAGCAGAAGTCAAAGAATTCAAGATTTTAGATATGGTGCTACTATGGGATAAATCCCATGAAAATAAAGGATAACATGATAATTTTTCCCTACTATGGATTAGACCCTATCAAATTTCATAGTTCATGATTAATAACACATTTCATTTGAAGGACCTCCAAGGCAATGAGCTTACATATCTAGTTAATGGATAGTTCCTGAAGCATTACTTTAAAGTTGTTCCATCTATAGATATTACTGATTGAGATGATTCAGATAAATTTATACATAATATTAGAGTATATTTTCATGATTTCTAGTTTAGTTTCTTTCTTTCTAGTTTAGTTTTCAATGCTTTTCAGTTTTGTAGGTCATAATTAGGTTAGCCTCTAACCACTACCCTTAGGGAAATGGACTAGCAGAGTCAACAAATAAAAATATGATTCATGTAATCAGGAAATCAATAGGGGACAAGCCTAGGGACTAACACAATTTATTAAAGTATGCTCTTTGGGTAGACTTGATGAGATACAAGCAAGCCCTAAAAGCTTTACCCTACCTATTAATATATGGGTGCAGACTAGTTTTCCTCATCATGTTGAAGCTACCCACTTATCAATTCATGCAAGACTACATGGAGCCAAATGAAAAATTAAAATAAATATTTCTTTATATAATATAAATGGAGGATTCAAAGAATAAAGCCTTGCAAACATTTAGTAAACACTAGGATGTAGTCAAAGGTGGTTTGATAAAAGAGCAAAAGTCAAAGAATTCAACATTTTAGATCTGGTGCTACTATGGGATAAAGCCCATGAAAATAAAGGAAAACATGATAAGTTTTCCCTACTATGGATTATACCCTATCAAATTTCATAGTTCATGAGTAATAATGCATTTCATTTGAAGGACCTCCAAGGCAATGAGCTTACATATCTAGTCAATGGATAGTTCTTGAAGCATTACTTTAAAGTTGTTCTATCTATAGATATTACTGATTGAGAGGATTCAGATAAGTTTATACATAATATTAGAGTATATTTTCATAATTTCTAGTTTAGTTTTCAATGCTTTTCAGTTTTGTAGGCTTTTCTAGATTAAACTTTCTACTTTCAGTGTTTTGTTTTCTTAGATTAGATTTCAGCACTTTTTAGAGTAGTTTCCTACTTTCTAGATTAGTTGTTCTTTTTTTATTTAATGATCAAATTTGTGTTTACTCTAGTTATTCCCAAACTAAAATCCAAAAATAAATGACTTTATGACTTGCATAAAAGGGGGAAATTAAAATCCTGGCATGATTGGGGACTAGTTTACATATTAGGTGTATTAATGTGTTTTTGAGTACTTAGGATGAAGGAAGGCAATCAAAGGATGATTCTGAATAGTGTCACAATTGAATACTTTTAACAAGCATATGGAAGTTTCTCTTGGGGTATTTTATACAAATTTATAAAAAAAATTGATTTTATTGGATCGAATGCACTTATTGTATTAAATACTTATTGAAAGTGATAATTCTAGGTGTAGATTTGGTTGGCAGGAATGTTCTAGTAACAATTTGTTTTATAATTACACCAACTCATTGAGTTTTTCTCTCCTCTCTTTTCCATTAAGAAAAACATAAAAGAAACAAAACAAAATAAAGAGAGAAAAGAACCCATGATTTCAAAAGAGTAAAATAAAATTTATAGAAAATTTTAAAAAGCTTGCATGATGAAATAAGGTCAATACACCACACATCCTGGTTAAAAGAAAATAATGAAAGGAGAAGAGAAAGATCCCAATGTATCTATGTCAAGGCTATGAACACCTATCTGGTAGTAAAGTAATGTCTAAGCTTCCCTTGATTTAATGACCTTTAAAAGATACTAGGATGAAACCTACAGCTTCATCAAAACCTTTGAAAAACTCATTACATCAAGGAGTAAATAAACTACACATCTAACACACATAGACCTATTAAATTAGAAGGAAAGTATGTTTTGTGAATTAACATAAGAATTCTTTCATGTTTTTGATTTAAGTATTTTTTCTATGACACACTTCAAGATTCATCTAAAGATTACGAAACTAGTGTTTTGGGTTCTCGAATACTTGGGAGTATTCCCCTTATAAGTTGCCATTTATTGTACCCAACATCCCCCTTTTATTTAAGGATAAATGAGGACCCACCTTTTTCATATGTTTATGCAAATTCTAGAAATTTTGATTTATTTCACTTTTGGTAGGATGATATTGGCATAGTTTTTCATGAGACTAACTTTTGGTCTATCGAGAATCTTCTTTGGGTTTAGATTTTTAGGCTAATTATTTTTGCACTTACATTATTTGTCCTTTCAAGTTTCATGTTTCAGGTGTTTTTAGGTCTTTATTCTTTTGTACTTTGATTTTATAAAGCCTTATTTTTTTGGGGAAATTATTGTATATATTTTGTCTAAAATAATTCTTG
The DNA here is from genome assembly GCA_037957365.1 of Torreya grandis. Taxonomy (NCBI): domain Eukaryota; kingdom Viridiplantae; phylum Streptophyta; class Pinopsida; order Cupressales; family Taxaceae; genus Torreya; species Torreya grandis. The sequence continues at coordinate 1,106,211 of JARHVA010002242.1, forward strand.
CAAAGGGATTTGGCTTGCGAACTCTTTGACCTTAGGGAATTTTGGACTATAGACATTTTATCTAAAACAAATCCACCAATGGATTATCCCTTTGACCTTACCAATCCTACCCTTCAGGACTTTTGGAAATGGCCCTTAGTTATATGAAAGTTCCCTTTGGGGAAATCAAAAGTTCCCTTCTACCTTTATGAAGTAGATCCTTTGGGGCTTTTATCAGGGGAAAAATGCCCTACAAAGTAAACCCTTCGAATCAAAATTACCCTTTAGGGAAATTGAAAATGCCCTGTAGACCCTCGAAATAGCCCTTCGGGATAATTTCCTTAGGACTTCTACATAGATGAACTAGCTTTTTAGGTAAATTATTTTGTACATTTTATCCAAAATAATTACCCTAAAGGAATTAATCTGTGGATGTTGTCCCAAAAGCATTTTTTTTATAAAGACCCTAAGTGCCTTATTACTGAGAGTATTACTAGTCTCACCATACTTAGCCAAAGAAAAATTAAAAATATTTCCCATCAATAATTTAAATACCCCCACCAACCTAATCTAACAAGTTTGAATTATACATGAAATAGAATCCAAGTAAACATTGCACATTTATGTCACATGAACTGATATTCAATGTAAGATTCCATATAGGCAATACGTTGTTATTAAAAATTCATCATTGCATTCAAGATAACTTTAATTCAAAGTCTTCTTCTTTCTTATAGTTATGAAGAGCCCAAGTTCCTAATTTAAGAGTGCTACAAGTAAAACAATGATTGAGTTAGAGAAAAATTATTTATCTAGCATACATAGTGCATAGAAGAAGTAGTAGAGAGTATGCATCAATAGAATCTAGATATAGGATGTTTCAAGGGAGGAATCTGCCATCCTCATATTCAATTAAAGACACCATAGACTTCACATACATAGTCTTCAATGCCATAGTCTTTGGAGACAAATACTAGAATTATTCAGATTATGGGATGTCATTGATTCAGTGGACATGTTTTCACTAGAATACTATATGACACTAGCAGATAGACTATTTGTTAATTTTTTTTGGTATTTAAACACTAAATATAACACTTTATTGTAGCTAAAATGGAAGCAATTCCATGTATTAACCTCCTAAGGGACTTGTTATTTTCAAATAAGATATCATAGGATTATTTCTTACATCATTCTAATAACAATATAATGGTCATATGCATTTTAGGAGTGGATTTATAGAGATATTTATCTTTGATTATACATGATGCTTACTTCAACAAGCACACATTAGTATAATTCAACATAGAGACCTTAATTAAGAAGGTACTATCTTTGTGGCTACTCCCAAACCAAACATCACGTAGAAAGGGAAGAAGCTAAAAGGAGTGATTTCAATTGATAAATTTAGGATGGGAATTCACATTAGTATCACTCTTCTTAATCAATTATATAGTATGCCCAATATTAATTTTGTTAATTTATATTTAGTATCATTATTGTAAATGATTCCTACACATGATGCCACATATACCCTAGGTAAAATAATCAGCATTTGATTAAGAGAGTAGATTATTCATAAGGACAAGCATCCCATGCCCTCAGGAGATTTCTACATGATGTCCTATTTTTTGGATGTAGTCATGAGGACATGTTACAAAGATCTTGGTGAATTGTGGGCTCTAGCCACATATTGTGAGAAGAACAAAATATGTGATGATTACCAATTCTTGCATGTCTATTGCAATACCAAGCATATGGTGAGGATTTTTGAGGATGTCTATCCGTAGGTTAGGAAAGACATTCATGGCTTGCCCATGCCTCAAATTAGATATAACATTATGAATAACTTGGTAGGGGAATGGGATTTTTTCCTTCACCAAACTTTCATTTTTATCATGATTTGGGGAAACAAGTTTAGCCCATTATGCCTCCCAAAGTTTGTACCAGATAAACTAGCTAAATAGGAAATTGCCTTCTAGTTATGGAAAAACATTGAAGAGGATATATAAATGTAGAATAAGGCCTTCTATTTTGGTCATTTTGTAACTATTGGTAAGATAGTGTATATAATGAGGAAGCTTCTCAAGGAATTAGGTGGAAAATGCAAGATTTATCCTTTCCTCACACTTACACATAGAGATTGGGATCTGCATGGGTTAATCCAAAATCACATTCATGGATTCAATATCCCATATAGTCATGAGCCTTATGACTAAGATTTATTTTTTTTAAATGCCAAATCTGATGAGGAAGTATTAGAATGGGCAAAAAAAATTGGACTACAAGAGCATCATTAAATAATAATCCAAGATGACCCTTCCACTTTTAGTAGGGAGTTGGACAGTAAAAGGGCACTCTACAAAGGGTGATAAAATTTAGATTTCTAAAGAGGACAGTCTGAGGAGTAATCCAAGGACCTAGCTACTTCATCCTCCCAAGGACTTCTTTTGAATTTGAAGTTGAAAATAGTGAATAAAGATCTCAAGCTACTTGAGCCCAGCTCTACTAGGGGAAGACAAGCAGAGGATCCCATTAGCCTAAATTCTAATTAGGATGAGAAAATATAAGAGTTACCTATGATAGGTTCTAGTTAATTTTTCATTGTTATGCCCCAAGCACATATTATTTCATCCATTTAGATATCAACTCTAGAAGTAGCAGCATCATCACCCCAAGACTCCCCCACATAAGTAAGGACCCCCTTGGTTTATAAAAAAAAAACCTTAGGGCTCCCATAGGTGGTCCTCTAGTGGAGGCATCATAGGGATTGCCTACTCAACCTCCACATTCAAAACTAGCTAGGGGAGATGTAGTGATCATCAAGGATATTGAGGATGATTCAGATGAAGAAGCTAATTTGGAGATAGCTAAGGATATGAGCCTTCAAGAAAAGTCTATGGTGATCACTTTCCCAAATACTCAATATTTTATTGGTTCTCCTCTATCTTCTATAATCATTTTTGGGTAAGTTACTTCTATAGAATCTCCCACATCTACCTCCTCCATCTCCACTACTACTATTTATCCCTATATTTTCACTTTAATCCCACTCACCATATAAACCCCTTTTATTCCTATTAGTACCTCCACTTTTAGATCGCTCAAGACAAAGAAAGTGTCTAGAAAGGTGTAAACTATATTGGCCACCTCAAAACTCCATGTAAACTCCACCCAAATCACCCTTCCACTACCATTTACCACTTCCACAGAGGAAATCATAGTGGTAAGCATTGGTAAGGGAAGGAAGGCCAAACCCCAAATGATCATGATCCATCCACTTCCTCAATTTGGAGGAGTGGATTGGTCTAAGATTATATGGCCTTCCTTACCTAATGTCCTGACCAAGGCCCACAAGAAACAATAGAGAGTTCAAGAGGAGGCTAAGGAAGAGGTTTTTGTTACAACCTTTGATGCATCCCAATTAGACAATCCTCTATGGGTAATAGATTTAAGAAGAAAGACTTCTCAATTTCCAAACTTTATAATTATTGAGCTTCCCTCTATTTATACTTTGTTTGATCCCCTAATTAGTAGTATTCAAAGGGTGAAGAAGAGGAAATTAGAAGATGGTAAATTTACCTAGATAATCCTTAAAGAAAGGCAATAGGTGTTCTCCCTCACCAAAAGGTAGAACAGATAGCCAAGACAATCTCTATATGAGAAAAAACTAGCAGACCTAGCACAAGCACACAAGAATGCCATAGTTGCAATTCATGAAGGCACATAGTTAGCTTGATAGGAGCTTGAGGAAAAGTGAAAACATTATAGGCTGAATTGGAGAAACTAAAAGAGTATACTAAGATAATACATATTCCTATTGGTATATAATCTAAAGTTTAGGAAGTAGCTTCTAAATGTTATAAATCCTTAAAATCCATAGATTTCATATAGGTTGAGATGGCCCTTCATGTCAACCAAGCCAATCAATTATTCAATTCTTTAAGGGAGGACATCAAACAACTAAAGTTGCTAGTTGTCTATACAGGCAACTCTCTATATAATCATCTCGACCTTAAGACTATGCTAGAGGCATTCAATGTTTAAACCTAGTAGTCATTTGGTAAGAAGAGGTAAAGGATTGGTTATAAAACATTAGGGATTTAATCCCCAAATATTAGGTGCATGAGGCTCAGATTCTTAAAAAAATTCATGAATTGAATTTATCCAAAGTTAAAGACTCGATTGGTAAGTTAATTAGCAGGATTAATTTTGACAAACTTATCTAGGAGGTGGCTGATGATTTTAAGTAGAGCTTACAAGGTTTAATACCTGAATAAATTAAGTCTAAATTAAGCAAGGATCAAAAAAAAGTAATTGAAGTTTAAATCTTCAAAAATAAATTTCAAATAACCAAGGATGAGCATACAAATCTCCTTGGATAGACAAAAAGAATCCATTGTCCATCACTGCTAAATTTAGGCATTATATGATAGTAACATGAAGGAACATAAAAATTTATGAGGATAATGAAGTGAAGAAGAATCAGGCTTCTATCAATGCAACTAAATCTTAAACTACCACTTCAAATTATATGCCAACTACGGTGCATGCAACACTCTTAACAACTAAGCCTTAATAGGATAAGATTTTACATATGCACAGTTTTGTAATAGTGAATGTACTTACATTTTCATTATGTTTTGAGATACTTATTGTAAAAAATTGACTTTATATTTTGTGTACATGCATATGTTGCATAATTTTATAAAATTCAATTTATTTATTTTAAAATTTTAGTTCTCTCTTATATGGTTTTAGACCGTTGTTAGAACTATATGTTCTAACTGGCACATATAACCACCTTGTATAAACTTGGAGGATGAGGAAACTCCTTCCCCAAGTCTATATATACAATTGTAACCTAGCTTAATTTTTTTTTAGAATATTTTTTAATACAAAGCAGTGAACCAATTTTGATTGTCAATGATGTGTTTTGAGTATTTTCTTTCCAATTCCATATAATTACTTTTATTTCCTCAATTGTGTGTTTCAATAATATTTAGTGTGTTACAAATGTGAATAGATTACTGATTTATTGATTGATATAATGATCTTAGATGTGTAATATCTATTAAAATATTAGTGAATATATTTATTAAGTTAGTCAAGTTGATTGAATCATATTTCTGAATGTGTACTAGTGCTTTCTTTGGTGTAGTTTTTTGTGTGTGTAGTAGCTACATTAGATAATTCATTTTCTTAACCCATAATATCATGATTAAGTGTGTGTAATAGATACCCTAAAAGAATAAACCTTTGTCTAAGGTGTGTGAATTCCTTGCATCTTTATTTCCCTAGACTTCCTAGCCATGTCTGACTGTATGTGTGTTATTGCTACTAGCAACAGACATAGGTTTTAGAAAACATAGGTTAATTCAAAAACTAATCAGGGAATTGGTTCCTAAAAACCAAGGAGCCTTCTTTTTTTCCCTACCTTACCCTCCTTTTTGAGTTTGTTATTAAGGCCTACCCACTTTAGATTAGAAACCAGCCATCCATCCAACTCATGTAGAGATTCACTCTATTAGAAGGCCAAACCTCCATCCAAAAAACCTTGTCAATAACCTACATGCCTTGATCATATTCCATTAATAGGTTAAAATAAACCACATACTTGTAACTCATGCCATGGAGTAGATTTTACCTCCATTGAGATCCTAAAATGTTATACGTTATCTCATTTAGCTATAGTATGCATAAAACCCACATCAACACCACCTACTAATCCTCATTAGATATACAATCATTCTACATATCTTAAAGCTACTCTTCCCATAAAGGACTACATGCATAGTGATCTATATAGTTTTATTACATCACATAATGCATTATGAGTCATGAAAATATAGAACATTTCATCCAAAAAATGTGATCCTTCTTCTACTTATTATAGATTCTTATGACTCTCATCTTGATGGGATCATTGGTTATCATATTTTAATGTTAAATACTCTAAATTTTTAAAATCATTCAAACTATCAAAAAGATAGAAAATGATTTTACATATATTCTTGATATTGTTTCATCATGTTATTATTCTACTTCATGTACATTTGATCAATTTTATTCTATACCTTATTTTCAAATGAAATTTTAAAATGATAATAATAATCAATAATTTACAAAAAAATGTATTTTTCAGCACAAACATGCCCATTTTCCTTTTATTCTAGGTATCATCACTTTTTTCCATTCTCTCATTTTCTATTGTAACATTTACTTTAGATATTTGTGTACTTAAAAATGTGACCTTTTTAATAACCCTTATCTTCTTAGAATTTGTATCTTATCATCCTCATTTTTCATTATAACTCAACTAGAGGTTAGCACAATTGTTTGAAATCTAATACAGGGTGCATGAACCTTTTAATAACTACATAATCAATACTTTATTTGAATATTCCTAAGCATTATGTGAACTAAAATATCTTCTTTACATTTTTCATCAATCATAAATTACCTTATATTAATACCTAAAATAATTTAAAGATAATCTTCTAACATAAAATAATATTTCATTAATCTTATAATTAAAAAATGTGAGTTAAATGATTACTTCCCTTCCTAAAAAAATGAATGAAATCATTTGGAGTGTTTGTGACATCTCTCTCATGTCCTAGGGTTATGTCCCTTTGACTATTGAAACCACCATTAGTGGCTCAAATATGTATGATTTTTTTTCATTTAATAGGAAATAATGTGTGTGGTTTAGTCCTCTTCATTTTGGGAGTCACTTTATTCTTTAAAAAACTTTAAACATAAACATGGGTTATTATATGTTTCTCCATATATAGGAGGAGACTATGGCATAAAATAAGGAAAAAATCATCTATAATTTTTTTCAAAAATTAATTTACTCCTTACTTAAAAAACTTCTCCTGGTGTTATTTTACATGCCCTTAGTAGATATTTGTTGGTTAAATCCCCTCACAATCTTGTAGTCACTCAAATTTGGTCATGAATACTTGATGACATTAGTATCGAGCCACTTTCACTTTAATTGACTTAAACAATTAATATGTATCTATTTCACCACCTCACTCTATCCTACGTGCATATATAAAATTTGTATTTATAAGTTGTTATCTTACCCATACAAAAATGCTATTAATTGTTAAAACCCCATGTAATCATCTCTATAGACATCCCAAACTCTAAATTTCACATGTTATGGTAAAGTATTGACCAATATGGGTGAATAGTGTCATCAATCTTGACCCTTATTGGTCGATCCTCACTTTCACCTTAGCAATGTTAAATTTTTAAATTTAGACCCTTTACTTACAGGTTGTTTCATATTTTTAGGATAGGTAACATGAGTTATTACCCTTTTGAATTGCTATAAAGTCACATCTAAGTTACCTATTCTATCACATGGTAATTTATTTATTGAGGCATAGTTATACTATTTCACACTCAACAAAGCTTCTTTATTCTCCCTAAATTTGAATACAATCACTTGAATCAATCCTTATCCAAGTCAAGAGCCTATTTTGTCTAAGTAAATCAAATCATTATCAAGTATTCAATCCATCTCTATATTTGTTCATGTATCAAAATGAGAAAATTTTCACAAATCACTCTAAGTGGGAGAACTATGTGGGCTTGATTTCCCTCTTTAGAGTACTAGGTATGTAGCAATGATCAGACATCACAAGGTTGATTGGGTTCAACTGAGCTAAATAAACTTTCCCCTATCTCTTTTTATATATTTTATCTATAATAAGACCTATTAGGGTTTTAAATCTAAATAAATTATTTTTAGTTCATTTTCTCATACTCGACATTCAATTTTCCTCACACATACACATTTTAAGAAACCACACATGATCTTTTTGATTCCCCTAATTTTATATAGAGAACATAATTGACTAGTAGAACATAGTAGTGTAAGTGGATCTTGTCCCCTTTCAGTCTATCTTGACTCAAATCAATCACACTTGTAGTTTCTATGGTACTTGTAGAATAAATCATAGTTGATCACTTTTAATAATATGTCAATCATGCATAGTCACACCATACATAATAAAAAACTGTCTTTTATCATTGTTCATAATTAGTCTTCTTTCATGTGATCATGTTTTGTCAATTTTAGTATTTTTATTTCATTTTGCTTATCAAAATTTAATTTACAAAATTTGATTTCTTTTAAATCATTTATATTAATTACGGTTATTGTACCTATTAATTCCAAATTATGATAAAACATATTAGTGAACCCACTTTTTCATTAATTAAAAAAAAACATAGGGTTTAGATAAATTATTGATATTTGACACTAAAATATTCTTATTTCAACCTTGGATCTAACATCTTACATTAAAACAACTTGATTTAAACCTTGGTTCTAAGCACTGACACTAAAATTGCTTTATTTTGACCTTGAATATGATATTTAACACTAAAAACATTTTATTTTAACCTTGGATTTTAGGGGAATTTACTAATCTCCATACACAAAATAAATCTTTTTCTTTTAGTATATAAATTTTAGTTTTCTATTTTTCTCAATTTGTAAAGAATCTATGGCCATATTAGATGAGTATTACTTGTTATATGTTTTTATTCTTTTCATTTCATGTTTTATTCCCTTACATATATCACATCATTTAACACACATGTAATTAAAAAAATCAAATAATATATTAAGACTTAAAAACCTAATGCATTTTTTTGTAAAGTTGAGTATGGCATTGGAACAAGAGAAATCATATATTCAAGATGCTATAAAGTTTACATTAAATCCTCTTTTTGGGCTTATTATGACCACATACAATGGCAACACCTATGAATATGATTCTACTAAAAATGATAAATTTGAGCCTATTGATGCAAAATAATTTGGTGAATATCTTGATGCCCACCTAGATGAAATTAACTCTTTAATATTTTCAATTTGACAAGAACAGAATAAATATGATCATGATAACACATCTGAAGAATACAATGATCTCTTTGATCAACCTCTCATCAACCCTACCATAGGTGTTTCTAATAATACTATTTATATTGTTATTACATCTACACCTTGGAATTCGGGAAAAACACAAGGCTTCCAACATATATATATGTCCATACCTAACCAATGATTCATACAGGACCTTTGATAGCTACATCACCTACCTTGCCTACTACACAATCTTCAATATTTACATGAAGAATTTTTTATTATGCTTTCAATGACAAATTATTAACTAAGTTATTTTAAATAGTCCTAAAATATTAAGCCTTGTGTTAGTTTTATGAGTTATCTATTTAATCATTCAAAGCAATCAATCCACAAATAGATCAATTTCTCAATAATTTTTCTATAAACAATTATGAAAATGTTTTTATGCACAAATTTTTAGCTTATGCAAGGAGCTAATGAGCCTATCAATGACTATGTAATTAATTATAAGACTATGCTTGTCAAAATGACTAACACCTTAGAAGATTATGAATTGTAGGATCTTTTAAAATAAATTTTACTTGGTACCTTTCCATTAGTCTATTATTTTTAATAAATTCAAATCATTTTAGCAACATTTTCATACCATAATAGAAATATAAGTCAAACTTATTGCTTTGAACAAGCTCAAAAATTCACCTACATCTAGTTCAACTTCCACAACAAAGTGTCAAAGAAAACCATCTTATAAAGCTAAGCAAAAAAATAATAAATTTGATGAAAAGATCATATTTAATGTTCTTTCTCAACCTTATAACAAACTTGTTTTATCAAATCATCCAAGTTGTCAATTCTCTATATTACCACAACCACCTCATAAATAGCTACAAATTTTTATTGAATGTAATATCATTACTTTACCTCCACCACTAGAAGTTGACATGAGTAGATATCAAGTCAAATTATTTGGTAATAATTCATATTGTGATTACCATAGACGAAATGGTCACTCTACTAACATATGTTTCAAGCTCAAGCACCTTATTCAATATATTATCTATAACAATGTCATTGAGCTCAATACTCCTACATAGAAAATAAATTCTCATAATAACTAAATTATTAAGTTGAATATTATCAATGAGTTATTTCTAAATCATAAAAAATAAGGATAATTTAGTAGTGAATCATACTAACAATTCATATCCATCTCCTCAGTCATATGATCATTCATTAGATAGAATCATTGATACAATTAGTAAAAATTCTTAACATGTCCTATGATCACTTTTTATGATAGTGAGATAATGGATGATGATCTAGGATTTTCATATCTTATGTATATGATCTAAAACCCATTCATAGTGTACTAGTTGATAATGAATTGATTTAAAATGCATGCATAATTCCATTAATCCATTATTTGGGTTACACACAACATGCAATACAAGCAACATATTAAAACATCAAGATATTAAATGAGAAACAACCAATTACATTGGGACATATTGTGTTATCTCTCTAGGTGAGACCTACTATATAATCTAGTCCCTTAATAGTTCTAACAAAAATGGGTTTTTTGACATTAACTTAGGATTCCCTTGGTTATATAAGCTCTATGTTTTACATTATATGGTATATAGATATATAAATTACATTCATTGTAATTAAGGGGTCATAATAATAAGGATTAGATATGATTACCCTTTCCACTCTATGGTACCTCCTCCCCCCATCCAAAACACATTTCATTGATACATATATGAAAAACATAGCATATTTATAGTTGTTGCAACTATGAAAAAAAATTCTATCCAACCCATTTATAAAAAATTACATAAGTATCAAAATAAAGTAAAAATGCAAACATATCAAAAAAAAGGAATCAAGTTCATGAGAAAACCATCACATGCAACATTTTATCACTTGGTGATACATAGAGATCAACATGTTTCAAAAAGGTCACACCATATGACATAGTCATATACTATCCTCGTCGGATATCAAATCATTAGACATCTCCCAGAGATACTTCTCCCATACATGGCTACATTAGTAGTGATCTAGATAGTTATATTACAATAAATGATGCATATTGATTTAACCTTTTAGGGTTTTACACAAGTTTAATTCCTATGTTTGGCTAAAGGGATGAGATGCCTAAATTAGTTAAATAAATTTTAATAATTAAATTAATTATTTTTTATGATTTTGACCTTGTTTGACTTTCTATTAATAGCAATAAATAGGGATAAATAGAGACTTATCTAAAATATGATTGTCACAAATGATCTAGATTCTAGAATTTGAAATCTGAGCAGTAGTCTGTGTCATCAATAGGATTCTAGTGTTCATCTACTCACTAAATGGTAGCTCCTAATTCGGATAGTATCACCATATGTGTGTAGTGTCCTCAATGTGGTGATATTGTCCCATTTGTGGGACTATTCTTGTTTTTGAGGAGAACCTCTACTTGTGTCTTTATGTTCTATTCATATGTGACCAAAACTTGAAGATCTATATTATACTTGAAAAACTTTATTTGATGTGAAAGCCCTAATATCCTTGAAAGTGTGGCATTAGCAATGATTTTATGTGTTATTAGGATAGACATGACATCCTCAACACCCCACTATGTAGAGAGTTTCCTACATACTAATACTCTAATGAGGGATCAAGTCTGATGTAGTTCTCCCACGTAGTGCTTGATATATGTGTAATTGAATGATAGAATGAGAGTGTCCTTAGATGCCTTGAATGTGCTTTGAGATTTGAAATGATTTAAAAATATACTTAAGGTTATTATAGATGGTAGTATATATAAATTAGGATAGAATAGGGATCAAATACCTTGATTTTACATAGTTTTATCTTTGGTTTTAATAGATTTTGAATATATTTTAAATCTAGTGAATAGAGGTGTATTAGACTTATATTTATAGTGTTTTTTTACTTATGTAGATAATAAAATGAGCTTAGGTTGACCTTAAGAGAAGCACACCTTTAAAAAATTATCCATTGAGAAGATCTGGGGCTAAAGACACTGACACCTAATAGGGGACAATAGCATCATGTGGTTGTAGTGTCCCAAAGGTGGAACTAATGTCATTTTGGTAGATTGATAAGCAATTTAGATTGGGATTAGAGATGATAATTTTGGGACCATGTCTTGAATGGATGTAGGTGACAAAGGTCTACTGAATGACTGTAAATGTAAGTCTACGGCTCTAGAATGGGTATATGGCTAGCCTAGGGATAAGTTGACTCAAGAGACACTCTTAGGATACAAATACCACTTTTAGGTGATTACATTTACCCCTCTTTATGGTAGTAATGTAGCAAAGTGAAAGGACTAGTATAAAGGAAAAAGAAGTGAACCTATACTTATTTTAAAAGTGAAGCATGTGTACCTAAGTTTGAATATGCAAATATGGATCTGCATATGTGAAACATGATCCAAATCAATGTCCTATAATGAAACATGCAAAAATTAGTCCATACTTAATAGATAATCAAAAGCAAAAGACTATGCTGAAATGAAATAACTAAGTTGAGTAAAAAGAGAGGAAAAGAATAACTATACCTCATTAGATATGTGAATAATGCATGAACTTGGTTTCAACCTATGTGTGTGAGTGTACATAATGATCATAACATTTAATATATTGAACTGAGATCTTGCTCAATCCTTATATGTGTTGCTTAATAACTTAATGTATTTTTGACTTTATCATTGCCCACACCTACTTGGTGGATCCTAATTTTTGTGAATAGCTTGGATAAGACTGTAAGTGTGTTGAACCATCTCATGTAGGTGGCTCAAGAAATCAAGTAGGCCATGAATACATTATTTAACTCTATGTGAAGTAGATGCATATATATCTATACTTCACAAAGTGTTGAAAGTATCCAACTAAGTAATCTAAATATGTATTCAACTCTATGGCTACTTAGGTATATTAGGTAGCTCTAGGCCACTTAGGAATTCCAACCACTATAGATGGAGTAAGGCATGAATTTGGTGATAACCTATAATTTTATATAAAGTGTATATAGTGTATAAAATGACATGGATTTTATTATTCCATCTGAGTAACTTGTCTGAAGCTGAGTACATGGAAACTTGTGTCATTCACATGTCCCCAATCTGGTATCTCAGTATATTGAATCTGAATCAATTATGTAATTATTGAACCTATGTAATCTATCTGAATGTAATTTATGAAAACTAGTATGAATATGAACTAAAATGAATGAATATAATCTAAATATAAACATAAATGCCAAACCTATGAATATATTGGTGAAAATTTATATTGTACCTAGTGTACTAGTTTAAATGATCCAAACTACCCTAAAGCTAGGGCTACTAGATAGTAGTTCCTTATAGTGGATAGTATCACCTTGTGGCACTAGTATCCCAATGTGGGAGTTGATGACTCCTATTTAATGACTATTGAGTATCTATTTTATTTTGTGTTTGGCTTGAGTCTAATTTTTAAAAATGATCATGCATGCTAAAATGTATCTATGTAAATAAATATAGGAGTTTGATCTATATGAAAACCCCTATAAACACCCCCTCTTTTGATGGTGGTTATTAAATTTATGGAAGAAATGAGCTCTAAATAAGTAGCTCTATAAAATGTGCTAGTTGAAGCATGTGCATGATATTTTAATAGAATGTAAAACATAAGATCAAAACATAAATATATATGAGCATAAGTAGGAAACATAATATGTATGTTGAAATCTAACATTACACAAGGGTGTAAAAATAGATGTAATCAATGTATAACACCATTAAAATCTTAGTAATTATGAGAATGAATACATACAAATACATGTTCAAATGTCCACATACACAAACAATAAGCAATTTGGCATAGAGCCATAGAAAAATATATGTTCAGATATCCACATATAAAATGATGAAAGATAACACACAAGGAACATGGGAACATGTCCATATTACAAATAAATAAGTGGTGTAGAATCCAAGGAACAATGGCATATTCAAATTCCCTTGAAGATGGAAGAAGCATAGGAAACACAGTAAGGTCTAATCTAGGAACTAGAAATGAAATCATATATAATTGTGTAATACAAATATATGTAAATGCCAAAGATCATATATACTGAGTCTAACTAGTGATAGTCATAAAAATTTGATCAATAAGGAGAAATGATCAATATCAAGATAAATCAATGTGTAAAGTAGAATATATAGTATGTAAGATAGAACCTGGTTATAGCAACAGTGTATGAGATGCCCCCAAGTGGGTGGATGTGTCAAATGTATAAACCTATATTGGTGTAAATTCCCCCAATAGGTAGATGATATTGGATCTGGATCAGTGTAGTGGATTGGAATCCTATCTAGAATCTTTAAAAACTTGACAAGAACAAGTGAAGTGTATGTGTATGATAAAATTGATTATTCTAGGATAGCTAGCAATATGCAATATCAGGAAAGTAGTAAAAATCTAAACATATAATTGTATAAAAACTATTAAAATTTTGTGTTTTTAAAATATTTGAATGTTTTTTTTTATTTTGACATATTATATTATTATTTTATTTTCTAAGTATAAGCTATGTATAAGATTATGAAAATAAACTATGTACAAGGAGAGAGTGAGAGAAGGAAGTATGTACAAGGGTAGAAACCATACTAACAAATTATTATCATGAGAGACTCACCATCACTATGGCATGTGTTGGAAATAGGAATGGTAATATATCTTGTAGTGTGGCTACTATGTTGTAGTTTAATGTTGTTGTAGTAAGAATCTAAGTATTTTTCCTCATCAAAATCATAATATTGTTCAACATCATAATCATAATAACTTGGAGTGCTAGGGAGAACTGAATTATACTATAGAGTTGACCTTTCTGATTTGTGCTTTGGTATATTGATTGTGACTTTTTCCTTTGAAACTATGTTTGTTATAGACATATGGTGTTTTGGAATCTCTTTTGCTAGAAAACCTATTTTGAGAATTCTTGTTTATTGAGCATGATTTTGACTTTACAATTGAGGATCTTTCTCTTTCTATAAGATATCCTATGTATCTAGATGTTTTTCCTTGATAAACTCTATTTATGATTGAGGTACCTTAGGATGTTTAATAAACCTCAAACCTTGTTGACAAATATCATCAACTGCTAGAATACAAGAAGTGATGCCTTAGGCCTATTTGCCCAAACCTTGACCATGATAATCATATTATTGTAGATACTTTTGACCAAACATATACCATATTGAATGTTGAGCCTCTTTTTATAGAGGTACCTTTGCTTTATTTATATGTGCTCATTGTATTATTTCTTACTATGATTGTGCTTTTGGAACCTTTTGTTGTTTTGAGTTATGCTTTGGTAACCATTATTTTATTGTTTATTAATTTTAACCCTTTTTAATTGGTAGATGTGCCATTATATATTGTGTGGATGATGTGTCACTATGTGAGTCATCTGTATCCATTATCTATTATATTTTTATTTTCAATACTAAACATGAATCTATGTGGTGCCCATGCATTCTATGATATAAACAAAAATATTTGGAACTCATTGGGTGTAAAGGAGGTAGGTTTATTAACTTAGCTTTAATAATGTCCCTAATTATGTTGTTAGAGCTCTTATTTGATATTTGATTGCTTTTTGAATCACTAGTTGTATATATACTTTATTATGATGTCATGTTATGATATGTAACATTATTTACCACAAATTGACTAGTTGATGTTGTATAAACATGATTACACTATTTTTCCCTCATGGCCATTGTCTTTTAAATTGATTTTCCAATGTTTTAATCTTCTCATGTAATATATGATTGTAATTTTGTAAACTAGTAATTATCTTAGTCATACTGATAATTTTATCATGTAGAGTCTCACAGGTGCAAACCATAGTTATTTCTATTTAAATATTTAGGCACATGCCTTGTAGGGAAAAAGTGTGAATAGGTTTAGTAGGGTGATTAGTGATAGTGTTATAGGCTATGCCATCTCATGGAGGAATGATAACATGAACCTAGTTAGAGGGAAAGTAGCTATCACCCTCATGGAGATGAGGAAGATAAGGATATTCTTTTCGTTGCATAAGATATGACATTGAAACTTGAAACATAGTGGTTATTTTATGTGTTAAATCTTCTATGTGTGTATGGGTTTTGTTGTTAATGGAATTCCATATAGGATAAAGATAACATGCGAAAGAAAAAATGCAACATGAAATATATTTTAGTTGATTTGAAACATCATGTATGCATATGTCTATGTGATTAAAGAATAATGTCTTAATATTTTTCACATAGAATAAAGATAAAATGTTATGAAAAGAATGCAATATGAAAGATATTTGAGTTAATTTGAAACATCATGTATGCATATGTCTATGTGATCAAATAATAATGTCTTAATTATTTTTCACATAGAAGAAAGATAACATGTTATGGAATATGATGAATATTTTTTTTGATAGGAGGCACCATCTAAATATTTATTTATGTCTTTTATTAGTTCATTCTTAATCAAATGTAATAAGCATGAAAATTAAATTATAATACTTTTCAATAAAAATTAATTTATTTCTTCTATCATTATTGTCATTATGATATGAATTATAAGATATGTGAATCTGAAATCTGAGTTTTGGAAATAAAATTTGAGTATAAATAGAAAAGGATACTAACCCTAAGTGTGTCTAGATTTAGGGTTTTTAAATCTAGGGTTTCTTTGAAAAAAATTAAAATATATGTAAAATAAATTGAAACCCTAATATAAAATTGATTTTAATTAGCTAGGTTGTCTAAATAAAATTATAAAATTAGAAGTAAGCAACCATAAATTTATTGCATAAATTTTGGATTAATGCAAGCTAGGGTTTGAAGTAATATTTGAAGTAACTTTTTAGGGTTTAATTCCTATGTTTTTTTAAAGGAATAAGATGAATAAATCAAGTAAATAAATTATAATAATTAAGATACTAATTTGTTATGATTTTGACCTTGTTTGAATTTCTATAAATAGCAACAAATAGGGATAAATATAGACTTATCTAAAATATGACTATCATAAATGATATTAGTTCTATAATTTTAGATATGAGTAGTAGTCTATGTCATCAATAAGATTATAGTGTTCATTTTGTCACTAAATAATAGAGCCTAGTTTGGATAGTAGCACCATCTATGTGTAGTGTCTTTAATATGGCACTAATGTCCCTTTTATAAGATTGTTCCTATTTTTGGGGAGAACTTATGCCTATGTTTGTATGTTATGTTCCTACATGGCTGAAACTTTTAGCTATGTATTATACCTAGAAAACTTTATTTGATGTGAAAATCCTGATCTCCTTGTAAGTATAGATTTATCAATAATTTTGTGTGTTAGTAGGATGGACTAGACATCCTCAACACCTCATTGTGAAGAGAGTTGTCTACATACTAATACTCTAAGGAGGGATCAAGTATAATGTATTTCTACCACCTAATACTTGATTTATGGACAAGTTAAAGCTAAAATGAGAGTGGCATTTGATGCCTTGAATGTGCTTTGAGATTTGAATTACTTGAAAACTAGATTTAGGTATGTTGTAGATGGTAGTATGCAGAAACTAGGGTAGAATATGAATCAAATACCATGATTTTTCACAACTTTGTCTTTGGTTTGAATATATTTTTCATTTATTTTCCATCTAATGAATATATGTGGATTACACTTGTATTTATAGGGGTTTTTTTATTGTGCAGATAAGAAAATGAACTTAGGCCAACCTTAAGAGGGGAACACATTTGAAAAACTATATGTTGGGAAGAGTTGGGAATAAGTATAATAGCATCTAGTTGGGGACACTAGTGCCATGTGGTTTTAGTACCTAAAATGTGGTGATAATGTCCTTTTGGTAGACTTCTAAGCAATTTCGATTAGGGTTAGAGATGACAATTCAAGGGTTGTGTCTTAATTAGATGTAAGTGACTCTGATCTACTAAATGACTAAAAATGTAAGTATAAGGCTCTATAATGGGTCTACATATAGCCTAGAGATAGGTTAACTCAAGCAACACTCTTAGCATCCAATTACCACTTTTATATTATTACACATATTCTAATTTTGATTCATGCATATCTAGAACATTTCTTTCATGAAATGTGATCCTTCTTTAGCTTATTATAGATTTGTATGACTCTCATCATAATAGGATCATTGGTTAGCATGTCGTAATTTAAAATATTCAAAAATTTCAAAAATTATTCAAACCATCAAAAAAGAATAAAATTGATTAGACATAGCATCTTGATATTATTTCATCATGCCATTTTTGTAATTCATGTACATATGATCAATTTTATTCTATCAATGGGTTTTTATTGACTTTTTTCCTCTTGGATATTCTTTTTCAATTTCCAAATCTAAATAATCCAAAATAATGACCTATATCATTGTCATTTTCTATTTACTTTGTTGTTTTCATAATCTGAACTAATCAAATTGCATTTTTTTCAAAGGCAATATTGACTAGTATTAGTCAAAGCTGATTGTCAGTATTGTCTTGAGCTTGACAATCATGTATTTTATAATTTATCATAATCAAATCACATAAAACATTAATACATTCAATTTATATATCTAAGACTCAATTCCAATATCCAAAAAAATCCTTATTCGTGTAAAAAAATATTTTTGTGTTATATTACTCATGCATGTGTGTCACATAATTTGACAAGTGTACATTTGATGAGATGAGGATATACAATCATTCCTTTCCATATCTATTTTTCTTCCCACATGGTTTTTAATTAAATTCACATATATAGTGGGGTTCAAACATGATCATGCCATCATTTCAATACATATTTTACATTGACACATGTTGTGGATTTTTCATATACCTTTAATTTATCCTACTTTCAAACCCATGTTTTATCACTAGTTTATTTGGTTCTAGTTTCAAGGTGTAAAAAGTATAAAAATAATCCAAATATTTCAAACAATAAAAAAACATTAAAAATATTATAAAAAGTTTACGATTAGAACTTGAGCATTATTAGATGCTTATTTTAGGTTAATAGCATATGATATTTGTCTCATGCATGGTAGATATCATACTCTTTTTCTATCATAAATGCATTTCACTAGTATTTATGAGTGTTATGCAATACATATGGATTTTAAATGGACTAATATGTTGGCCTTGAGTATATGCAATGGCCTTGGTAAATTGGAGGCATATTTTCCATATTTTAAAGTATTTATAAGTGTTGCCATTTTATGACTCATGTATTATTAAGCTATATACTATGTAAAAATATTTTTACTAACTATAGACATGTAAAATTAACATTTAAAATAAAATGTTGAAATTGTGACCACTCTTTTACACACTTATCTCTAGACTTATCTTAGGGCCCTTTTTGATCACTTTCAACCACTTTACACACTCTTCTACATTGATGAATGACCCTTGAATGTATTCACCCCTAATCTTATCAATCATATACATCTTTTAGCCCCTACTTAACACTCAACATGATGAAATCACCCATTGGAAAAGAGTACCCTAGGGAACTATAGCACACTGCTCTAGTGTCCTTCTCCCCTCTCATGTCTTCCCATTAAATAACAACTAGTTTTATAAATTAAAAGGTATGCAAGGGTCAATCCATGTCTCTAATGAGCTCCATTCAAAGTATTTTCAATGATATAACTATATAATTACTTTTCAAACCATTTTTAAAATAAGAGGCTTCCACATCAAAAAGGACCATAATCACATTCGCACTTTGAGAGTAGAATACCTATTTTCCCAATTTTGATTACATACAACCCTAGTATCCTAGATATCAAATATGAATACATTTTACACTTCACAAGTCATGGTTAAGAAACTTAATCACATTAGTATTACATCAACATTTAGCATATTTGACTAGTTATTCACACACTAACATAACATGGGAGAACTACATGCAGTTTGATCCCTCTCCAGATTATTGGTATGTGGGAAAAAATCAACACAAGGGGTGTTAAGGTATCACCCAACTTCAACCATTGACTCCTTTTTCTCCATTTATTTATATTGGTTCACATATTAGTGAGCTAGTGTTTTTAAAGATGATCAGTTACAAATTGGTCTCTATAAGATATTGAATTCTACCACACCAAATATAGGATTTGTAGACAAAGGCACTGAGAACATAAAAACCCTAATTTACTCATTACAAGTGGACAAGAGTGCCCTAGGTTAGATAAGATCACCATCCCTCTAGTGTCCTCTTCATAGTGATGTTGTACATGCCTAGATTCAATTTAATATTCTTTATTCCAATGCATATACCTCTTTTCACAACAATTTTTAGGACTTGGTTCCTCTCAGAGGCATAGTTTTAAACTAAATCTTTGTTTTATCCTTACACTTTACTCTTTTTAGTAAGTTTCTAGAATACAATACTTCCAAATCAATGAATTTTATCATTGTTATATTCTTCTCATGATTTTTTATAGTAGTGTTATCATTTAGGGTTTTCACATAAATACAAAATTTGATAAAAGGGTAAAAGATCAAGAAGAGAAATTACAAAGGGAAAAACTTGAAAAACAAAGACTATAGAAAGAAAAAGTGGCATTACAAAAAGAGTTATCAAATCAACTTCAAAATAAGTGAAAAAAAATTAAAATATTTTTCTAAAAAAGGAATCTCTAAAGCATGAAATACCTATGAAAGATACAATTTCAAATGTGGTTACAAATGGGGTAATTCCAAGCCTTTCCTCATATCAAGACCATTTCACTATCACGGCTCACATAGATGGCAAGTAGTTTATAGATGTTAAGTGTAAGGAATATGATGAAATCAATTTTTGTTCTATGTCATTTATTAACTCTCTTAGAAATGATCATAAACACTTGGATCAAACTCATGTATCTATAACATGTGTAGTATCAATTAATTTAAGAGTTTATTTTGCTTTAAAAGTGTGTTATCCTAATTTTTGTGAAATTTCAAAGTTAAGTTCCTACAATATTATGCTTAGAGGATCATGGTTAAGATCAATAGGATAAATGATTTATAAAAATAAAGTTTTCATATCATTTGATCATTAATACAAGGTCACATATTTTTCCATAAGGAACATATTTAGAGCCAAAGCAACAAAAATCATACTTTTAGCTAACAACCAAACAAATACAAGTAATGACATATCACTAAAGGCACATAAAATAGTACACATTGAAAAGGAGAAATTAGAAAGGTCAATACCATAATATGGGGAATTTTATTATTCAATCAAGATACAATATAAGACAAGAGTAGCATTTCACAAGTTCAAAATCTAGATGACGGTGATCTCAAAATATAGATTAGTATTATCTTGATGACGTCGCTTATGTAGAATATGCTATTATAATACTACAAAACCTATAGATTGCATGACACTTCATTTTAAAGATATCACCATTAATTTTTTAAATATAGGATATATTAATGGTAATAATCTCAAGGGAGGTATAGATTAAAATACTTTTTTCTCTTTATATGTTCTAAAATATTTTACTATTTTTGCATTTTTTTGCATATATATATATATATGAAAAAAAGAAAAAATAGTAAAATATTTTAGAACATAATAAAACCAAAACCTATGTATACTTATATATACTTTTTCATACATTACTTACATGCTTCATCAGGGTACATAAGTGATTGTAAATTGTATAAAACATCAGTCATAGACTCAATGCTAGACACTTTCATTATTACACACATAGAAATTTAATTTGGATAGGATTGATATATAGGATAGGATTACACTAATATAGTGTTCTCCCAATGAGATCATACTAGCACTACTCAATTCTAAAATTCACATAGTATTCCTACAACATGTACACTCATCAACTAGCTCACTAGGGTCATGGTAAACATAGGTTTTATATTTTTTTCCCACATTATATTACTCACATAATAAATACTTTACATTGTATTACATCTTATGATATTTATCACTCACTAACATTATTATATACTATTTCCTATCTCAGTTATTGAATATTGTTCAAAATACATAAGCATGTATGTTTTTTATATTTCTTTTCCTAGCTTCATATCTTGTATACACTTCTCTATTTTCTTTGAGGACATTTGAATATGTCATTACCTATTGGATCTAATCCTTTATATATTTTATTGTATTTGTGTGAGTACATTTGAACATGTCCTTCTATGTGGTTCTAAGCCTCCATTGTTTCCTTGTATGTGAATTAAGGCATTTGAACATGCCTTTATATATGTATTAAATTTGAATGATAGACATTTGAACATGTCCCTTATTTGTGGCCCTTTGGCCTTATATTATGTTTTTTTTGTGTTGTTTGTTTTGGATTGTGTGTGTCATGGCCATGACACTTTGCTTGATTCTTTGCTCAGATTTGGATGCCATGATGGATATCATGTACCCAACCTTTTCAAATTCCATGATGGACATCATGAATTCCTCCCTAAATAGTTCCATTCGTCATTATATACTAAATTTCTTAGTTTTTTACATTTTTAATTGGCACATCTATCTATACACACTTCTTTTGAATGCATATTTTTACATGCATATTAAATTATTACTATGCTCAATTTACATACATAATGATGCCATGTTTTCACACGATGTCAATATTGTTCATATTTTTATTTTTACATCATAAAAACCTACTACATAACCTTTTATTTTGAGTTATGTTATTTTACAATCTCAATAACTCACCTCAAAATAGGGGGCATTCATAGATATTTGTCTTAAAGACCAGGCTTCCCAGATTAATACATAGATAGGATTTAACATTGGTTACACAATTGACACATTTTTAGTCTTATAAAACATGTATAAAGTGAATTTAGAAGGGAAAACCACATTATATAGGAGATAACTTCTCTAGTGTCCTCCTCAGTGATGTTATCTAAATGCCTAAAAAATAAGATTTCCATAATTTCTCAAAAACCTTAGTTTACTTAAAATAGTAATCAACAATTTCACAGTCTTATTATCCAAAATTACACAACTTGTATTAGATTTGTTCAATTTATGGGAATAATGCATGACATTTTATTCCATTTTGTCACACATGTTTCTTCTCATAATCATGATTATTTGACTTAGTCTCAAAATCTATATGCACCACATATCAGTTGGGGGTATATACACTACACATTGCTTCCTCATTATACTAATTTCATAGATGGAATGATAATTCATGTAATTATCCATGCTATATATACTATATATATTACACACACACACACACACACACACACACACACACACACACACACACACACACACACACACACACACAAACACACACACACACACACACACACACACACACACACACACACACTATATATATATATATATATATATATATATATATATATATATATATATATATATATCAAGATTCATCTAAGGATCCCAAACTAATCCACTACTTTGGGTTGACAATGATGGAATCAATCACACTTGAGTTATGTAGCACACCCATTTAGTGATGAGGATTGGGGCATGCATAGTCCAATCCAAGCTACTTAATGTCAATAAAAATGCACATCACACCATTGTCATTAGTTTTTACACTAGAAAAAGGCATAATAGTTCATGTATTTGATCAGGTGTAATTATTCATTATCACTCTCTATATTTTTATATTTTACTTATTTATATTCATCTTAATTAAGGACTAATATTACATATGTTTCACTACAATTTTTTGTGGAACATAGTTCAATGTTGTTGCCTACATCCAAGACTCTTTACCATAGGTAAGTTTAGGAATGCACTCTTTTTCCTTTTACTCTAGTACTTTTTTATTTGATTAGCTAAATAATCAAGTTTTAAAAGCATCCTAAAACCTAATAGTTATACCAGTAGAAAATCAAAATAGAGAAAGCCCCAAGGTCTGAAAAAAATATTATAATTGAAACAAAAAAGTATCTAGAAGAAACCTATAGCCAAAGATCAAATAGTACAAATTAAAAAGTGAAATTACTCAGGGGGAATAGTGTCCTCTATGAGTTCTTTGTTAGGTTCCTTTTCCTCTACCTTTTCCTTCATTTTATCCTTAATAATTCTTTCCTGATTCCTTTTTATCAAGCCTTCAGTAATGTCCTTCAAAAAGATCATCCTTGGTTTCTTTTAAGGCTCCTTCTTTGAGTTATTTTTAGGGCGTTAGTCACAGTGAGGGATCTGGCCAAGGGTTTGGGAGTGAGATGAACCTCTAAATTTTCATATTTCTACCAATATGAGGTCCTCTATCTCATTGAACTACATAAAATCCTATAACACTTTTCTAGCTTCCCTATTAATTAAGTTTCATTTCTTGATCATATAGCCTAGACCTAAACCTGCTTTGTGGAGTTTATCATTTAGTTACTCTAATTGCCTTTTATTTTTGAAAAATGAATCAAAGAAGATGTCCTTACCTTTCCCTAAAGATTATACCACATCCTCATTTTCAAATATGATAGGTTTAGGTAAGTTTATGATGAGTTGAAGGGGAAGGTCCCATGTGAGACTTTTGGAGTTAGGACTTATAAGAGATGGGCTAGGAGGAGGTTGGGGAGAGTCCATAGATGGGTCTTATTTGGGGAATTCCTCCTCTGTAGAAGACCCCCCATGTGGAGATTCTTTCCTAGGTAATGTCTCCTAGTGTTTAACAAGCATAAAGATAAGTCCTTGGTGAATGATGGAATTTTCTTCATTAATTTGGAATGTAAGGGCAGTACTCTCAAGTGATTTCATCAAGTAATATGGTAGGATAATTATAAATCCATGGAAATTATTTTTTAATAATAAATGGTGTGAGAAAATAAGAGTGAATTTACCTTCTAGTTTTGGGTATTTCATAATATGAAGGCAAACCTCTGGCCAATACCTCGGTAGGTTCATTTATTGGAACCCCTTTTTGTCTATTTTCAATGCCTCATTCATCCAAAAGAATATTTGCATCAGCTTCATATTATTATATTGGTCCTTGAATGCATTTGAACCATTGAACAACATCCTTGTAACCTCCCTAATAATATCCTCAATGACATTGATTCTAATGCCTTTTATCTCCACTATTCTTTTATTTCAAGTGATAATAAAATCTTTATAAAGGTATACATCATGCCCTATGATGCATTACATGTATTTCATAATTATTCCCTTATGCATCTTTCTCCAAAACTTCTTATTAGCATGAACCTCTATGCATGATATCAGCTCTAGCATGTCTCTTTCTACCTCCATTATGTGTAAGCCTAAGTTTAGATTGTTTGAATGGTGGAATAGATCTACCTTCTCTTGGTTTTTTTACTGTTAAAAACAAGTTTAGGGAGTATTTAAATTTCCATTTCATGTCTCAAATCATTAAATTCCCATGCATCTCTATAATGGTTTAGCATGAGTGTGAAGAATGATGAATGGGATGTAAGTTTTATGTGTGTGTCCAATTCTATCATATACTATGACATTATTACTTCATTTTGAATGGCCTTACTTATGTGTAGTGGGATGTGTCTAATTTCATGATAGATGGATAAAATGGGTAGACCAACTCTAGAACTAACTAGTAAATATGCCACCCCATTTCATTCTCAATAAGTATGAATGATAGAAGGGTTCCCTAGGTTTTTGAGTATTCCCTTGGCATCATCAATAATAATGGTGTGCAAGGGGATGTTATTTCTAGATAGACAATTAATAATGTTTAGGGAATCACCTTATATGATTAATATTTCCACTTTGATTTGTGAAACTATCTAAATGACCCAAAGTACCACTTTAACTTCTACCAAGTGATTATTTTGGGTCCCATGGAACTGGCATAAGTAAAAACCATCTTCTCAAAGGATTTTTTAATAACCCCTCCACTACATTCTTATCTTATATTTATTTTTGAATCTCTATCAAATTTCAACTTTAACCAATCTCTTGTCAGGGGGTTCCACTTAACTTGTTTCCTCATAATACCTTTAGTTGGGGAGGCAATGTTTTGATCTAAATTCCATTTTCTAAAGATAATATGTTCATCTATAGAACTAGGATTTTTGTTTTTATAATGGAAACCCCCCTAGTTCTTGACAATAGCTTGATAAATATGGGAAATTTTTGATTTAGTGATGTGTTTTTTGTTGGATACAATACCATCATTGTGGGCTTTCCAGATAGCCCAAAACTAGTGAGGGAGGGCTAAATGCCAAAATAAAGATAGGGAGGGTATTTTATAGGGTGGATTCTATTGGGTGATAAAGTATAGGATGGAATTTTTTTTTAACCATGATAGATTAAATTTGTCCAAAATCTAATCCAAGATGCATTAGATGAAAGGGTAGGTCAAGAGAAGATGATGGACTGAGTCTTCTGCTCTCCTAAAAAGGGGACATCTATTAGGCAGAATAAGCCTCATTTGGCAAGATTGTCCATTGTGATAATTTTTTCTTGGGCTGCCAAATAGAAAAATAAATTTATCTTGGGAGTGAGGTGATTAATTAAAATGATCTTCCAATTCTCCCATTCACTCTCTATGTTTATATCATTAAGGTGTCTAGAAGTTGCCATATATTTCATACTATCTTCAGCCACCCAAAGGAGGTAGTCATCTTTACAGAAAATAGGAATATGAATTTAATTAAGTAAATTATTGATGTCTTAGATACTTAAATGTCTTACACATTATTTATTTCAATGGATAGGACTTTCCAAAATTTTTAACCATTGATCCATTCCCAGTAGTCTTTCACTTTATTACTCCATCTTTCCTTAAAATTAAGGTAAAGATTCACCTAATTGCCTTGAGAGATGGGGGTTAGATATCTAGGAGTCATCATAGAAGTCAATTTTCTCCACATTACCAATTTTCCATTTGGTTCCTTTCCTTAATATGTCCTTATAGTTGGTAATGGCATTCAAAAAGGTAGATCAATTGGTAGGTCATTTTTCCTAAATAAAATTGCCTTCTTCATTTCCTTCCAAATATTTGGATCTAATAATCCTCATCCATTATTTATATTATTTATAATTTTCCATCCCATTTTGGCAAGGAGGGCATGATTCATAATTTTTAATCCTTTGAGGCTAATCCCCCCATTTTCCTTGGGGAGGCATGCTTTTTTGAATGAGACTAGGTGAAATTTGAAATGATCCTCGGCCCCTCTCCATAAAAAATTTCATTGAATTTATACTGTCATGTCTACCACTTTACTAAGCACATGTAAAAATGACATGAAATAAATAGGGATGCTTTAGATTGAATATTTTAATAATTAGAATTTACCATCTTGAGTAATTAGATGGTCTTTAAAACTAGCTAGCTTCCTCTGTATTTTATCAATGAGTGGATACTAGAATTCAAGAACAATTATAGCTTCAAAGAGGAATATTCCTAGGTAGGTTGAGGGAGGATGAATCATATGGCACTCGAAAATGTTTTCAAGTTTCTTTTGCAGTAGAATAAGGGTGTTGATAAATAAGATGGAGATCTTAAGAAAGTTAATGCATTAATTGGAGGCTTTATCATAATTTTAGAGAATCAACTTAAGATGTCAATATTTTTCAACTAAGGCTTCCCTAAGGAAGATCTTGTCATTAAAAAAAAATTCATGAGTGATAGGGTTAGTGTTTTAGGCCACTTTGATGCCTTTGATAATCCCTTTTGTTTAATCCTTCTATAAAATCCTCCCTAGTATTTTTGCCAATATGATGAAAAGGTAGGGAGATAGAGGATCTCCTTATCTTAACCCTTTAGAATTATAAAATTATCATTTAGGGACACCATTAATCAATATGGATATTTTTGGAATTGATATGAAACTAAGGATGATTTTTATGACCTTTACATTAAAACCCACTCTCTCAACAATTTTTATTAGAAATCTCCAAGAGAATATATCATAAAATTTATTCATGTCATTTGAAAAACATACCCTATCTTGAATAATTAGAGATGGAGTGGATGGTTTATTGTACCATGATGATAAATCAGTAGTTT
Organism: Torreya grandis; assembly: GCA_037957365.1. Lineage (NCBI taxonomy): Eukaryota > Viridiplantae > Streptophyta > Pinopsida > Cupressales > Taxaceae > Torreya > Torreya grandis. Next base: position 1,134,118 of record JARHVA010002242.1, read on the forward strand.
GTCTAATTGAGAAAAATGTTCCCTGTTGTTTTCCATTCACTTTGTCTAGTAGAGGTTGAATTCTTTTCATTAGTTATACTAAACAAATATTTTAAATGGAATTGGACAAGCGTATGGGTCAAAAATATTGAAGAATGTTTGCCCATAATTTATTTGGTATGAGGACCAAAAAGTGTTGTTCATTTATTTTATAATGGATCCTATATAGAATAATTCACTCACTACCACTTCAACTTCCAAGTGAATGATGTCCCAAAAAATTTGGAAGAAAAAAGGGGGAATTTGTCAGGGTTAGGGGCCTTGAATAATTCAATTTAAAATACCTCCACTTTCTCCTCTTTAGTTGAAGGAGGTTTAAGGAGAGCAACATTATCTAATGAGGTAATGACTTCATTAAAGTTACTCAAGGTATTTTTTTTTAGCATCTCATCAAAAGAGCCATCTTCCACTAGTAAAATTTTGAAGAATTGGATTGTATGGTATTTGATCTCATTCTCTTGATTGCTAAGGTTGTTTTTCTCCATTTATAGATGATTGATTCTTTTAGCATTCTTGTGTCTAAAAGCAGATTGGTGAAAGAATCTAGAATTTTTGTCTCCTTCCTTCAGTCAGATAAATCTAGATTTTTGTGACCAATATGCCTTTTCTTTTTCCTCAAAATTATGAAACTAGCTCAATATTTCCTATTCTTTGAGAATTAAAGACTTGTTGTTTCCTGAAGTAGCCTTTAATTCTTATAGCTTTATCAGATCCTCCTCAAGTGTCTTATTTTTGATGAAAATATTCTCAAAAACTTCTTTATTCCATTTTTTAAGGTTATTTGAGAATTTAAGTTTATTAACTATGATGTACATATACAATCTTGAGAAAGGTTATTTCCTTCATTCCTTTATGTATTCAGTCAAGTCTGGATGATATAACCACATACTTTCAAACTTGAAGGGGATATTCTTTGGTTTAGAGATCTTTTCTCCTTCAAACACCAATGGGTTATGATTGGAAAAAATTATAGGGAGGGATGAAAGAGATATAAAAAAATGAAAATCCCAATTGAGAGAGATAAGTAAATGATCAGGATGAACCTGGATAATATTATCTCCTAGCCTTATGTTTGTCTGGGTGAAAGGGTTGCCTTTGAGCTCTACATCATCAAGGACAACACCTATGAGGAAGTCATTAAGGTCAAACATGATTTATGTGAAGTCCAATATCCCTACCTTTTTTCCCTTGGAGAGAATGGAGTGTTAAGATCTCTAGTCACTATCTAGTTCTAAAGTACATAGTTCTTTTGAAAGGCTAAAAGGTCTTCCCGTAATTTTCTCCTTGTATTTTTGGAATTGGGGGCATAGATGTTAGATAAAATCCATTCTCCCTTATTATCTAAATCTATAAAAAGAATGGCAACATGTTCATTATTTTTCATCAATAGGTCACCTTCAAAAAATTTTGAGTTATACAGTACTACTAGGCCTCCTCAAGCACCCTTAGAACTAGAAGCTAAAAAATTGTCCCTTTTCCATATCTTATCAGATCACATTCCCAAGGCATCTTCAGATAGTTTGGTTTATTTAATAAGATTAATTATTGGATCATTTTTTTTCTTATATTACTGAGGATTTTCTACTTTTTGGGGTTATTTAACCCCCTAACATTTCATGTGAGGAACTTCATTTCTTGAGTCTGGTAAGGTGAATTTTAAGGGTTTATTGATAACCCTTGGCTATTTATTTCATTATTTCAAATTTATGAGAAACTATACTGGGAGATATGCCTTGAGTTTTAGGGGTAACCCCTACATCCATTTTCTTTCTTCTTTTTTTGGTTTTGGACTAGTACTTTTGATTTGATGCATTACTAAAATAAAAGGGTGGGAAATGTTGACATTTAAAATTAACATTTAATCTAAAATCATGCACCTATGATCACTCTTTTACACACTTAACTCTAGACCTATCTTAGGGCCCTTTTTGATCACTTTCAAACACTTTGCATGTTGTTTTAAGTTGATGAATGACCCTTGAATGTACCCATACCTATTATTATTATTATTATTATTATTATTATTATTATTATTATTATTAACCTTAAACATATTTTAGGCCCTACCTAACACTCAACATGATGAATTTATCCATTGGACAAGAGTGCCCTAGGGGACTATAATGCACTGCTCTGGTGTCCTTCCCCTCTCTTATTTTCTTACTAAATAATGACTAGATTTCCAAATTCAAAACTATAGGAAGGTAAGCCCATGTCCACAATGAGCCCCATTCAAATTATTTTCAATGATATGACTATATAAAAAAAATTTCAAACCATTTTTCAAAGAAGAAGCTTCCACATTGAAAATTAACATAATCACACTTACACATTGAGAGAATAATACTTATTTCTCCCAATTTTAATTACATGCAACCCTAGTATCCTAGAGATCAAGTTTGAGTACATTTTGTAGGTCATAATTCATAATTAATGAAATTAATCACATCATTATTACAACATCAGCATATTTCACTAGTTATTTACACACCATTATAGCATGGGAGAACTACATGAAGTTTGCTCCTTCTTCAGATAATTATTATGTAGGTAGTGTTAAACACATGAGGTGTTGAGGTCTCACCTAAATTCAACCACTAACTCCATTTTATTCATTGATTTGCATTTGTATTCACATATCAAGGAGCTAAGGTTTTTGAATAAAATCAATTACACAGTGGTCTTGTTAAGTGATCATAATCTCCCACACCATATATAGGCTATTTAGATGAAGGCATGAAGAACCTAAAAACCTTGATTTCTACACAAGTGGACAAGAGTTCCCTAGGTTGGATAGGATCACCACCCATTTAGTGTTATCTTCCCATTAGTAATGTCTAGCCCTAGATTTAGTTCTAGATTCATGATTATAGTCACTAGACCTCTCTATAAAGCAAGTTTCAGACCCTGATTCCTCCTAAAGGCACACATTCTAGCTAAGTCTTTATTTTATCCTTATACTTTATTATTTTTAGTAAGTTTAAAGAATATATTAGTTTTAAATTAGTGAATATTATCATTGTTATATTATTTTCCTAATTTTTCATAGTAATGTTTTCATTTAAGTTTTCACATAAATCCAAATTTTGATAAAACACTAACATCTCTATATCAAATTGTGTACATGGGGTATGTTATTTTCTATAATATGATCACATTATATACATGGTGTAGACTATATTTATAGTTCTATGCTCCATTTATGATACTTATTATACATAATAGATTAAACTCTTGTTTATCTATTAGATGTAGCCCCTATCCCTTGTGTCAATTTTTTTTAAACATCTATGAGATCATTGTTTAGTATGTGTGACATCCAAATAACTCCATTATTGGTGGCCCTTGGCCCTTTATTTAGTGTGACATTTTAACATGTTCATTATTTTTGACATTATTATTGCTCTTTATATGTGGCCATTGGCCTTAAGAGTGGTTTTTTTTACTTTTGTGACATTTGAACATGTCCCTTATATGTGGCCCTTGGCCTTATTATGTGATATTATTTTTATTGTGTTTGTATGCTTGTTGAGATTGTAAATTTTTATGTGTGACATGATCCATATCATTTACTACCTATTGTGTATGCTTATACTAAATTTACTACTATGATATTAATTGATACATTTATATAAAACATGCTTTTTATATTACATACATGGTTTGAATGGTGTATATATTACTATGATGACATACTTATAAAATACAGTATAATATTTAATCATTGGATCTTGATGCACATGATCTAATTAACATTGATTTGTAGATGATTAACTTTCAAGATACAAATTTCCCTCACCTCAACTGGGGCTATTTTAGTGGAATTTGCATTCATGAGATAAGCCTTCATGTATCAAAAATTAGTTTTGAGAACAACACAAGTTGACATTTTTGCATCCCTTAATGGGTTATATTTTATATTCATGTTCAATTTAAAATGGGGCTTGATCACCTTCTATTCACCATTGGTTTATCTAAGTAACTAATCCTCTCCAATCATTTCATGGGAAGTACCAATTGATCAATTATTCAAGGAAGCATCATCTTCAAGTAAATTTACAAGAGCAACATTAGTTTCACACATACAAGTGTGCTCCTTCCTTGTTATTTTAAATATTTTTAAATTCAAATTACATTTTATTTTTCAATTTCACATATGGATATTAACTAATTTTACATCATTACATGATTTACCATGAAACACCTTGTATGATAGGATATTTATCCCAAAGGCAAAGTGTCTTTTACACAATCAAGTATATCTTTCCTTTTATTATATAAATTTCATTTCTAAACTAAAAAGGGGGAAATGTAGTCAATCAAATGTGGTCATGAATTCTTGATAATGTTAGTTTTGACCCACTTTCACTTTAATTGACTTGAGAACTTAGTTTGGATATATTTCACCACCTCACTCTATCCTAAGTAGCTAAACAAAACTTTCCCTTTCTAAGTTTCTAGCTTTTTTGTAAAAAAAATGTTATTAATTGCTATAATCCCATCTAAGAATATGTGTGAATATCCTAGAACCTTAATTTTACACGTTTCCTTATAGGATAAGATCGATTAGTATTGGTAAATAATGGAAGTTAATCTTCACCCCTATGGATCAGCCATGACCTTCACATTAGTAATGGTCACTATTCCTATTTAGACCCTCCCTTACAAGTTGGTCTATATTTTAGGATAAGTAGTGTGAGGTTTTACCTTTTGGATTTCTATTAAGGTACATCCAAATAACCTATTATATCAACTTGAAATTTCAATATTCATGCACACTTACACTATTTTACACTGTTTAAACCTTTCCTATCATCCTCATATATGATTCTAATGATTTAACCTTAACTAATTAAATGGTATCCAAGTCAAAAAAATAATTATCAAGTATTCAATCCATATATAGATGTATTCATGTGTAAAAAGGATCAAATTTTCACAAATCAATCTACATGGGATTGGGGTTAGCTCAACACATTATACTCCCTTTATCTTTCAAAAATATTTAGCTATCACAAGCCCTATTAGGGTTTTGACTTTGAATTATTAATTTACAAACCATTTGAACACACCTAAGGGGGAATTTTATGCACACATACATGTTTCAATTAACCATAGATGATTTTTCCTTGATATCCTTGATTTTATATAGGGTGTATAATTGACTATATAGGATAGTATTGTGAATCCATCATGTCCCTTTTCAGCCAATCTTGACCTTGAACAATCACACTTCCAATTTTTTTGGCACTTATAGAATCAGTTATATTTGATCAATTTTAGTCATCTTTTAGGAATTCATAATCAAATCAAAGATAATAAATGGATTGGTACTTTATTTTTGTTCATAGTTAGTCTTATTTCATGTAATCTTCCTTTATCGATTTTAATATTTTAATTTCATTTTACATGTCCAAATTTATTTTTTAGAATTTACTTTATTTCAAATTTATATCTTAATTAGTGTTAATACACATATTAATTCTCAATTCTGATTAAAAAAAATTCATGCTTAAGCATTGGTTTTATTATCATTAGAAACCTCACAACATCAAGCTTGAAGGTGTATATAATATGATTAAGATATTTTTCATTTTTATGATTACAGACCTTATCTCTATTAATTTAAAGTCATAAAATATAAAATAAAAATTAACTAAATTTTAATCTATTACCTTTGAAAGTGAAATTTTTTATTGATTACAATTTTATTCATCTTTTCATAGTCTCTTCAAAAAATCTCACACATGAAATTGACCTAGTCTTAACCAATATACTAATCAATGAAAAATTACAAAGGCCACTTAATCATGCCAAAGATATTATAAAAATTACCTTAAATAAAATAAATGAAACCAACCTTCAAACACCTAATCTACCACAATCATATTGTTAGGTATAACATTCAAGTCTTCAGCCCCATCATCCTCCTCCTTCGATTATGGGTAGTATAGTCAAAGATTCCACCCAGAGATAAAGTTGTCCCCGATATTTTTGAAAAAAATTGAATTCAAATAAATACATGCTTTTTAGATGGATAACATGAAGTCCTATCATTTTTAATTTATTATTTTATTTTAAAGAGCATTAATGGAATCTATCATTTATTCCATAGGCATATTTCATTGAGGAATCCATTCCATTTTTGGTCCAATCAAAATTTATGTTACTTTTATTATTATAATATCTAAACTAAATTATGCCCATTTTTATATTGTGCATGCACATTTTATGTTTATCAATTATACCGTAGTTATGTAGTCATTGGATTTTATGTTGTCACTTTCAAATGTTAGTACTTTAAAGTCATTAAGAATATCCTTTTCATTATTCTCATTGAATATTATTATATTTAACATCATATGTCCAATAACATTAGTAGTGAACACACTAATAAAATATTGAATTATAAGATATGTACCTTTATATTATTTTTTAAAGATGGAAGAAAGTAAAAATGCCATATATTCTCCTCTAGATTGCAACCACTCCAAACATTTAGGTATAATAGATGGAAAATGCATAGCTTTCACAACATTGTCATTTTGGATAAACAACTAATACTCATTTTATTATATGAGAGTACATTTATTTTAGCCTTTTCATTATGTGGTATGTTACAAAAATCATAATTGAAAGTATTCAATATGGAAGTTTCCCTCCATAAAGCAAGATATAACACCAAGGGTGGTGCCTAATTTGAGATACATCAGACCTCCATAACACTTGGAGAGATTATGTAGAAACTGGGGTATATTCAAACCTATGTCCAATAGACTACACAAACTTGTAATCACTTGTGGTCCTACAAATACTTTATCCTTTCCTCCATTCACTGAATAAATATAAATGAGTGCTACCATTACAAATAAAATGGTTGTTGTTAGTGTTACTAAGAAAGATAATGGCAAAATCTTGGAAATATTTCTATCCGTATCTATTTTCATATATAGTTTTGTACTAAGTGATTATATTATATATGAGTCATATTTCATTAATGAATCCTTTGCATTTTTCATCTAATTTGGTTTTATATAGTTAAATAGACATTTATTTTATCAAATTAGTTTCAGACTCATCTAATTTGACATATGGTGTATTCTCTTCATTTTTAGAGGAATTGATGGATATCTAACACCTCTTTTCATTTATTATGACACTTTTTTCAATCATGTATTGGGGTATGTGCATGAAGTTGGGGGATAATTCCATGGATATTTCTGCTAACATGCACATGTTATGATAATAACACATATGCATTATGGTCATAATGCATACATATTATGACCTACTTGAATTTAGGCTCAGAACCACTGAACCTAGGAATATGTACACATTATTATGAATGCATACATGTTATTAGGAATTAATATGCATTATTATGAATGTATACATGTTCCTATTACTAGGACTATGTATTTGTTATGAGGAATGCATACACATTCATATTGTTTTCCACCAAAAATCAAAAGAACATGTGCATGAAGGTAATATTTACTTAAAGCTTTTACTAAAATAAATGTTAAGACTTTAAAATTATTTTATTAAATATAAGAAAATAGGGTCACTCTACATCTGATAGAGTTGGTCTCACATCTACATGCCTTATGATGTGGAAAATAGTTTTTCAAAATCTAATTTGGTTAGTACTTAGGCATTTTTAGGGTCTCAGTATTGAACCTAGGGATTTTAGGGCATAAATTTTATAATTGATGTCCATTTTTGTTAAAAATGTAGTAACTTTTTAGGTTTTTATACCTTCCATATTGCTTTATAGCATTTATAGGAGTATTAAGTTTGTCAAAATTAAAGTTTTCGAACAACTCACTTTGAACTTGATCAAATGTGGTGTGTGTTATGGCATTTAGTCTACACCCTTGGAGAGGGTTTTTAAGGCTCCCTCTAACTAAGCAACAAAATGGAAATAAACCCAGGTTGTGGGTATCATGTTGTGGGGTTGAACCTATAGAGAAGGTCGACTTCCTCTTGATGGATCACCTAAACTAATGTTTCTGCTTGGAAAAGGGAAAGAGAGGGGGTATATGGTAACTAATAGAGATAAATGGGTGATACAATAAATGTTTTGGACACTTACAATTTCACATAACACACACTATTAGAACTTTCAAAACCTACAAATATCAATTCACTCACTCTTTGATTAGATTTCACATAAGTATTTCACAAAAAGGCATAAAATAGCTATCAATCTAGTATGGGAGGGTAGATCCCAAGTTTTTTCCACTTTCAAACCAATCAAAAAACTATATATGGAACTTAGAGTGACCTATGAAAGCTATAAACACTTCATGAAGGTGAGAAAACTTAGACAAAGGTAAAAGAAAGCATACATTCACTTAACCACATCAATGAATTCATAGTACACACTTCAATTCAACTTGCAAAAGGAAGAATTCAATATTTTATTTCATCAAATATGTGTTGGGGTACAAAAATTGGAATATATTGGGCATGCCAAAAGCATAAGGGTCTCTTTTTTACTAGATCAAGCTTGACTTTATACCATACAAAAGCATCTTTATGCTAGGGTAGAGAGTGCATGTTAGGTACTGAGCTAGATCCCTGATTGATCATTTTGCTAGCTCCATCATCTTGGCCCCTCTATGTTATAGTTACCAATTGTAGCCACTCAAGAAGATACCCTAAAAAATTTGATGCCAGTAACTTGCCTGCCAGTCGGTGTAAAAGATATGATAATGGTAATCATACCAAGTGATTATTTTACTTTAGGCCTATTATAGGTGATCAATCACTTATGAGAGGATGATCCAAACTAAGCCTAGCCTAATTTTGAAAAAAATGATCTTGATATAAATTATACGATCATCCTCTTACCACACTCCACTAATATCATGTTGATTGTATAGTGTTTTTTGTAACTTACTATAGGTCTTCATGGAATGGAAAACCAATTCCCTTATTGGTTTTCCATGGACACCTTATTTCTTTATGTATACATATCATTCAAATCAATAAGAAACCATGGTTATATAGGCCAAATTTTTATGGAAGCTAAGAACTCATTGTATGTGTGGATCATTTTTAAAGAACACTGAATACAGTCATAAAACAACACTACAAGCTAAAAAAACATGGTTTGTAAGATCTAAATCTTCAAACTAGGGATCTTAACTGAGATTTAATGATGGAATCAAGTTCTAATATTTTCTTTGGTAACCCATGGGTCCACAAAATATTTTGATCTAATGTGTTTGCCTATGTGGCATCTCCCTACCACGCTATTTATCATATTTTCTTACATATAACTATCATCATTTCAAACACATGTTATCATCTCATGCCTCCTAGATATTTGATCAAATTTGATTTTTTGATCCCTTGGGAGTTTCTTAGCCTTTAATTTCAACATTGACCATTGATCTTTAATTTGTACTCAATATTGTGACACTTTTATTTATGTGCACTATTAGATATCCATTTGCAAGATTGTGACACTTGGTAGATTTGTGTACCTTTTTTGGACCCTGATATCAATCTACATCTAGTTAACATGCTTATACCATATGTTAGACTCACATGAAATCTAGGATCATTAAATTTTTGACCTTGATCCACAATGTTGATCTCCATCCACATGGTTGAATGTGCATCGTATATCTTTGATCTACCAAATCAAATGTATACCATTGATATTCCTTTTACATGATTAAACATGGTCCATTGATTTACTTAGGATTTACAGTGATCAAGACACTTTTCATCAACATGTTTAATCTTAAGATCCATTAACCTTTTGACCTTGTGCTCACTATTAGATCTCTTATGTATGATTTAACATGTGTTATCAATCTATCTTTATTGACTCTAGCCTTGAATGTGGATCATTGATCAAGACTTATACATAATAATATACACCATCAATTCGGATCTAGGATCTTTTGACCTACTAACTTTGTGAGATTACCCATCTGTTTTTTAATCTTTAATTTGATCAAGTGAGGCTTTAACACTTGGTAGTACCACATTCAATTTTAGGATCTTTTTGAATATTTGAACCCAAATGGCTACTTATTGGGGCTTTAATTTGATGTCTCTGACATGTCCCATGTTTCTAGATCATTTTTAAGGCATATACTTGGCTTGAACTTATGAATTCTTTTGCTCAAATGAAAGAGGTGGATCATGACTAAACTTAAACCTTTGAAGGTCATTAATTATGAACTTAGCTTATTTTCCTATCTATGAAAACTAATTCCTTTATTGGTTTTATATATAGTTACACTTGTTGAGGAAATACAAATGAACCAAAACCTTAAAGGGAGTAATTCCTTCCCTTGATCCTCAAACCATGGTTATATATGAAGATTGTTTAGGCTATACAAGTAAAAGATTCATATGTGGGCCAATTTTGGCTAACATTTCTAGTAACCTCCTAGGATTGCATGCTTACTATATAATAGATTAGTTGCCTTGTCTGATCCATTAGGTATACCGGCTTCCAAAATACCTCTTCTTGAAGCAATAAGGATAGAAAGAAATGAAAAAACATAGTTCTTAGGCACTTAGGGAAGAAAACACACAAATAAAAAGATGTACACAAGGCACTTAGAGGAAAACAACAAAATATATTATAATAAATACAAGGTTACCACTTATAAGTACTTTATTCCTAGATAAAATGGGAAAATTTTATCATCATTCACTTGTAATGGACCAAGATGAAAAATACCTTATTTTGGAGGCACTAGAATTGGTGAACTAGGCTTCTTGATTGCTAACCCTTTTGGCATGCTCTTTAATAGATGAAGTGGGGTAAACATGTCTCCAATGTAGACATTCTGGTCCCAATCTTCAAAGCTTGCTTCATGTTGGGAAATAGGAGCACTTGTAATCTTGTTCACCCATGTCTAATTGAAGTGGCATATTTTGCTCTTAGTAGCCTTTTGAGGAGTTTCTACTTGTTCATCCACCACTTCTAGCCTACTGATTGAGTCACCAAGACTGCTTCCAATTACCTTAGTCAATTCATAATTTATTTTCAAAAACCTATAGCTTATTTCCAAAAGTTAAAAGTCTTCATATTTATCTTATTTAACCCCTATATGCACATTTAAAGCATCATTGAGGACTTCTAGTTTCAAGTCTATTACATATATCTCCTCATCCTCATCAAGATCTAATCTATTGTAGCTCGATTTATATTCTTCCTTTATAAATAAGGGAAGATCATCATTGTAATAAAATTTAAACTCATCATTTTCTTGATGCTCTTCACTGGTATGATTTTCAAAATACATCACTTGAGATGTCTCCTTCATCAACCTCACTCAAGATTTCATCTTTTTTATTAACTACAAATGAGGGTTGATCTGACCAACCAAGGTAAAAAAAAAATTTGTCTTGATCAAGGTATGATTTACCTTCTTTGAATTCCAACCTATGAGGGCTACCTTTAATTGACATCTCATTCTAAAGTGAACCAGCCTATGGTATCTAGATCTGATCCTCCTTTTTGTTTATGTATAATAGATAGTTAGTTTTCCATTTAAGGTCTCCCTTATGTTTGGCTTGAGCATTATCCTCTTGTGGATCAAGTTCATTAGTGTCAAATCCATGACAAGAAGGTTGTTCCAAACATGATTTTTCCTCCCCTAAATGAAGTGGGTTGCCTATCAATATTTCTTCTTTATAGACACTTGCATTGTCCTCTTCAAGCTCACCTATGATTATAAGCTCCTCCTCTATTTTTTGTAAAATGGGTTCTTTTTCCAAGAGGGAGATAGTGGGAGGGTGAAAATTTTCACCTTGTTTTTAGCTTAAGAGAGTGTCTTTCCAACTAGGGACTTTGAAGACTCTTTTTGGTGGATATTGAAGAAAGGAGAAAGAGTCATGAAACTCTTGTAGGGTAAGCTCATTAAGCTGAGCTAACACCTCTTTTTCTTGAACCGGTTCTTAGACTGCCTCAACTAGAACTTCCTCTTTCTTCTTTATACCATCCTTGACTAATTTCCATGAGGGGAATGTATAAGATATATCCACCTATTGATTTTGTTTCTCTTCCTCCTTCCTCATATTTATGTCTAACTCTTTTATTTGCCTATCTATATTCTATTGGAATAGATTCTCTTTAAGGTGGTTAGGGGATTCATGAAGATAAGGAACACAAGAGGGTTGGTATGAGATATAAGAGGATTTTTTAAGGGGGATGGGATATTAGATCTCAACAATAAGAAGCTCACAAATAGTCTAATCTTTTCTTTTAAATCTATCTTGGATTTAATTCCAAGAAGGGATGGTTTGAGTAACACAAAAAGGACTTGGAAAAATCAAAAGGTCACCTGAAATGATCTCTTGGGGAAGAATAGTTGGTATATATGAGGGTTGAGGTGGTGTATATGAAGACACATAAGGTTGAAGAATTTGGACCTATTGTTCTTCATGGATTCTTAGATTATCCTCAATACTTTGAATAAGACCACTTACATCTAGCATCTCACTTGAGAAGCTTTTCTAATTTGCTCTCTAAAGGTAACCATTCTTTTTTCATTAATTTTAATGCATTTCTCACATTATGAATGATATAAACATGGATTTCTTGACCATACCCCCTTTATGTATTAAGGTTTATTATGTACCTTTCATAACCTGAAAGCATTTACTTCCAACTTGAAATGGATTGGTTTGAGGAGTAACTAGGGACATCTTAAGCTTGAGAAGGCTGATACATTGAATATTAAGAACCACTTGGGGTGAAACCATGAAAACTACTAATGTGATATGAAGGATGCTAAGGTAGGTAATAAGCATACTGATCAAAAGATGGTTGATTGTACATACCAGATAATGATGACTAGTCATTTGGGTTTTTTTATACCATCTGATAAATACTTGGAGTCACCATTGATGTTTTCACAAATGCCTCCAAAGGCTAATTGGATGAAGAGAACACCAAAAATATTGACTCAGTGAATAATGTAGTCCCATTGGGCATGCCAAAAACTATTTTGGTATTTATTCTTCACCCTTGGAGGGGGTTATTCAAGATTCCTCCAACTAAGCTATAAAATGGGAATAACCCCAAGATTTGGGTATCCTATTATGGGGTTGAACCTCTAGAGAAGGCTAGATTTCTCTTGATGGATCACCTAAACTAATGTTTCTATTTGGAAAAGGGATAGAGAGGGGGTATAGGTAATTAAAAGAGTTAAATGGGTAATGCACTATATGTTTTGGACAATTAAAATTTCACATGACACATTACTAGACACTTTTAAAACCTACAAATATCACTTCACTCACTCTTTGATCATCTTTCATGTAATTATTTCACACAAAGGCACAAACGAGCTATCAATCTAACATGGGAGGGTAGATCTCAGGTCTTTTCCACTTTCAAAACAATAAAAAAAAACTATCTATGGCATTTATAATGATGTTTGAAATCTAAAAAACATTTCATGAAAGTGAGAAAACTTAGATAGAGGTAAAGGAAATCATACATATACTTAAACACATTAGTGAATTAATAGTACACACTTCCATTCAACTTACAAATAGAGGAATTAAATCTTTTATTATATCAAATAGGTGTTGAAGTATATAAATTGGCATAGCCTAAGCATGCCAAAATCATAAGAGTCTCTTTTTTACTAGATCAATCTCAACTTTATACCACACAAAAGCATCTTTATGCCAGGGTGGAGAGTGCAGATTGGGTGCTAAGCTAGATCCCTTATTGATCATTTTTATAGTTCCATCACCTTGGCCCCTCTATGTTTTGGTTTTCACATGTAACAATTCAATAATATCACCTAAAAATTAGGTGTCAATAACTTGCCTATCATTTGGTGTAAAAGATACGACAATGGTAATCATACCAAGTGATTGTTTTCCTTTAGTCCTGTTGTAGGTGATCAATCACTTATAAGAGGAAGATCAAAACTAGGCATATCATGTTTTTAAAAAAATAATCTTAATATCCATTATATGATCATCCTCTTACCACATTCCACTAATATCATGTTGACTGTATAGTGCTTTTTGGAACTTACTATAGGTCTTCATGAAATGGAAAACCAATTCCCTTACTAGTTTTCCATGGGCACCTTTCTCCTATATGTATCCATCTCCTCCAAATAATTAGAAAACCATGGTTATATAGGCCAAATTATTATTAAATCCAATAACTCATTATATGTGTAGTTCCTTTTTAAATAACAATGAATACACTCATAAAATAACACTATAAGCTCAGAAAACATGGTCTGTAGGCTCTAAATCTTCAAACTAGGGATATTAAGTGAGCTTTAATGGTGGTAATGAGTTTATGGGTCCACAAAATATTTTAATATGATGTGTCTACTTATGTGGCATCTCCTTACCACACTATTTATCATATTTTTTTTAAATATGACTGTTATCATTTTGGACACATGTCTTCATCTCGTGCCTCCTATATCTTTGATCAAATTTACTCCAAAAATCTACTCAAGAGTTTCTTGGACTTGATCTTCCTTTTACATGATTAAACATGGTTTATCAATTTGCTTAGGGTTCCCTATGATTGAGATACTTTTCATCAATGTGTTAAATCTTAGGATTTTCTAACCTTGTGCTTTTCATTATATCTTTATTGCATGATTTAATGCATGTCATCAATCTATCGTTATTGACTCCAATTAATGTGGATCATCGATCATGACTTATACATAAGAATACACATCATTGATCTTGATCCAAGATATTTTGACCTACTAACTTTATGAGATTGTCCATGTTCCATTGATATTTAATGTGATCACATGGGGCTTTGATGCTTGGTATCCCTACATTCAATTTGGGGATCTTGTTGAATATTTTAACCCAAACTACTACTTATTGGGGATTTAATTTGATGTCCTTCAACATGTCCCACATTGATAGATCATTTTTAAGGCATATACTTGGATTTAACTTGTGAATTATTTTTCTCAATTGAATTAGGTGGATCATGGCTAAACTTAGACCTTTAAAGGTCATTGATTATGAGCTTAGCTCATTATCTTATCTATGAAAACCAATTCCTTTATTGGTTTTTTGGATAGATATACTCATTGAGTAAAGATAAATGAACCAAAACCTTGAAGGAATTGATTCCTTCCCTTGATCCTCAAACCATTGTTGTAGATGAATATTTCTTGAGCTATACAAGGAAAATCTTTATATGTGGGCCAATTTCAGCCAACAATGTGATTAGGGTAGCATAGGTCACATTGATGACCTACATACATCAAATGACCAATTTGTGTTAATTTCACATGTTCATTGTCCCTCTCTCATCCTTAATCACTTCCTAATCATCCCTCAGCACCTCTAATCACTCTTTGATCATTAATCATTATCCCTAATCACTCCCTCATTGACCCTCATTATCCCTCATCATCTCTAATCACTCCCTCATCTTCCCTAATTACTCCTTCATAGACCTTAACTATCCATCATAATCCCTAATCAATCCCTCCTCATTCCTAATAATCCTTAATCACTCCCTCATTTACCTTCACCATCCTTCATCATTTTTAATCACTCCATCATCCCTCAGTAACTATCATTATCCCTCATCATCCCTAATCACTCCATTATTGAAATTAAACATTATTCATCATATATAATAAATCCCTCATCATCCCTATTCACTCCCTTATTGACCCTCATAATCTATAATCACTTCTTCATTATCCCTCATAATCTCTAATCACTCACTCCCCATCCCTCATCATCCCTAATCACTCCCTTATTAACCATCACCATTATTCATCCTCCCTAGTCACTCAATAATTGACCCTCACCATCCCTAATGACTCCCTCATCATCTTTAGTCAATCTGCCCTCATCCCTTATCATCTTTAATCATTCCATCCAATACCTTGATAGTGGGTATAGTAGCTTAATTTCTTCTTCTCAATATGTTCTCCCTACTAAGGCCTTTGGGTTTTTGTTAGTTAATAAAATTAAGGTATTATTAAAGGTATCACTCTTCATAATATAAAGACTTAGTGTTTTTGATAAGGTAAGGTAGCAAACTAGGGGTCGAACCCTTAACAAAGAAAAAAAGAAAAGAAGGCAATCAAACAAAATATGCCTTCAGAGAGACGACAGCACTAGCTGAAAATAAAAGACACCAAAACAAAACACAAGGAATAAAAAGACAAGAGTCAGAGAAGACTCTCCTTACATAACCAATGTTTTAAGAAGATCATTAAGTTTCTTAGTATTCTCTGTATTGTCAGCATGCCTAGTATTTCCCACCTCTTTCAGCATACACATATTAAAGAGACTTATATTCTGGAGTCCCTTGGTGAAATTCTGCTCAAGCCTCTAAATACGATCCTTCAGGGCGCCAATTTTAGCTTTCCAATCAGCCTCATTCTCAATATCTTCACCCACTTCCTCAACATACATTTTCCCCTTATTGTTAGTAGTTTCCATAGTATCAGCACCCTGCTCCTTAGTAACCTCAAAATCCCTAGTCTCTTACTTCCCGCCAGTGTCTTCAAAAAAATTTAGTATTTCTAGCTCCTTAGACTCTTCCTCTTGGGTTGATTCTTTCAAAGCACTTTCTAAGTAATCTATCAGTCTAGCCTTCAGGGTGGGTTTACCAAAAATCCACCCCAACCTTCTAACTCTGGAGGAGAATCCTTCCTTATTAATTTTGGAAGACTTTTAAGATTTACCACCTTGGCCCCTCGTGGCCCTACGTAGATTTTTGTGGGTCCCCTCCTTGGTCTCTCTAATATTTTCTTCCTCTTCATCAACCTTTCTCTTCTTACCCTTTTTGCTCACAAAAGAGTTGGGGGTATTAATAGGGATCTCTTCAGGGGTGGAGAAAGAAACATATTTTGTTTTGGTAGGAGCAAGGGAAAAATAGGACTCATCAATAGCGTCACCAAACACCAGGTTGGAAGGGATGTCTTCACTATCCATTTTGATATCCTTAGAGGGCTCTAGGGCTCAACAAAAGTTGTATAAGTAGAGAATAAACCCTTGGTGTAGGGGGATAGAGTTCATATCCAGCTTCTTAGCCATTTTAGCTCTCACCCTAAGGATAGAGTGTTCCAAAGAGGAAACCAAGGAAAAAGGGAAACTAATAACAACATTGCACCTAATGTGATTTAACAAAGGGAGGTGGTAGTTGTAAAACTTGGTAAATTGACCTTCAAGAATGAATTACTTCATAATAATGAATCACACCCCATCCCATGGCTTTGAAAGTTTAGCATGCTCAAATCCTCCTTGGTACAGGATGCGTTCTTCTCCCTCACCCAGAAATAGTTTGTGGCTTGCAAGATCCACAATTTTAGTTTTCCTTTAAAGTTTTATACCCTACATGGACATCCCCATGGCCATATAAATCACCTTTTCAAAGATTTCAAAACTAATTCTGCCCACCATGACCCACCTATTTAACCAGGATCTCACAAATTGCTCGAACAAGTTTTCGTCGAAGCCATTAAGCCTTTCCAGATATGGGCTGATTCCCCCTTCCTTACAATAATGCCAAACTAGTAGATTATCTTGGAATTCATAGTAGGAGATAGGTTTAGTGTGAATATGATCTTCTCCTATTTTGTATTTGTAGACCCAAATCGTGGAGTTCTTAATTTCAGCCTTCAGCTTTGAAATGGCTGCTAACCCTTTTTTCTGTTTATGCAAAATGAAGATGTGATGGTTCATCATTTGAAATACCCTACAGAGATGAAATTGTCTACTCCCATGCTTGGAGATTATTTCCCCTTGATTTCATGATGATACCCATGCACCTCAACCTCATGATATAATGAATCATGAATGATTGTTAAACAAGTACCAAGGTTATCAAGTTTCGTAATCCATGATGGCCCTCTCCAAATGAACTGCCTCTAAGAGATACCTTTGTCATAAATGCACTTCATTCTTGACAAGTCATCTCCTTTTGAATAATATCCCTAATGTTTAAGGGAATATGAGCACCTTGTCACCACACCCTCCAACCTAAAAATTGTTGACCAAGGTTGGCACAAGCATCGGTGACCCTATTTCCCTCCCTATAAATATGGGAAAACTCTACTCCAAAAAACTTCTACAAAAGAAATTGGATGTCTTTAATGATTTACTTTAGCTTAATTTCCACATTTGATGCTTTAATCACAACATCTATGACCATTTTAGAGTCACCTTGTATACTCAAGTTCCTTATTCTAAGGGATATAGCCAACTTTAACCCCAATAATAAAGCCATTGCTTCAGCATAGTTGTTGCTCTGGCATCATATTCCACCAACATAAATATCAGACATCCATCCTTTATCATTCCTTATAATTCCTCCTCCACTAGCTGTACCATCTAACTTGGATGCCCCATCAAAGTTGAGTTTCATCCAGTTGGGCTTTGGAGGGATCCATTTAGTATTTAGTCTTTGGAGCATTTTAGAGTTATCATACCTAGGAATCTAGTTTAAAACCTTCCATTTGGCTGCAATTTTGTTCTCAAATTGGGATAGGGGTTTCTCCACAACAAAAATATGAGCTATTGTGACACTTTCCATGATGTTCTTAATAAAAGAGTGAAACACCTGAGATGCATTTTTAGCAGTGTCCCTAAAAATTTTGTGGTTGCGCTCTTTCCATAAAATCTAGCTCAAACATTGAAGAGTTTACTTCCATAATTCCAAAAGCCAAGGATGTGTGAAGGTTGGGTTCTAGCTAAGAATTACTTCTTTGAGGTCAGAATTACAGACCCATTCAATACCAAAGTTATTAAGTATTATGCTCCATAATTCCTGAGTAAAATCACAGTGGATAAAAAGGTGTGAAACTGATTCCTCTTTTAAACCACACAAGAAACATTTGTTAACCAAGGTAAACCCTCTCTTTTGAAGGTTATCTTGAGTTAGGATTCTGTTATGAGCAGCAGCCCACCAGAACATGTTAATTTTTGGAATAAGTTTATGATTCTAGACCTTTTTCCAAACATCTTTATTCTAAGCTTTAGGAATGAGCAGATGGTAAGAAAATTTAATAGAGAATGATCCATTCTTATAAATCCACCAATATTGTTCATCTTCCTATGGGAAGAGAGGGTTCTAGTCTCTTGAACACATTGTTGGATCTCCCACACTCGAGGGAAAAGCTCAGGCTAGTGATCACAGCAGTCTAATAGATTTTTCCCACTCCTTATCACATTGTTATTTTCCATATAATCACTGACTCTATCTCTAAAAAACTAAGTATCCAAGTCAGCAATCTCTCCATAGTTACCCTGTGTGATGAGAGCCTTATCCTTTAACCAAATATCATCCTATAATTTATATGCTAGCCATTTCCAAGTTTCCATCTAATTCCTTGTTTAAGAAGGCTTCTACTTTTTAGCATTTTATTCCATATCACAGATCCCTAGGGTAATCCCATTTATTGAAGAAATTTGGAATCATCAATGCTATGCATGTGTTTGGCATACATTATTTCCCCCCAATCATTATTTTTATGGATCAAGTTCTAACTTATTTTTGAGAGAAGGGCTTTGTTCATGTTCCTGATAAACCTAATATTGAGTCTTCCATGAGATTTTGGAAGACACACTTTTCCCCATCTGACTAAAAACATTCTCTATTTATCTTCCACCCCCATCCATTAAAATTTCCTTTGGATCTATTCTAGTTTATCAACAAAATATGCAGGAATTTTAAAAAGAGACAGGAAGTATGTAGGAATACCTTGTAGCAAGGCCTGAAGAAGTTGTAGTTTACCAGCACTGCTGAGTAGTTTCCCTTTCCAACCCAGAAGTTTAATTTGCATTCTTTCCACAATTCCATTCCAAAAACTAGGAGACACCTCTTTGGCCATGAGTGGGAGACCCAAATAGGTGGCTGGTAAAGCAACTTTAGCACATTCCAAAATATCAATGATTATATGTCTGAGGTCATTAGGAGTGTTGAAGAAATACACATTAATTTTTTGGAAATTTATCCTTTGCCCTAAATCTATGGCATAATTATTTAAGATATTCTTCTAGCTTCAATCACCATTGATATGCCAAAGAAGATGGTATCATCCACAAACTGTTGCACCACCATAGGATGGAGGGAAGAGGAAGGTTTGATGCCCACAAGCTTTTTTGAAGCTATATCTGCTTGCATGTATCTTCTTAGTGCCTCTACCATAATGATGAATAATTATAGGGAGAGAGGGTATCCCTGATGAATTCCTCTCAAAGATGGAAAAAACCCTCTAGGTACACTATTTACCAGCACTGAGAATTTTGTAGAAGAGATAGTGTTCCATATCAAGCGAGACATTTTATCATTAAACCCAAATTTTCTAATCACTTGGAACAAAAAGGTCCATGAGACTCTATCATAAGATTTAGAAATATCTAGCTTAAGAGCCATACTAGGGATTCTACTCTTATCCATGGAGTGAATAGTCTCATGTGTGGTGATTACAACATCAAGAATCTGTCTGCCCGAGATGAAACCTTTTTGAGTAGGAGAAATAATTTTGTCTAGTAAAGGTTAAATCCTCATAACTAGCACTTTGGTACATAACTTATAAATAGTGTTGTACAGACTAATAGGCCTAAAATTAGTAAGGTGTGTAGGTTGTGCTTTTTTAGGCACAAGTACTATGAAGGTGTTATTAGCTTGTTTTAAAAGTTTACCTGATCTAAAAAAATCATGAACAGCAGCCATGAGATCCACTCCTACTATTTCCCAATATTCCTAAAAGAATATAAGAGGAAAGCCATTCAGACCTGGGGCTTTGAATTCACCCATGGAGAATAAAATAGCATGGACTTCTTCCTCAGATATATGCTTTAACATTTCTAGATTATCTTCCTCCGTTATCAAATAGGGGATTTTATTAATGAATTGGTTCATAAGTCTATCATTTTCATTATGTTCTTTAGTGAGCAGATTCTAAAATAAATCCGTGGCTTGTTCCCCTATCTCATTATCTTCACTTATAATGTCACCATTATCCAGCACAAGCTTAGTTATAGAGTTGGCTTTCCTATGTTTCATGGCTGAGAGATGAAAGAAGGCAGTAGTTGAGTGTCTAATGAGAAACACTATCTTAGCATCTAGTAACTTCTTAACCTCTTTATATATCATTGGTTTTAGGATAGGATTGACTAGTGTTAGAGATAATGTCATTGATGTCAAAGGACTAGCATTATTGGTGATATTTATGCATAGAAAAATATTCTAGAATAATATAAATAAAAATAAAATAAAAGGGATTTAGTAATTTTGGGATACTAAATTTGGCTCAAATTTTATTTTGTATGTTTAGCCCTAAATTATATCAGGGGCATCAATTTAAAAAGATTTTTGTTTATAGAAAACCTCTTCTCTTTCCATAAGATTCTTCCATTTAGAAGACATGACATTCTCTTCCTCTAGAGTGTCTTCAGAGTCATCTCCTTGATCTATTAGTTGCTGAATATCTTTGAGTTTTCCCACTATATTTTTCTTCTATTGAAAGACCTACCCAAAGCTGTATCTATTCCATCCATAGACCTCTTGTTTAATATGCTAAAGTTTTTTTACTATTCTGGACATAGGAGTCCCTTGAATAGGAATTTTCCACCATTGTGCCACCAACTGTCTTAAGTCTTTGTGTTTGATCCACATAGCTTCAAAATGGAATGGGGAAGGTCCAGATTGCCCCTATTCTCTCCAACTGAGGAAGATCAGGCAATGATCAAACATGGTTCTAGGAAAGGCCTGCACATGCATATTATGATAATTATTCTAGTTATTTGAAATAATAAATCTATCTAACTTAACCTAAATCATTTAATCTCCTTTTCTTCTATTTGACCAAGTAA
This sequence comes from Torreya grandis, assembly GCA_037957365.1. NCBI lineage: Eukaryota > Viridiplantae > Streptophyta > Pinopsida > Cupressales > Taxaceae > Torreya > Torreya grandis. Next base: position 1,155,985 of record JARHVA010002242.1, read on the forward strand.
AATTTTGGTTTTGTAGTTCTATATCTAATAAACCCCAATCATTGATAAATTCAACAAAGTCAAACATGTTATCTGAATAATCCATAATCCCACCCTATTTTTTAGAAGGGTATAGAGGAATGTTAAAATCTCTAGCCAACATCCATCTAGTGTTCTGGGGATTATTCCTAAAACTGCTCAAGTCTATCCATAAGTTCTACCTCAAAGCTCTATTATTCAGTCCATAGACATTGATCAACGACCAGCTCAAAGATTTCATAGAGAAATTGATAATCAGGAAGTGCTTGTTATAAGCCATAAGAGACCCCTAGATTTTAGCACTATTCCACATAGCTACAATCCCCCTTGAAGCCCCTTCAGTTGGACTAATACAAAAAGCTACCTTAGCCCATATGTAGTCAGCAATTTTCCTATAACTCTCCTCATTCATCTTGACTTCTTGGAGTAATAAAATATCTAATTTATTATCTAAAATGCAGTTTTTAACCTCATACTATTTTGAGGGACTGTTAAAGCCCCTCAAATTCCAAGATAATATTCTCATTTAGAGGGTTTGAGAGGTTGAGTCTCTAGTGTTTTCTGTTTACCACTGGTAATCTCCCTAGCAATCTCCCTTTGGCTTGTTTCCCTTAGGGTTAGTCTCCCTTTTTTGGGCTCAATGCCAACATCTATAGATTTTTTACCCTTTTAGTTCTTTTTCTTTAGGGTAACCCATTCCTCTTGTTCATTACTATCACTTTGTCCTATTCCACCTATTGCTAAATAGTTTCCTGCTTGGTCTCTGACTTCCAAAGCATGGAAAATGTATGTGTTCAACTGTAAGTTTGCTTCTCCTTTAGTAAGATACATTCTTGGAGTTACTTGTTCTTGTTCATCTCTTGGAACTTTTTCTTCTACATTGTCTTCCTCTATCAGATGATTACCTCTTTCACCTTCCTCAGACATATTAGTTTATTTGTCCAGAGTGTCGGTTGTGTTTAGTATATCCCTCTAACTATCCTCTATTATATTTTCCTTTGGGACATCTTTTCCCTTACTACTAGTGATATCCTCCTTGCCCTTTTCCTCCTTTACCTTTTCTAAATTATCAATATTTTATGCATTGCTCTCCATTCCATGCATGTTATTTTTTCTATGGTTGAGAGACTTATCCTCCTAGACAGCTTTTCCCTCACTACCAGTGATATCCTCCTTAGCCTTCTCCTCCTCTACCTTTTTTGTGTTGTCAAGATTTATCACATTGCTCTCCATTCCCTGCATGTTATTATTTCTGTGGTTGGGAGACTGATCCTCCCCTTCAACCTAGGAATCATTTGTCCTTACCATTTGCTTCACTTTGCATTGTGTCATTAAATGTCCCTTTCTCTTACATATTTGACAAAAGTTGGTAGCATTCTCATAGGTGATCGACTAATTCCAAGTCCCATATTTAGATTTCACCTTTATGGACATAGGGAGAGTCTTATTAATTTCAACATTGACACAAAATCTAGCACACACACATCTGGACTTTGTTCTAGTTTTGTGATCTAAAGTGACATATTGGCCAATAGAATTGCCAATAGCTATGAAGATTTTTTCATCCCAAAATTCCAAGGGGAGCCCTGGTAGTCTAATCCAAGCAGGAGCAGACTTATTAAGATCTGAGTTAGGATCAAATCTTAGTTTCTACAAGCATAATGCAAGAGAATGTGGGCCATGTAGCCATGGTCCTCTAGCAAGGGTAGCTATCATGTCCTCTTTATTCATAAATCTAAAGAGTAATATGCCTCTTGTCATGGTAGTGATTGAAACACTGCCCTTAACTTTCCACCTAGACAAAACCCATTTCCTAACCATTTCGATATTAGGGCATAATGAGAAAAACTTACCTACCAGTGTAAGGTCCATGGATGCCATGATTTTCTCCACCAAATCATTTGGGATATTCAGTGTCGTGCCCTCAGAGGTAACAGGTAGGCTCAACATGCTTTTCAAGGGACACATCCTTTCACCTGTTAGTGCTTTCTTCCATTCGTTGGATGGAATATCCTTTACCAAATTTTTGATTAGATCCCCAGAGGTACTGCCATCAGCAATAGCCTCTATTGGATCTATGATCCCTTTGGTCACACTCAAGGGACCTCCTAGGTGGGAAAAAAATGGTTTCAAATGTTTTCCACTCTAAGCTCTAATTTTCCACTCCAAGCTCCTCTCCTTAGCTACTTAGTGTTGAATATAAAGACTTAGTGTTAGTAAGGAATTAAAAATTCTATTTTTCAAGTTTTTTTATATGTTATATATGCAACACATAAAAATTTTATATTTTTTAAATGTTCATGTAAGTATAAAATAAAAATAGAAGTTTGAATAATTTCCTATAATGTATTAGTAAGAGAAATGAAGAGATGAGAATCCAAAGCTTCATGTTGAATGTATAAGCATCTAGCACTTGTATTAAGATAATTTATTTATTGTTTTGATGATTTTGATGTATTAAATTATGGGAATTAATGTCTCTTATTTTAATTTTTTTTTTCTGAGTTATACATGGTTCTCTTCAAAATTATTCTTGTCTTTATCAATTCTAAATTTTAATCACTCCATTTTAGGTAGATAATTGGAATAAATACAAGTTTCATCATTTTTAACCATTAAATTATCATGTATGGATCATTACCTATCTTAAGAGTCTTGTAGTAAATTGTAGACTAAAATAATATAATTTTTTGATGAGATTTCTAGGGACCACTTCTAACAATGGTTCAATTACTAGGATGTCTAAGGTGTTAAGAGATTTTTTAGGTCAAAGAGATCTTGAAATATGGATGGAAGATAGGACACATAAGTTCACAGAGGAAAATTTTATTACAATAATATTTCATGCATAAGAAATTATTATCACCCATATTTATTGAAATATTTATGAGATTTTTGGGTGTGAATTTCCTAGATTGTTAGTGACATGGTTTTCAAGGTTTAAGAACTATTGCTTTTTACCATGCATAATGAAAAACTTATAACAAAATGAAGTGAATTTTCAAAGGTTATAAAATCTATATATAGAATAGACACGTGTTTTTCAAAACAATAAACCATTTTTATTGAGTGAGTAACAAAATTTAGAGTAAAAGAACCTCATGTTAGTATAAGGAATTAAATATGTGGCATGAAACAAGTAAGGAAGTCAATGATTTAGGCATATTTCAATTATTTTGACTTTGTTATTATTAGTCAAACCACACTATTTAAATCCTTTAATGATGTCTATCAAATGATCATATTTAACTCCTTTAATGATGTATGTCAAATGATCATATAAATTAGTCCAACATCTATCACATCATTTATGAAAGGTTGGTTAGGAATGCTATAAAGTCTAAATACTTATTAAAAAAATTAAAAATATGTGATATAACAAAATTTTACTTCTTAGGTATAAAAACCCAAAAAAAAATCTTGGGGTTAAATTTAATTTGATGGATAATGGATACATGCTTATTTTTTAGATAGGTACTTTTTATAATTCTAAAGATCACCTATATATTATTTTCATTTTTTTGTATATATGTGGTTCCTTTATCATAATATACTTTTTTTATCCTATGGATATCCTTATAATTGATTTTAAAAAGCATTATACAAGTAATGGACAACACTAGCTTATAGGGTATATGGGTTGAATGGGGAAAACCCTATAAATCTAAATAAAAAATGGCTTGTATAAATAAACTAACATGATCTATTAGGTTATATATAACATAGTCTAAAATGAGTAATTTTTATGACATTACTATATTTTTCATTAAATTGGTGGTCAAAATGGATAGTGGTATTTTTTTAGGTTTTACAACAATAGGAGATATAAGTGGAGAGTTGAGTGCTAGCACAGAATATAAGACATAGTGATCAAAATGATGTGGAGGAAAATTTCAAACATAAATATCTAACAACTACAAAAAAATATGGGCCTATTATAAATTATGTAATTCATAATTGAAGATTTGCCATAAAAAGAGAAGCAAGTAAAACCACCATAGCACAAAAAATGGGTAGTAAATATGAGGATCACCAAGCTATGTGATTTATTAAAACCTATCAATTGCTTTCTATATGAAGATACTTTATGATCTAAATAATTACAATGAAGGCCTTCTATTTGTATGTTTATTAATTGATTCATGATATGAGAGAGTGGAAAATAATTTTCAAATGACTATAACAAGTATTCCAAGATTGGAAAGTGGTGCTCAATTCATAACTTCAATAACCAATCCAATGAAGAGTGTCACATGATGATCTCTCTACTTACATATCTTGAGGAAGTGGGTACAAATTATCTATTAGTATATAAGGGTAATTAGATAATATATTATGCAACCAATGATATGGTTAGTACTAAAAATATCTCTACTTCCCACAACAATAAATTATATGAATTTTCATTTAAAAATGTAGATCAATGATTAACCAATACATTTCATCATTTCCAATGGAAGTCAAAAGAATTTAATTTCTCTTAAAGTATATTTTCAAAAACTTAACTTGAAATTGATGCATCATCCATAACCATACGCTAGTGTATGGTCTAGTGTAGACCTTGATAAATGGATCACCTAGTAGTGTCACTTGGTGTATGAAATAAAACCTTTTAAAGATGCAATCCTTTGTGACATCTCACCATTAGAGGTATGTTATATTTTACATGTGTTCAAACATATATTTACCATTGACATGTAGTCTATGAAGTAAATTTTTGAAATGTTGTGATATATTTTCATGATCTGAAATACCATATATCATAGATATATCATAGTTAGTTCATAAGCTTTCAGTCATTAGTGACATGAAGTGAAAGAATATTATCATTTTTAATAATAATTATACTCTTTATGGTAAAAAATAAATGTAAGAACATAATTTTGGAACCATTTCATAATGTGGTTTATCTAACAATAACAAATACAAGATAATTGAACCATAAACTATATGAATACAAGGATATCTTTCAGTCACCTAACTAAGTTCCTAAATATTGTACACTAAACCATATTATTGATTTGATCCCTTAACTACCTCTACCTCAAGCCTTTTTATCCAACATATCATTTATAAATGAATAAATTGAGTGGTAGATCCATGAAATCATGGATAATGGACACATCATGCCCAAATCATTACCTTGAAGAATCCCAATTGTGTTTGTGCCAAAGAAGGATGGGACATGAGGTTTCGAATCAACTAAAAAAATCTTAGAAAGATTAAAGTGAATAAATATTATCCTCATCTAAATATTAAAGCATTTTTATGCCATATCCATGGTGTAAAAATCTTTTACAAGATTGATCTTAAGTCTGGGTATCATCATATTCATGTTGAATCTCTAGACATTTGGACTATAGTATTAAAAAAAAAATTCTTGAGTAGTTCATTATGCATTTTAGGTTAACTCATGTGAAGAATTAATTCATTAAGATGATGAACAACATCCTCAGGAACTTTAACTATGTAATTTTTCTAATCTACCTTGATGACATACTAATCTTTATAAAATATGGGATGAACATATACACCATGTTGAACTAGTGTTTCACATTTTTTAGAAACACATTTTTATGATAACATGAATAAATGTTAATTTTCCATGCAAGAGATAAAATATTTGAGATACATTACACACACAAGGAGTGCATGTGTGAACCTAACCAAGATTCAAGTAACATATCCCACCAAATAACATTGTATAGACTCAAATATTCTTATAATTAGAAAATTATAAAAGAGTTTTGTGTTTAATTTTATCCTTTGAACCAAGCTACCAAAGGTGAAATTGAATAAAGCTTCATCTATTCAAATACACAAAAAAGATAATTTGATGAAATAAAATTTAGACTTTATATTTTGATATTAATTGTGTTACTTGACTATAAATTTGGAAGATCATCCAATTCATTCAATAATAAAATTGATTATGAAAAATGGGTAATGACAAAACACCAAGTCCTACAAAAGAGTTAATTTCTATTGTAATGGATTAAACAACATATGACTCGAATAAAACATATCTATAAGGTATATACTTACATCATATGATGATGGAGTAATTAAGGATTATGAGGGATGAAGAGGATGATTGCGGATGATGAGGGATGGTGATGTTTAGTGAAGGAGTAATTAAGGGTGATAAGGGAGTGATTAGAGATGATAATAGATAGTGAAGGTCAATGAGGGAGTGATTAGGGATGAGGAGGGATGATGAGGGAGTGATTAGGTATGATGATAGATGAGTAAGAAAATATTATAGATGATGAAAGATAAGGAAATAGTGATTAGATATGATGAAGGATGAGGAATGAGTGATTAGGGATGATTACAGATAGTGAGTTTTAATGAAAGAGTGATTAAGGATGATAAGGGAGTGATTATAGATGACTAAGGATAGTGAGGGTCAATGAGGGAGTGATTATGGACAATCATTAATGATTATGGATTGATTAGGGACAATTATTAATGATGAGAGAGTGATTAGGGGTGATGAGGGATGGATGATGAACAAATGAAATTCACACAAAGTGGTCATTTGATGTGTGTAGGTCATCAATGTGACCTATACTTCCCTAATCACACCACTTTGTTTGGATCAAGTTAAAAGTGAGTGGTTTGAAATTTTTAATTTTGAGAAACCTAATACTCCTAGAAATGTTAGGAAGTAAATTGAAAGGCACAAAAACCTAAAAAAGACTATATGTTTACCAAAAATGGACATAAGTTACAAGATTTACGCCATGAAATCCATAGGTTCAATACTAAGACCTTGAAAATGCTTAAGTATTGACCATATTGGATTTTGAAAAGTTATTTTTCACATTGTAAGGCATGCAACTATGAGACTAACTCTATCAAATACAGAGTGACTCTAATTTCTTATATTTAATAAAATAAATTTAAATTATAAGTTTAAATTTAGATTGTTACATTTATAAATTTTATAAATGTAAACTTATACTATCTATTTTAGTAAATATCAGCTTTAAGTAAATATTACCTTCATGTACATGTTTTTGTGGTTTTGGGTGCAAAATAATAGGAATGCATACATGTTCCTCATAAAAAAGTATTTATTCCTAATAACACATGTATTATTAATAATGTGTACACATTCATAATAATGCATACATGTTACTAGTAATGCATATGTGTTATTAGTAATACATATACATTACTAAAATTTGAATTCAAAAAATCAATACTTTTGGCTCAGAAATGACTTGGATTCCCGAACCAAAGACTTGGACCTATCAATCTGTAGATGAGTCCAAGATTTCTAATAGAAAATAACAAATTTCAAATTACATCACCAAATTCACTATGGATTTCAACAACAAAATTCAAAAAATTATTATAATGAAAATGAGCACGCTCTCCTCTTTCCAAATATATAATTTTTATAATATTTGGACTATTTTAAGTGTTCAAACTATGTTGATTTCTAACTATACCTTTTTCAAGATACTACATGCCACAAATATACATGCTTATTCATGTTTATGTAATTTGTTTTTCATTGATCCAACTGCAAAACAAATTATATGGTCATAAACTAGGCCTAATTTTACACACATTCAAAAAAAATCATTTTTGTTCAGATACTTAGGGTTGGCCACATGGCTAGCTATCCATTTTTTGTCAATTTTTAGGATCTATTTAATTTTAAAAAATATTTTAAAAAAATATTAAAAAATTAAGTCAAAAACTAGAAGATCTTATATAAATATTTACCAAAGGGTTTCAAACAATATTAAACAATGCTAAAAAAATGGTGGGCCACATGGTCATACCTAATTTGATTTATTTTTAAAAAGAAGGGTTACTCTACAAATTTTATATGTTTGATCTATTTATACTAACCATTTTTCAAAAAAAATAGTGTTTTGGAATCTAGACTCAAAATTCTACAATTCATGTTCTTATACCATCTTCAAATTTTGAGTGTAGCCATCTCAAATTATCTATAGAAGTTCAAATTTCTAAATTTTATGAAAATCATGTCCAAGTGTAGGACCCTTTTTGTTCTCCAAATTTGTGCACTTACCTATTCGATAACTAAAATAGTTCAATATAAAATACAAAATGAATTGACAAGTGTGACATGTCATTGAACTTTGCACATGTATTTTCTTAGGCTTGTTTGAAATCATCACTTGAAACACATTGTCATTGCCCCTCACCATAATTGCCTATCACCTTGATTACATTCAACAATTTCACATTTTTATGGTCATACCCTTTGCCATTTCTCATGCTCTCCATGAAAGTTCACATCCCCTTCATGCTCAACTCATTTTAAAGATATATGGAGGACCATACCTCATCATTTTCCACTGTCACTTCCACTAAAAATATCAAATTATTGTTGTTTAATGATTTATTCATAAAAGGTGAGATGAAATCAATTTTCATAGGTTTTAATTGAATTATGATTGTCAATTTACTCTCTTTAACTTTGGAAAGCTTGCCTTAACAAAAAAAAAAATTACATCCCTTACATTGTAACTTTTACTTTTGAAGAAACTAGTTAGATTTTTTTTTTCAATTAAAGATATTAGAAGTAAACCTATTTTAAAAAGATAACAATTACAATTCTAAATTACCATATGTGATACTGATATATTTCATCTCTCTATTTTTCCATTATCACCCAACTTTTAATGTATGAATTTCAATTTTTTAACCATACCCATTTTCTTTTGAATCTAGTTATACTCACTTTTTCCCATTCCCTCATTTTCTATTGTTACACTTACTTTAAATATTTGTCTACTTAAAACGTGATCATTTTAGTAACCCTTTACTTCTTAGAAATTATATCTTATCAACCTCATCTTTCATTAGGATTGCTTCTTCCACCTGTTATTTTTCCTAATTAATGGACTCGACATATTTGTCCCTACCATAAAATTTGATCTATGAGTGAATTTATTTCTTGATAAATATGATAATTATGTTGGTTGTTGTGTTATCTCTCTCCCCCTCTTCCATCACATTTATGTTTTGTATTTTATTTCCTTTTTACCATATGAATGAGATATATAGTTGGCACATTTTAAACATCTTTGTATTCAAAAGAGGACCACCTTGAGTATTATTTCCAGAAAACACATCAGCAACTTTTCATGGGAAAGATGGTAAATAATTAGTTGTGGATTGTGTTGAGTTTCCTCATGACACATGAAGCTCATGATTTATTTTTGACAATTTTTCATAAATCAGAGGGGCATGAATTCCTATTCAAATATAAATATAAATATTATGCATGGTGATTATCACCCATCATCCACATTTATCATCGACAATGTTGTATTCAAAATGGAAACCATGACATTTACAAGGGAGATGGTGATGACCGGCATGGCCAAGAAGCATGTCTAAGAAGGTTGAACCAAATTATTCAATATATGTTTTAACAATAATTTGTGTGATGAAGAGATATTTTTAATATACGTCTTAAAATTTGGACTATCTTTTCAACCCATTGGGCAATATAACATTTTAGTGATTATTAAAGGGCCTATTTTATAATGCTTATATAAGTCATTTGGTGATAACATATTTATATAATTCTACATAGTGGTTAATTTAAGTATATTTCATTTATATTTTTTTCAGATTTATTATTATTTTTAATTCATGAATGTCTTAAAAAACTATTTTTGGAAGATATTTTATATCTTAATGGTTTTTAATTAGTGATAAAGTTCATCTACTCACACCAATTTGTCTATAAATCCAAGTTCAAGAAGAGAAAGTGGATCTCATGTTTTAGCACTTTTATAACCTTTTCAACCACTAGTAGAGTCCCATATAATATCTTATCATAAGTTTCTTTGCCTTCATCACCCAAAAACATTGGAGGTGCTCTCACAACCGCTTATCTTTAGAGTCCACTTGCTCACTAAAAACTATTTTTGGACCTTCTCAATAGACGTTAGTGGATTTTGGTGTAGTTGATCCTCCTTTCATCAGATGGAACACTTTGGTCCCTCTTTTTATTGACAAATAAGATGTGCATGATGTCTAGGTGATGCTTGATCTCCGATCAACTAATTCCTCTTCTTGAAACTTTTACCCTCTAAGAGATCATCTACATCCTCCTCCTTTTAGTATTGTTATGTGTTCTTGACTAAATTATATATATTTTGTTTATAGATATTGTTTGATTTTATTTATTTCAATTATTTTGATAATTAGTATTTTTTTCACCTTTTTAATATAATACATTAATTGTAATGTATTTATATATTTTGTATTGATAGATATACTAATGAATTTCCAACCAAAAAATTTAAAATAAATATAATTAATTAATTAATTAATTAATTAATTATAATAAATATAATATAAAATTTAGCCTCTTTATTATTAAATAATACATGGTGTCACTCTATCATCCATCCCATTCATGCACATCATCTATATTCGAAATGGTAATAGTGAGATTTCTATCTCAGATGATGATAAGTGAATTTTTAGTGACATCATTCCATAGGTGTCTTAAATGTAAAACTATTTCCATTTTTTTAGATAGATATTTGCATTTGACTAGAGCTCTAATTGGATACCACTTTTTATCACAAGAGCAACAACTAGTCTAGGACACAAATAGGGGTCCTAGATCCCCATAAATAATCCTTTAAAAACAATACCACTTTGATAGGATGGTATATCCCATAAACTATAAGCCTCTCCAACCATCAAACCATACTAGTGTCCATCATCACTAAATCTACCACAAGGTGGGATGTTATAGACCACTAGCCACAAAGCTGCTCAAATCGTCTAACAATACCAAATTATTGAATACACAATAGCTACCACATATCCACCTAAGTATTCTATGGATACCAATACCACCATTAATAGCCTTATCCAACCTCACATGCATCAACGAGAATTGAACCTTGCTGAGCTTGGATATATCTAAGTGAACTCACCAATTCACCCCCACCTCATTAGCTAAACTACTTCTAAATTTTAATTTAAATAATAAAATAAATTTAAATATAATATATAAAAATATATATATAATTAATTAAATAAAATGATATTACTCAAATTAATTTAACATATAAATAATAAAATTAATTGAAATGTATAGGAACTAATTATTCTATACCTTCTTTGCAAACTAAATTTTAAAATACTAAAAATAATCAATAATTAAAAAATATATATTATCAACACAACCACACTCATTTGCCTTTTATTCTTGATATCAACACTTTTTACCACTCCCTCATTTTCTCATGTTACATTTACTTTAAATGTTTGTTTTATTAAAAATGTGATCATTTTAGTAACACTCTGCTTCTTAGAATTTTTGTCTTTTCATCCTCATCTTTCATTATGACTCAACTAGAAGTTAAAAAAATTGTTTGAAATCTAATATAGGGTGCATACACCCTTTAATATTTTCACAATCAAGTATATTATTGAATCAACCTAAACATTATGTGCACTAAAATATTTTTTTGTATTTTTATATCAATTGGAAAGAAACTTCTATTAATACCTAAAATAATATACATTTAATATTATAACATAAAATAATACATCATTAATATTATCTGTCAGGAATCTAGAACAACAAACATGCTCTGATACCACTTGTCAGGAATCTAGAACAACAAACATGCTCTGATCCCACTTGTCAGGATGCGAAACCGGAAACATACAATTGATTACCAAACTTCAAGCAACTTAAATATGTGGAAATAACCAGAATCAACAAGTAACTAGAATTCAGAATAACACAGCATATGAGAGACAATACACAACTTGTATTAACACTTTATACAGAAAAGAATACAATAAAGAAGATGCCACTTCTTCTCCACCACCTTACAGAGGTTTCCCACACCTCAAGTGAACAGTACTTCTTCTCCCCAAAGCTCTCCCTCTCACAGGTCCCAACACCCAACTCAAATACAGAGTTGGTGTTCACCTCCCATGCTCCACGCACACCACAAGTGCTCCACGCACTCCACAAGCACTCCACGTGCTCCACAAGTACTCAAGGTACTTCAAGTAGATCTCCCATGAATCTGCAACAACCTACAATTCAATAGACCATACTTATGGAAGGAACTCCCTTGCCTTCCTCTCTTGCTCTATCCGAGTACACGCCTGTACTCCAAGTAGATCCTGCCTGATACTGCTCCCTATTGTGTTGCTGTCTATATGACCTTGCACACCTGCAAATCAAACAACGGTTCTGCTCACCTGTGAACCTCGACCTTGCACACACATACACTTGCAGATCAACAATCTTACTTACCATGTAGATCTCCTATATAGGCCATGCAACTGTGACCAAGATCCTACACTCTTGAAGAACCCAGCTGGCTCTCCAATCCAGCACCAACACACCTGGTACTGTGGCACTAGGAGGAACGCACCATTGCTCTACCTCACACACAGAAGGAGCTTATAATTATGCTCTCTTACTCCCTAGCACACTTTTCCAATACAACCATGAGTCTATTATATAGATCTCATCCAAACAATAATTAGACATCTAATTACAATAATTAGATCCGCAGCTCTCAGTCTAAAAATAGATCTCTTCATGCAAACACTTGGTTCGTTAGCTAACTGCCCGTAAATAGCTCCCAGTCGAACCACACAGGCAACCGATGTCGGTCCCTGTCTGCCTGGGGGTCGCCGACACCGGCCGATCTCTGACCGACGTCGGTTGCCTTCCTGCCCTATCCTGCCAACGTCGGTTGGCCTGACCGACGCCGGTGTCTCTGACACTCAGCAACTCTCCTGCAACCTCCTCTCCTGTTTGCATCAGTGAAGCTTTTAGCTCCACAATCCTAACATTATCATTAAAAAATATTAATTGAATGACCATCCCCACCCTACCTTGCTAGCTGTCATCCCTTACTTCCCCTTACACACCCCCCCTGCCCACCCTCGAGAAAAAGTGATTAAATTTTTCTGGAGTGTTTATCATATCTCTCTCATCTTATATTTTTGTCCCCCCAAATATTGACATCACCATTGGTTAATCATAAGATCCCCACACAAACATGCATTATTAGAGGTTTCTCAAGTTATATAGGAGGCTATGACATCAAATAAGGCACAAAGTTTCATCTAGAAATTTTCTCACAAAGTAATTTACCCCTTAATAAAATTTTCCTAATGTTATTTTGTATGCCGTTATTAGATATTTTATTGGTGAAATACCCTCATAATCTTGTAGTCACTCAAATTTTTCCATGAACACTTGATAATTTTATTTTTGACCCACTTTCACTTTGATTGAATTGAGCACTTAAGCTAGAGCTATTTCACCACCTCACTCTACCCAAAGCACCTATACAGACCTTTCCCATTCTCAATTGTTATCTTATAAATATAAAATGTTATTAATTAATTGAAACACATCTAAGCATCTGTATGGACATCCTATATTCATAATTTCACATATTTCCTTATAGGATAAGATCACCCAGTATGGGTTAATAGTGATAGTCAATCTTGACCCCTACTAGTTGATCTCGATCTTCACTTTAGCAATGGTAAATTTATAAATTTAGACCCTTTCCTTACAATTTATTATTTATTTTTAGGATAGGTATCATGAGTATTTCCCCTTTAATATTGATAAAAATGCACATATAACTCACATATTCTATCACTTGGAAATTTTAGTATTGAGGCACACTTACACTATTACACACTAAGCAAAGCTTTCCTATTATCCCAAAATATAATTATAATCATTTTAAGTAGTCCTTGGCTAAGTAAATATATTATTTTATCAAATTAAATAAAAAAATTATCAAATATTAAATCAATATCTATATGAACTAATGTATCAAAAGGAGCACAATTTCACAAAGCAAGCTAAGTAGGAGAACTTTGTGGGCTAGATTTCCCTCTCTAGATTTTGGATACATATGTAGTGATCAGTCATCATGATGTTTATTGAGGTAATATAATCCCATCACACTCCTCCCCAAATAATTTTATATATTTCATCTATCTCAATCCCTTTTATGGGTTTGACTTTGAAGAATTTTTTTACATGTCATTCACTCACACTGAATAGTTAATTTTTTGCATACATGCATGTTTCAAGCAACCAAAGATGATATTCCATAATTTCCATAATTTTATATAGAGGAAATAATTGACTAGTAAAGACAATAGTGTTAGTTTATCATGTCCCCTTTCAGTTAATCTTGACTCTGGGTAGTCACACTTCTAGTTTTTATCGCACTTGAAAAATATGTTAGAGTTGATCACGTTCAACTATTTGTTATTCAAGCACATGTGTAAGTAGATAAGTATTTTTTTGTTGTTCATAGTTAATATTATTTCATGTGATCATTCTTTTTTTTTATGTCATTATTTTTCTAAGGTATTATATTTAGAATAAGGTATACCAAAATCTACCCAATCAATGGATTTACAATCCTTGCTTCATAATACATTAGTACCTAAGATTGCATCATACATTTTACTTGCATGATTTGTAGCTATTAAAATTATATTATATGAAGATAAAATAGATCCAAAACAACATATTCAATATTTTCATGTAGCATATTTGGATTATGCTTTCAATGAAAATTTGTTAATTAAGTTCTTTCTATGAAGCCTAAAATATTATGCCTAACATTGGTTTTATGATCTATATATTCAATCAATTAAATCATTTGATCCACTAGTAGAATAATTTCTCAAAAAAATTTACATCAACATTGATGAAAATATTTATTATATGCAAATATCTAAGCTTAAGTAAGGAACTATTTCAACTACTAGCAGTTATTTACTTTCTTATAATATTATGCCTGTAGAAATGAATAACACATATGTAGATGATGAATTATGAGACATATTCAATAAAAATTTACTTGTAAATTTGCATTATTCAATAATTTTAAATAAATTTAGATCATTTGAGAAACTTTTTCATACTAGAAAAGAAAGATAATTAAAACTTATTTCTTCTAATAAGTTCAAATATGCACCTACATCTACTTCAAATTCCACAAAAAAATTTCAAAGAAAACCATCTTACAAAGATAAGTCAACATATATTGAATATATTGAAATTATCATAGTTAATTATATTTATCAACATTATAACAATTTTTTTTATCAAATCAACCAAGGAAGAAATTCTCTATATTACCACAACTACCTCATAAATTACTACAAACGTTGCTTGAATGCAATTTCATTACTCTACCTCCACCACTTGAGGTTGACATGAGTATATCTTAAGTAAAATCATTTGATAAAAATGCATTTTGTGATTACCATAAATACAATGGTAATTCTACTAGTGTATCTTTCAAGTTCAAACACCTTATTCAATATAGTATCTATAACAATGTCATTGAGTTCAACACTCTTATAGAGGAAACTAAGACTCAACAGAATGAAAATGGTAAGTCGAAGAATGTAAATGAGCCATTTCCAAATCATGAAAAAAAATGATAATTAATTAATGCACCATACTTATAATGCATATCCACCTCTAAGTCATATGATTATCCATTAGATGGAATCATTGGTATAATTATTCAAAATACTCAACCACATCCTATGATTAATTTTGATGATAGTGTGATAGTAGATGACGATTCTCATTTTCATGCCTTGTGTATATGATTAATTATTTTTTGTATATGTACTAGTTGATAATGGATCAAGTTATAATTCATGCACAATAGCATAATTCCATTTATTGGGTTACACAAAACATGACCTATAAGTAACATCTAAAAATATCAAGACATTCAATAGGAAATAACAAAATACTTTAGGATATATTGTATTACCTCTTCAGATGGGCCCTAATATATTATTTTATAATTTTCTAGTTCTACCAAAAAATTGAGTTGTTTATATGATATTAGGACACCCTTGGTTATAAAATCTATGTTGTACCTTATATGGTACATAAATGCCTAAATTACATTCAATGAAATCAAGTGGTCACAATTTCAAGGATTAGATATGAGTACCATTTAGAATATATGGTAAATCATCATCACATTCCATCATCATATTTCATTGATACATCTAAGAAATAACAAATAAAATTTACACTTGTTGTACCTATGCAAAAAAATTATATTCAAGCAATTCAGAAAAAAGTGCAAAAGTCTCAAAATAAAGTAATGTAAAAGCAATTATATCATTAAAAGGTGTCAATATAAAAAAATAACCATCACTTTTGACATATTATCAATTGGTGATACATAAATATCAAAATATTTCAAAAATATCACACCATTCAGCATAATCATCTACTACTTCTCATCAGATACCAAATCATTTTACATCTCCTAGAGCTACTCCTCCCACACATGATTACATAAGTAGTGATATAGAAAATTTGTTTACAATACATGATGCATTTTATGATTCTTAGTCATTCACACATGGCACATTTCAACCAAAAAATTTGGTCCTTCTTTTGCTTATTATAGATTCTTATGACTCTTATCTTGATGGGATCATCGATTAGCATGTTATAATTTCAAATATTAAAAAAAAAAATTAAAATAATAATAATAATAATAATAATAATAATAATAATAATAATAATAATAATAAAAAGATAAAAATATGATTGTACATAGCTTCTTGATATTATTTCATCATGTCATTCTTATACTTCTTATACATGCAATTTATTTGATCAAGTTTCCTCTAGCCCTTAGCTATTAGTGACTTTTTGGCCTCTTGGCTCTTATTTTTTAATTTCTAAATAATCCAAAATAGTGATATATATCGATATCATTTACCATTTACTTTTTTGTTTTCATAGTTTGGACTAAGTAAATTGCATTTTTTATAAACAATGGTATTGACCAATATGGGTCAAAACTATCTACTAGTATTGTCCTAAACTAGTTCATCATGTCTTGTACTATTTTTTATAATCAAATCAAAAGATGAGAACATATTAATACATTTAATTTCTTGATATTTTACATAGTTATAATATATAAAATAGTACTTATTCATGAAAAATGTTTATTTTTGTGTTATATTACTCATACATGCATGTTACATACTTTGATAAGTGTAAATTTGATGAGACGAGGATGTGCAATTATTACTGTACATATCAATTCTTTTTTTGACATTGTTTTTAGTTACACTCACATACACAATGGGGTTATCTTTCTCATACATGTCCATGCCATCATTTTGAGTGCACACTTTAAATTGACACATGTTGTGGACTATTTAGTTCTCTCTCATTTTTTATACTTTTAAATCCATGGTTTATCACTACTTTATTTAATTCTAGTTTCAAGGTGCAAAAAGGACCAAAAATAAATCAAACATTTCAAACAATATAAAAACATTCTTAATATTCTAAATTTTTTGAAATTTGGGTCTAAGCATGATTTGACACTTATTTTAAATCATTAGCATATGTTATTTATCTGATGAATGGTAGATATCACAATATTTTTGTATCACACATGTATTTAAATGTTATTTATGAGTGTTATGTAGGACACGCATTTTTTACATGGCCTTAGATGTTTGACTTATCTCTACCTAATGGATGTGATAAACTAGTGGCATCTTTTTCACTAGTTTTAATGTTAACAAGTGTTACCATTTTATGATTTGTATATTTTTGAGTTATATACTCTATACAAATGTCTTGCTAACATCTTTATCTTGCATTGTTTACATGGCTATACTAGTTTACAGGATATGACCACATTACATATACATGGCATATACTATATTTCTAGTTCTATGCTCTATTGATGTTATTGCTTATACATAGTAGAATAGATTCTTTTTTATCTATTATGTGTACCCCTTTGACTTGTGTATAAATTACCTGAACATATGTATGAGATCATTTATTAGTATGTGTGACATATGAATATGTCCATTATTTTTTGCCCTTAGCCCTTTATATGGTGAAACATTTGAACATATCCCTTATTTTAAAAATTATGTAGATACTAAAATTTGTTTTATATAGCATCTCAATCTTGTATACTTATCAAATACCTATGAGGATTCTACCCCTCAGTTCTATACCTCCATGATGCCAAAAGTCTTGTATTCACCATCTCATTATGCCTAATCATTTATCTTATGATCTAACCCTATCATTTGTGTCCACCTAGTTCTCCTATATTATAAAATGAGATTAAAATCTGATATATATCCTTCATTGTCAATTTTAGATTGTCGATAACTTTCTAGCTTATTGGACACTTATGTCCTACATAGGTACACTTGCATTGATGCAAGTGTCCACATTCTTTTCAAGTGTCTAGTCCTAAAAAGTCATGTAATTTTCAAATATTTTAAATCATATGGGTCGAACCATTTGTATTATTTAACCCTATTGTGATATACTTTCAAAAGGTGTGGTATAAATTATAGATACCCATATTTGGTACAACCTTATTTTAGAATGTATTTTTTATTAGAATTAGATATATGACCTTTTGTCAGAAGATTGAGTACTTAGTGATATGGCCTTGCATCATACACTTGGGCTCCATGGCCTTTCATTACTTTGTCTAGTATTATGTTGTTCTCTATTTATTGTATTACGATTTGACAATATTATGGTAGGGGTCCCTAAGTTTCTATTTTTTTGTGTGTTTTTATCTCTATCATAGTATCATTCACCTTAGGTCACTTGCGTCAAGGGTAAATGGAAGTGTCTCGACTCATCTTTTTCTCTATTTTCATACTTTTTTACTTATGACCATTTGTGAGGGTCTATATGTTTTTATATTGTCTACTTTTGTGCACCACTAGGTATTAATTCAAATTCAAAAGGTCCTATATATATATTTAAAAAAGTAGGATATAAATTTCAATCACCAAGCAAGCCTCTCAATTAGTATATACATTGTTCATTCAAAATCTATTGATTACACCTTATACTGAGTTGTATATTGTTAAAGTCTAAGGTATTACAAAGAGTTAAATTGTACTTGCAATGATTGTACCTAGGGTTATAATAGGAAAAAGATCATATAGTTACATGATCACCATTACACACACACCCCTTAAAGGGATAAATACATGCAAGTTTGTGGCCCCACTTAGAGTATATGTCTTTAAAGGAAACACTTAGAAATAACAATGTTGTTAGGGTTAGCTTGAATCATGTGCTAATACATTTTTATCAAGTCAAAGGTGGTAAAAGATAAATAATCTAGAGTTTTGGTTGTTGACAATATCCATCCATGAATTGATCATTAGCTGGAGGTAAAATAGGAATGCAGGTCTAAGCACATCTTCAATAAAAGATACAATTAGCTATAGTACATATTTAGATCTGGACAATTCTTTGAGATCAAGACACCTATGTCAATGCAAGTGTACGTAGGCTGATGCAAGTGTCTAAACACGAAAAAATGTAAAACTAGAACTAAAAAAACATAGAGTTGGCTTGCAATGTTGACACGAACTTAAATCATCCTGATAACCTAGAATAACATAATACATAAGATATGATATTTCTAACCATTGATTTTATAGTCCTTATTATATTTATTACACATGCTTAAATAGATTAAATTATAATAAACTATCATTTATTACCTAGATTTGAATATTACATTTATT
The DNA here is from genome assembly GCA_037957365.1 of Torreya grandis. NCBI lineage: Eukaryota > Viridiplantae > Streptophyta > Pinopsida > Cupressales > Taxaceae > Torreya > Torreya grandis. The sequence continues at coordinate 1,175,620 of JARHVA010002242.1, forward strand.
GTACTTAAACATTTTATTTTTTAGTATTGGTAAAGGTGGGGTTTTTTTTAAATGGGGACCCTATCCCTTACAAAACAAAATAAATAGTTAGAGGGTTATTTAAATGGGGACCTACCCCTCATAAAATAGTGATAATAAGGTCTGTAACTTAGATAAAAATAGTCTAATAACAAAGAGAGAACAAAAGGAATAAAAAAAAAATAGTAGAAAAACAACAAAAAAGTAGCAGACTAGTTTCTAGGATTCATCCAATATTTATTTTCCTTAGCCCATTTTTTAGTGAGATGATCTAGTGAATAAACCCTACTTAGAGTAAGATTGAGAATATCCATACTAGAAATACCCTTTAGTTTGGCATCTTTGGAATGAAATGCAACATTTTTATCATTGGCTTTTGTTAGGGAGGTCAAGGTATCCATACTTTGTAGACTTTTAAGCATGGTGAATTTACTGTAGTCGATCAGGCCTCTTAGATTCTCATTGACGGAGGCATTTTGATTTTCTATATTGTTGAGCCTTTATTTAATTTATTGAAATTTATAATTTATTTTAATAAGATCATTCTTGGTACATTATATACCATCCTTAAGACTTAGTTTTTTTAGCTCATCTTTAACCTTTTTCATTCTTAACACACCAATGGAGGATGGACTTATGCATTTCTATTTCATCTTTGAGCTTGTTCAACCTTAAAAGTTGTTTTTGATTCTCTAGGATTTCCTAGAATTTGTGAGGGTGGGAAGAGAAAATGGGGAGGGGATCAAAAACATGATGCAAGGGGGGTTAAGAGAGGGAGTAGATAGGATACTCTATCTGATAAAATTTAGACTATTAGCAACATCATCTAGTTTTTTATCTTCTAACGAAGAGGAAGAGGGGTCAAGGGATGGGGTGGGCGTATAGGAAGTAGTGGTGTGAGAATAGTGGAGATTATGAAAAGGAGGGGGAGGATGAAGGGTAGGAGGAAGGGGAAGGAGCTAGGAATAGGGGAAGACTAGGAAATAGAATTGGATAATTTCCTTTTTAGGTACCTGATAAGGAAGGATTAGACATAGGCCTAGATTTCTTAAGAGGTTTAGAATTAGGGATCTTGAAAGGATATATATGCATTGGTTTGGAATGAGGATAGTAGTCCTTATCACTATCATCAATGGTAAGGTTTATGGGGAAAAGGGGGGAAGATTTATCAGAACTCCTCAAAATTCTTGAGGATCTAGAAGGGATACTACATCGGGGAGTGGGTTTGGGGGGAATGGGATTGGGAAAGAGTTTGGGAATGGGTTTATGATGTATGGGAGAAATGAGAGGAGGGTTAGAAGAAGCCTAGAAGAATTTAAGGATTAGTAATATGATAGCTTGGCATAGTGGATCCTTATTTTTACCCATTTTAACATCAAAAATAGAAGACTACAGGAAATGTAGTGTGAAAAAAGGAAAGCTAAGGGGATCTTGTGATGAAAGTAATTTAGAATCAGAATGTGTAAGTGATGAAAAAGAGAATACCTATCATCTAAAGTGATCTAATGCATGATCTACTTTTATACTCTATCAAATGGAGTGGGAACATCCTTTCATAGGAAACCACCTATGAATTATGACATCAACTCACCTTCTAGGAAAAACTTGTCACATTCCTCTCTATACTTCCTTTCAAATTTAGCAAACTTGACTTTCTCTATTTTGATACCAGTGACCTGAATGATAAGTCCTTTAGTTACCTCAATGGTGACATTATTAATAGCGACCACTCTATCCTACCATGCTTTAATGAATTTGTAACAAAGAAGCTTATCATATCCATAGATGTTGGTGATGAATTTTGTTAGGCCACCTATTTTTAAAATTTCCTAGACAACTTCATACTTATTAAGATGATCAAAAGACATAGTTTTAATTCTATTTAGTTCTCCTCCCATGGAAAAAAGGATAAAGGTGAAAAGTGTAAGTTCAGGTAAAAGGGAAAGAAGAGGGAGAAATTAGAGGGGAGACTTCTAGAATGGTTGTGAAAAAGGTGTAGATCAAAGATTATAATCTCATTTGAGAGAGGGTAAGCAAAGTAAGGATAATGATGTTTCAAAAGTGTAATAGAAAGGTGAAAAATGGCAATTAGCACAAACATCATTAGGAAGAAGGAGGTATGTCCTTATTAATTATTTCAAGACAATCATTAGGAAGTGAGTCATCCATGGTCTAGATTTTAAACTTAGTCACCAAAGCCCCTCTATTAAAAAAGGCATCTGGTAAATGATTACCTTCAAGGTAGGTGTGTTGAAATATGACATCAACAAACACATTACATAAATCTAGGCTCTCCTCAATGATGTTGACAATGGTCCAAGATGATTTGCTTAATTTATTTAAGTAGTTTATAATGTTAATGGGGTATCTTTCCACAAGAAGTTTGTTGACACTAATATATTTAGCCACCTGAATACCCTATAGAGCTATAAGTGCCTCTACTTTATGGTTAGTTTGGTATCCCATATGAACTTAATAAGAAACTAGGAGACTTCTTTTTTCATCATGGAACACACCCCCTCCACCAGATAAACTAAGGATCAAAGTTAATTTTGATCCATCCTTGAAAAGGGGGAACCCATTTAGTTTTAATCTTGATGGCTAATTTGTGATCAGTTGTAGTAGAGAACGACAAAGAGAGGAACCAATTTTAGCTATATGTTCCTCATAATAAGAGATATATTTATCTTTAGATCTTTTTGAAACTTTAAAGTTCTCAATAATGAATCTAAAGACTTTGAGAGCAACCCTATCAAAGGTATTAGAGGAATCTCTAAATATTCTATCATTCCTTTCCTTCTAACCTACCCAAATTAGATGAGGGAAAGATATAGACCATGGTTTCTTGATTATCTTTTTGGAAAAGGGAGAGTTGTAATTATTCTAGGAGTCAGGTAGGGTGGCAAGATGGGACTAAAGGATATCAAAATTTAAGAGGAGTCCCCAAATTTTATGATCAAAAGGGAAATAAAGAACCAGGCGAGGAATAAATTCAAATTGAGATTCACAAAGAGAACAATGATTGACAAGGGAGAGGCCATGTTTGGAAAGATTGTCTAGGGTGAGAATCTTATTGTGAAGGCAAATCCACAATAATATATTCACTTTGGGAGTCAAATCTTTGTCCCAAATTTTAAACCAAGGAAAAGAAGAAAGGTTAGGAGGTAAAATTTTGAAATACCTATATTTCACTTCATATTCACCACAAGAGGTAACCGCCCAAGATAAGGAATCATCTTTAAGATAATTCATAATGAGTGTAGAATGGAGGATAAAATTTAGATCAAATATGATAAAAGCATGCTCTGAGATGTCATTGGGGATGTGGAGGTGTTTCCAACTTCTTCTACTAACCCTTAACCTAGATATAATCAAAGACCAAGGTACCTAAAAGGATTTGAATCTGATCTTTGATATGAAACTAAGGTTTGATGTCAAATAGAGGAAGGCTAAGGATCTAAGGGTCCTCTAAAAATTGAATTGAATTTCCATTATTGAGATTCCATTTGTGGCCAAGTTTGATGATCTCCTTTCCTTTTATAAGTAGATTCCAAATGGATGAACCTGTAGTATAGGTGTTATCATAGATTAGAGAGATAATTGGTCTTTGTTGCAAATTTAGCCTTGAGTATGTTTTTCAAAATATTTTCTTCCTTAATAAATCTCTAGACCATTTTTTTATACAAGTTCCTTATTAATATGGTTAAGCCTTCTCAAACCTAGCCCACCATGTTGCTTAGGGAGTGAAACAATATCCCATGCAACCAAGTGGAAAAGATTAGTAGTTTCAATGCTAGACCAAAGAAAACATTTTTGAATTTGATCAATTTTTTTGACCAATGACAGAGGAAATTTTAAAGAGGGACATGATATAAACAATAAGGCTTTGAAGAACAATTTTAATTATTATAAGCTTCCTAGCTTGTGAAAGCACAACTCCTTTCCAATTGGCATGTTTTTTTGACAAGCGTTCAATGAGAGGGTTTCAAAGATGAATGGCCATCATTCAAGTGAAGAGTGGCATGCCTAGATAATAAGAAAGAAAGGATTTGATGAAAAAACCCAAAATTTTGCTATTTTAGACTACCTTAAAGGATGTGTATTCAAGAAAAAAAGAGTGTTCTTTTCAAAGTTGATTTTTTGCATAGAAACCTCCTCATACTTGATAATAACTTCTTTGATATTTTTTGCTTCCTTAGTAGAGGTAGATTCCAAAGTAATGGTGTCATCAATGAACTATTTATGAAGAGTGGGAGGGATGTCAATAGTTAAATGGAAGCCTTTGATTAATCCTTTAGCCTATGCATCAAGAAGATTCCTGTTGAGCATGTCGATAAGCATGATAAAAATAAAGGGGGATAGCAGATCCCCTTGCCAAATGACCCTCTTATTGTTGAAGTATCCAGCAAGAGATCTATTGATGAGGATGGAAAACATAGCCATGATAATATAATTAAATATGAGTTTGTGAACATGGGGATGGAATCCATATTTCTCCAAAACCATGTCAAGGTAATGCCAGTCCACCTTGTCAAAAGCCTTACTCATATAATTTTATTAACATACCTCCTTGCTTATATAATTACATTAAACACATACTTTCATGCACTACCAAAATTCCATTTTGAATTTTCCTCTTGAACAAATCCACTCTAATTTTGAGGGATGAGTTTACTCATTAGAGGTTGGAGATGAAGAATAAAAATTTTAGTGAAAATTTTGCATAATGTGTTACATAGACTAACTGGGACAAAGTCCTTGAGGGCAGATGCTTCAATGGATTTGGGTACCAAGATATTGAAGGTATTATTAAACTCTCTTAGCTTCTTACTTATTAAAAATAATTATGATGTAGCTAGAAATAGGTCCTTTTTTTATAATTTCTCATAAGGTCTAAAAAAAAGCAATTGGGAATCTATCAGGTCTAGGGGCCTTGTCCTTATGGAGGAGAAAGACTACAGCTTTCATATCCTGCTCAGATATTTTATTAAGAATGATAGTATTGTTCAAATCATTAATTAGAGTGGGAATAGGTTAAATGAAGGACTGACCTCTGGATTTATTGAGAGGTATGTTTGTAGTGAACAAATTCTTGAAATAGTTAATAGTTTCCTCTTTAATCGATCTAGTTCTTAGTAGATTGCTCCATCTTCACAGGTAATTTTTTGAATTTTGTTGTGACTTCTATGCTTTAAGGTGGAAAGGTTAAAATATTTAGTGTTTTGATCTCCTTCATTGAGCCAGATCACTTTGTATTTTAGGCACAAGAAAATTTCTTCACAAGCAACAATGTTATGATATTCACTTGGTAGAGTTTTATCCTTTAAGATAATTTATTCAGTCATCCCAGTGCTTGATATTTTCTACTCTATGTCATGAAAATCAGTTTGAACTTTGTCATTTTGATGAAATATAATGTCATAAAAATTATGATTCCAAATCTTAATGTTTCTTTTTACATTTTTGATCTTCTAAATAAGCTTGTCTATAGCAGTAACTTGAGTATCAATATCCCACCAATCTTGGATCCTATCCTTGAGATCTAGATGATATATCCACATATGCTCAAATATAAAGGGGTATTTTCCCTATTTTAGATCATTCTCTAATGTTAGAGCTATAAGGTTGTGATCAAAACCAATGAGAGGTAGAAATCTTGAGATAACAACCAGCTAGAATCAATAAGGGCTCTATCAAGATGGACTTGGATCAATTAATCCCCCAAGTGCTTATTATTCCAAGTAAAAGGGGTGTCATACAAATGCATGTTGAAGAGATTATTATTTGAAATGAAGTTTGATATATCCTCCATACTATCAGTAAAAACTTGGGACCCCTTTTTCTTTTTGTTGAGGAATAAAGGGGTGTTGAAGTCACCAATGATGATCTAGTGGGTATCCAAATAGGTTATTCTAAAGGTAGTAAGATCAAACCATAATTTTTTACAATATGAAGGATTATTGGGACAATATATGTTTGAAAGAATCCAATACGCATATAAATTTTTATCAATAAAGTGAATCACTAGATGATGAGGGTTTTTAAGGATCACATCTCTAAAAATAAGCCTTTCATTCCAAATATTTTATATGCCCTTAGAAGCTCCTATTGAACTTACATAAGCCATGTTAGCACCTAACTAGAGTTTGTTTTGGATTTCTTCTAAAATACTTTCTTGAATTTTGGTTTCTTGAATTACAATAATGGAAGGGAGTTTATTTTTTGAAGATCCCTAAACATTTGATGTTTGTTTTGGTGGTTCATGCCTCTAGTATTATAGCTAATTATTTTCATGAGAGATTCTTGTAATGGTTCAATTAAATGTTTCCTATATTATAGACTGATGTCCATCCATTATATTCTGGTCTACTTGTTTTTTTCTTGTAACTACTTTATTCAGTCTCCCCCTTTTTGTAGAACTTCCAATGTTTAAGGGTTGCATGTATTTATTTTCTAATAGAGGGGTGGAAGGTTCTTTGTCCTTATCTCTTATCTTAACCAGAGATGAAAAATCTTGGTGGAGCCTTAGAAGAGTGTTGTGTTATAGTTGAATAACTACATTTTACTAGGTGGAACATCCTTATTCTTGAAAAACAAGATCCGTGGTACTAATTAGAAGTTCTTTTTACTATTCACCACCTTCTTCCTTAGATGATTAGATACATTGAAATTTTTTTTTGGTGATAAATAGGTGTTGACTTTCAAAGGAATAATGAGTAGATTGAAAAATAATAACTTCTGTAAGAAGTAGAGTGACCTTGTCTTTGTCTACAACTTTGCCAAGATATTTTGATTGTGTATTAATTGGATGTATTTATTTTGAGTTATTTTAGGTCACCATTAGAGTATGCTACTTTAATCCTATATTTTGAGGAGAAAGGGAGAGCTAAGTCACTATAGAAGGTTGAGGTTCATCCTTTTTTCTCAACCAATGATGTTTATCCTTTCTAGAAACAATGATTTTTTCTTTCTTGATAAAAGTCAAACATTCCCTGGTAGGGTGGCTATGTTTACCACAAATGTCATTTTTTAAAGTAGAGTTTTCATATTAAATATTTTGGATCCATTATAAACTTGATGAATCCAAGAAAATGGATGTACATAGTTCATGATCCATAAAAACATTGACACATAATCTTGCATGAATTAGGCAAGTTTTATTTTTTGTAGAGGATTCAAAATCAATCAAATAGTCCATAATTTTAACTATACTAATGAAAATGTCCTCATCCTAGAAATCAATGGGGAGGCCTAAGAGATGGACCCCTATAGGCATGAGATTTATTTTTTCTTGATCTAGCTTGAGGCCTATTTTCCATTTTTTCAAAAAGAGACTAGACTTACCTAAGAACCAGGGCCCTATAAGAAGAATGTTTATGCAATCCTCTTCATTATTACATTGGATTAGGAAGATGACATTTCTCATTGAAGATATTACAATATCCACTTTAGGTTTTCATCTCTTTGAAGCCCAAAGTTTGAAAGTGTCAATGTTTGGATGAGCTCCCAAGAATTTTCCAACAAGGGCTTTGGAAAGACCTATAACATAGTGCTCTTTTAGAGTATCATGGATGGATATATGATATATTTTACCTACCTTATAAATTTTGATCTCTTGGTTTGGGTAAATCTATTTATATTCTCTAATCTTTCCCTTTAGCTTAGTAGCATAGGAAATATTATCATTGGGGAAAATATTCCTCTTGGCTCTAAGAGAAGATTGTAAGTCATTATCTGTAAGGTTTAGAGACCCAACTGTACCCTTTATTGTTATGGTGTGATACTTAACATTTGAAGACTTATCAATTATATCAACATCTTATACATTGTTATCACCATCCCTGCCATGTTCATTTGAAAATTATATTCTTAAACTCACTCTATTTTCTCCATTCACCATGTTAATGAATAATGTTCTTGTAGAGTGGAATTTGTTATTTTTATAGTGTGTTTATGTGAAATACTCATGTAGGATAAAACATAAATACAAATCGAAGCCTACTCATTATTCATCTATAAAATACCAATAAAACACCAAATCAAGATCAATCAATTAATTTTAAAACTAAGTTATAATTGTTTGGAAATTGATGGTAAGTTTTGTCATTGATGTTTATAAGGCATGTGCAATGACAAAGTTGTCTAACAATCATAGTGAAATGGAGCATGGTGGTCTAATGTGCTTGGTGCATGAGATGTTTAAATGAAGGTTATTTGGATGAATGTATAGTGGCATGGAGCATGTTATGGTATTCAAATACATGATCATGGAATTTTCTATGCAAGTCAAAGTGATTTCATGAGATTCTCATAAAGTATGTAGGTCTGGTAGGTTTGATTGTGCATGGTTACCTATAGGGTTTTGAGTCATATGGATTGTATGCCATGGTATGGAGCTTATTATACTTAGAATATGCATTTTGAAAATTTATAGGATGTTTATAGGTTAGATAGATGGTTTTCAAGAGGTGGCTAGTGGTCTACAAGGTAGTTTGGTCATTGGCCTAGTTGACCAAGATGGGCTTGTGAGGCCTTGTAAATGTTCAAAGAGGGATTTCAAAATGTTTTATCCTATATATATGAGATATTATTATATAGGTTTTTTAAACCATATTTACCAATTTATATTTCATAAAATGAGAGAGAAAGTCATAAATGACTTCATGTGCTTTAGAGGGTGCTCGAATGGTGCATTTTTAGCTTGAAAAGAAAGTTTTCACATTATTTAGCTCATGTATACTTTTAATGGGGAGATAATATGTTTGGATATATTGTGTAAGGTTAAAAAGAAGTTTTTACAAGAATTATTTCATGTATTAATATCCTATTCTTTATGAATGATTGCTAAGAAGGTAAGCAAGTTTTTATGTGTAAAATTCCTAATCTTAAACCTGATGTTGAAGATCTTTCTTATTGATGTTTAAAAGTGTGTTTGATGGATATAATTATGATTTAATTTTGTATATTACTCTTCTAGGATTAATTATATGCTTGTTTAGTCTTGAATATTTGTGGGTCCCATAAGAAAGTGTTTCTTAACAGTGTTGTTGATATTGTGAGAGATTTCTAAAAGTAACTAGGGGAAAAAATGTGTCTATGATGAAGCTTATAACTTGATTAAAAAATTCATGGAAATTTTTAGGAATATTCATTTCTCTATGTAAAATTTATAGGTCCTCAAATATTTTATAGTTGATATAAAGGAAAGGGTGCCATGAGTGAGAAAAACTAGTCAAATTGAGAAATGGAATTAGAATGACTAATTAGTGAGTAGGGATGAATATGAGCTCTTGGAGGAGATATATGGGATGTATTCCCTACATTCATGTAATTTTTATTGTTCCTAGTCACTTGGAGATTAGTAAATGGTTGATTCATATTTGACCATGATGTTTTTTCTAGCAAAAGGAACTTAGTTCAGATGATTGAGTTTGTTTATAGGGTAGATGGTCAAATCAAGTATTATTGAGGATTTAAGAGTCTTGAGGACTCCTTTAAGTACTTTTATATTTTTTTTTAAGGCTTTAATAATCTTCTATTAGTCAAATCTAGTCACACAAGGGGAGTTATGCTTTGTTTATGAGGTGTTTGTGACATGAGCTCATAGTATGGTTTAGAAAGCTTGTACAGAAGATCATGGTTGATCTCTAGAGACATAAATAATTCTTAATAAAATGTTATAAATTGAAAAGGCTGAACATAATTAATAATGGTATATATACAAGGTATTTTATGCCTTTTTAGGAGTGTATCAATCTAGACAAGCAAGTGATTGTGTGAAGGTTGTTGAGGGTTTTGGTGACTAATGTTTGTATGAGATTGAGTAGAGAGAAATTTCAATAGACTCATCATAATTTTTTAATTATATAAATTATTTTTTACTAGATTTATGAGTGTATATTTGTATATGAGAAAAATATTTGTGAAGGGGTTATTTCTTGTGTTGAAGAGATAGCTTGGTGTTGGTGACTTGTGTGGAGTTAAAAACTTAGAGAAGAGAGTTATTTTAGGGTTTATCTATTAGATTGAGAAGTAATCACATTCCACTAATTGTTCATTTGATAGGTGTTGTGTTGGTGATCAACATCTTATGTAAGTTGGTGCTCCTTGTGAAGTGGGTGCTTCACTAAAACCTCATGTTTATTATCATATTATAGGACTATAGTCCATTGTTTTATAGACTTGAGAGTGGGTTTTTATCCCCCATGAGGGTTTCCCACATAAATATTTATGTGATAGTTACATTCATTTTGTTCTTCGATTCATCTATCTTTCATATTGATGTGATTGGTTAAGTAGCTTGAAGAGTTGGGAATTGGATTGAATTATTGTTAACCACTAATTCACCCCCCCCTCTTAGTGGTTTATAACTCTATCAATTGGAATCAGAATAGGTCATTTTTATTTTTTTAGGCTTAACAACTTGAAAGGTGATTCTAAGGTATAATGGTAAGTCAAGGAATTCAAGGTGGTTTCTCTTCCAAACAAGCTCCATTGTTTAATGGTTTGAACCATGTCTTTTCAAGTTTAAGGATGTAGACTTTTATCACGGCTCTAGGATTTAATGTTAGGCAGATTGTTGTTGATGGATATGTTGTTCCTCTCATTTTCATACTAGTGTTGCTGATAAGAAACTATTTGAAATGAATTAAAAGGATATGAATGCTATTTATAGTGGTCTATCAGAGACTAAGTTTTCAAAGGTCATTCACTATCAAACAACTAAGGAGATGTTGACTAAAAATCTATGAAGGAGACTCAAAGGTCAATCTAGCATAATTATAAACTTTTAGAAGATAGTTTGAGAATATCAAAATGAAGGAGGAGGATTCTATGGCATCCTTCTTGAATAGAGTGGATGATGTGGTCAATATGATCAAGGGTCTTGGATAATATCTCAAAGAGGATGTTGTTGTTCAAAAAGTCTTAAGATCTCTGTCTTACAGGTTTGACTCTAACGTATCTATAATTGAGGAAATTCATGATATTACACTCATGAATATGGATGAGATTTATGGATCTCTCACTACTTATGAGATGAGGATAAATGAAAACAAGCCTCCTAAGAAGGATGTTGCTGTCAAGGTAGAGAACAAGCCTAAAGAAAAGAAGACACAAAGTAAGGGGTCTCAAGGAAAAGATGTTATGTTAGATGGCATAGATGATTATGAATTAATTTATTTATTTAAAATAAATTTGAAGACTATATCAGGTAAGTATAGAGGTAAGCTTCCTTTTGAATGCTTTAACTATGGTGAAGTGGGTCATTTTGTAAGCAAATGTCCTCATAAATGTAAGAAGGATGAAAATGAGGATCAAACAAATGATAAGTAAAGATTCAAGTCTGATATAAATAAGAGATAATTTAGGAAGTTTGATAAAAAAATAAGTTCTATAAGGACAAAAGGAGCTTATACATAAAGAAGAATGATAGTGACTCAAAAGTGAGTTATGATAGTCAATCTGATGTCAGTCATGATGAGAGTGAAGCTGAGGATGATGAAGTTCTTTTCATGGAAATAAAATTAGATGATGAAACTGAATACTCATATCAAATTGAAGGAAACTGGAGTGAATCAGATGAAGAAGATGAGAAAGCCACTCAGGACTATGAGAGTCAACTAAAACTTGCTCTTGAATATTTAAAGATTAAAAGACATGTATGTAAAGGTTTGAAGGCTGAATTGAAAGATTATGAAGGTCAATTCAATATTTTTGAATCTAAGATAATTGAAGATAACAAGGAACATGATGGAACAATCATGTTCTTAAATTAAAAATTAGAGTCTAATCTTCAAGCCTAAAAGGTAAGGAAGAAGAATGTTCCAAGTTGATTTTAGAAAACAAGTTTTCGAAAGATGAATTGGAGAAAACTTTGAGTAAGGCTAAGTCTTTTGCCAAGTATGAGAAAAGCATAAATGATATTGATAGTCTATTGATGAATCAAAAGTCTTCAAGTGATAAAATAGGTCTAGGTTTCATTCAGAAGCCATTAGTAGTATCTCAAGAAAAGGATAAAATCATTGAGGAGGACACACCTAAAAATATCAATACTCAAATTGTGGATGTTAGATCTAACAAGGTAAAATGAATGTTAAAAATAATCTAACAGGTCTATTATGAGTTTGGTCATAGAGCTAATGAATGTAAAATGAAGGTTAAAAATAATAAAGTTAGTCAACCTAAATAGATAAAATGCTTCAAGTGTTTGGATATGGGACATTTAGCTAATCAATGTCAAAAGAAGATAAAGCAAGGTGAGTCTATATTTAAGAATGTAACATGCTTCAATTGTCAAAGAATTAGTCATTTAGCTAAATTTTGTCAATATCAAAGTAGGATTATATGCTTAAATTGCAAAGGATTTGGTCATATTGCTAAATTTTATAAATAAAAGGGGACTCTTTATCAAGACAATACCAATCAGACTTCAAGTTTTTAAGAAAGGAAGAACAAAGTCTTATAAAAGCCAAAATAAGAAAAGAAAGTGATAATTGATATGTTTGTAGATCATAGTAGTGTGTTTACTAAGGTAGAGAGTGTTTCTTTAATTGATTAATTCTCATTATATGTTCATGTTTTCAATGAAGAGATTAAAAACAATGAGAAATTGAAGAAAGAAGACAAAGACAGTCTCAATATAAGTGTTGATCATTCAATAGTTATAGATAATAGTATTTCCTATATAGATCAATCATTTTCAGACCTTGAAAAGGTCAATTTAGTTGATAATATATATCAATACATGGTGGCATCCTCATGTGTTTCCTATTCAAGTCTGAGAAAGGAGGAAAGAATTTCAAGGACAAAAAAACTGGTCTCAGTTAAGTCTAAAAAGAAGAAAAGGAAGATAAGACTATGTTGACTAAAGAGGAAGAAGAATATGAGAATATGTGGGCCACTCTAGGATTCACACTATTCTAAAGTAGTCTTGAGGGATTGAAGGTCTCTTTCTATGCTTCATAATAGAATCCTATAGGTGAAGAAGCAAGAATGATATTTAAGAGGTATGTTCAGGTTTTTTGGTCCTAAAGTACCTTTTTGATCAATTTTTGATGCTATATTTTAGTGGTGATCTAAAGGATATGGATGAAGTTATTTATATGAGGTCATGAGGAAGATTGACAAAAGTCATTCCTAGGTGGTTTGAGGTCTTGATGTGCTTAGATATGTATTTTATGGTAAAAAGTCTGAGTTGACCATTTTTGGCAATAATGACTATCTAAGAAGTGCCCAAGTTGCTCATATAGTGTTCTAAGGTGGTTAAAATCTTTCAATTGAGTGATTCAAGTTAGTTTTGATGTGTCAAAAGAGGGAGGATGGCTTAGATATGTTTATGAGGTGTTCAGATGTGATTTTGACCTTTTGGTCAAGGTGCCTGATGTAGATAATGAGCTTGTATGCATAGATTGCTTGGTTTCAATGGTTACTTGAAAAATGAAGCTATGACATAAATAATTTTTTCCTCAGGAAGGTCTGCACATGTGTTTAATACATGTTCTAGATGGTTTCACAAGTTAATGAATCTTTGTGTGCCAGGTGAAACATTTTGAGTGTTATATGGCTTTTCTTCTCAAGAGCATGTGTTTGAAGGCTTAAAGGAAGTCAATGTTCCCAAAGTTATGGAAGCTTTAAATTTGGTGTAGAAGTTATTTTTTATGGTCTCTAGGTGTGTTATCTAGCTCAAGTGTCTATGTTGATTGTAGGTTGACTTTTGACCAATTGTTGCTTTGAAGGCCTAGTAATTTGGGCATGTTTGGAAAAGTGATCAAGATTTGGATTAGGAGGCTAGAAGCCTCAAAAATAGTTGAATGGTAAAAATGGTTATATTAATAAAATTTTGCAGTGGTTTGGAAGTGAGTATAATTCATTTTAATTAATTTTTAGCTCACTAGGAGGCCTTATTAACTAGTAGGCTAAGGAAGGAAGTATGCTAATGAGGATGAGTTGGAGGCTCAATTTTTGCATGTCTAAAGGGTAATATTATTTTATATTATATTTGGATTTTCAAGGTTTTATGTGCTTAGATAAGAGAGTTATGAGGTCTTCAGTGGCTAGATAGGGCTATAAGGAGTCTAAGTAGGCCTAGTGAAGAAAATGAAGATTTTTGAGAAATTTTTCCAAAGGAGGATGGAATTGTTGGTTCTATATGAGTATGTTGGTCCACTATAAGTGTGATTTAGTTATGGTGGTGTGCTTTAAGTGCCTTTGGTGGTCTAAAAGGTGCCTTAAGTACAATGATAAGTGAGTTTGAATGATATTGTGATGATATTGTTGTTTTTTGAGTTGATGGTAGCTATTATTGAATGTCCTACAAGTGTGCATGGGTTGTATAAATTGAGGGGGAGCCTTAAAAGTGGAGCATTTTCTTAGGGGGATCTATGTTACCATGCAATTGATGATAGGTCCAAGGATCTAGGTAGCTTGGGAGCAGTTTCTAAGTAAAATCACATTCTAATGGGGAGTTGTGATTGTTTGAGGTTATAATGGTACTCTTTTATATGTATTCCTATAGGTGAGATTGATTCCATGTGTTTCTTGTAGCTTACTTGGTTGATTATATGGTGACCAATGTTGAAGGGAGAGTCCACTTTGTCATTTTATCAAAGGAGGAAAGAGAAAAAGAGTGTTACCATCAATAAAAAAATGGGGATATTATTGGTAAATTTATGTTTAGTGTTTTCAATTATGTCTATAAGGCATGTGTAATTACAAAGTGGTTTAACAGGTACAATGAGATGGAGCATGGTGGTCTAATGTGCTTGGTGCAATGAGATGCTTAAATAAAGTTTGTTTGGATGAATGTATGGTGGCATGGAGCATGGTATGGTGTTAAAATAAATGATCTTAGAATATTATATGTAGGTTAGAGTGATTTCATGAGGTGCTCATGAAGTATGTAGGTCTAGTAGGTTTGATCATGCATGGTTGCCTATAGGGTTTTGAGTCATACAGATTATATGCCATGATATGGTTCTTAGTGTGATTTTAATATACATCTTGAACATGTATATAATGTTTATAGGTTATATATATATATATTTTTTTAAGAAGTTGCTAGTGGTCTGCAAGGCAGTTTGGCCATTAACTTAGTTGCCTACATGTGCTTGTGAGGCCTTATAAAGGGTCAAAAATGGATTTTAGAATGTTTTATCCTATATATCCATAATATATGATCATATAGGTGTTTTCAATAATATTTAATAAGTCATAGGTTATTATATGTGAGAAAACATTAGAAATGACTTCATGTGCTTCAGAGGGTGCTTGAATGGTGCATGTTTAGCTTGAGAAGAAAGTTCTCACATTATTCAACCCATGTAGAATTTTCATGGGGATATAATCCATTAAAATATATTGGGGAAGGTTTATAATATGTTTTTCCAATCATTATTTCAATTATTAATAGCCTATTCTTTATGAATGATCGCTAAGAAGGTAACCAGGTTTTTATTTGCAAAATTCCTAATCTTGGACTTGATATTGAAGATATTTCTTGATGATGCTTAAAAAAGAGGTGGATGGATATAATTATGTTTTAATATTTTATATTAATACTCTAGTGTTATACGGATGAGATTTTTAGTCTTGACTATGTGTGGATCCCACAAGAAAGTGCTTCTTAACTGTGTTTTTGATATTGTGAGAGATTTCTAAAAGTAACCAGGGGATCAAATGATTGTGTAATGAAGATTATATTTTTTTAAAATTAATGGAAATTTTTAGGAAGATTAATTTCTCTATGTCAAATTTCTAGGTCCTCAAATATTGTCTAGTTGATATGAAGGAAAGGGTGTCGTGAGGGAGAAAAATTAGTCAAAGTGAAAATGGAACTAGAAGGCCTAATTAGTGAGTAGGGATGGGTATAAGCTATTAAAGGAGATATAGGGGATGTATTAACTCTATTAATTTAATTTTTATTGTTATTATTCACTTGGATATGAGTGAATGGTTGACTCATAGTTGACCATGATGTTTTTGCTAGCAAGAGAAACCTAGTTTGGATGATTGAGTTTGTTTGTAGGGCATATGGTTAGATCAAGTATTATTGAGGATTTGAGAGTGTTGAGGAGTCCTTAAACTACTTATTTATATATTTTAAATTTTTTAATAATATTCTATTATTTAAATATAGTCACACAAGTGGAGCTATGTTGTGTTTGTGAGGTGTTTGTGACATGAGCTCTTGGTATGGTTTAGAAATCTTGTGCAGAGGATCATGGCCAACATTGGGAGACATAAATAATTCTTCCTAAAATTTATTAAATTTAAATGGCTGACCATAATTAATAATTGTATATATACAAGGTATTTGGTTCCTTTTTAGGATTGTATCAAGTTATACAAGCAAGTGTGTGTGTTGATATTTGAAGACCTTGTGTGAAGGTTATTGGGGGTCTTGGTGACCAATGTTTGTATCAGATTGAGAAGAGAAAATTTTCATTAGAATAATAATAATTTTTTGATTCTATTGATTATTTTTTACTAGATTTATGAGTGCATATTTGTATATGAGTGAAATATTTGTGAAGGGGTTATTTCTTGTGTTAAAGAGATAGCTTGGTGTTGGTGACTTGTGTGGAGTTGTAAACTTGGAGAAGAGTTTTATTGTAGGCTTTATTTATTATATTGAGAATCAATTAGAGTTCAATAATTTTTCATTTGATAGGTGTTGTGTTTTTACTTAACATCTTAGGCAAGTTGGTGCTCCTTGTGAAGTGGGTGCTTCACTAAAGCCTCATGTTTGTGATCATCTTATAGGATTGTAGTCCATTATTTTGAAAACTTGAGAGTGGGTTTTTCTCCCCCATGAGGGTTTCCACATAAATATTTTTTTAATGGTTACATTCATGTTTATTCTTTGATTCATCTATTTTGCATATTTATGTGATTGGTTAAGTAGCTTGAAGAGTTGGGAATTGGATTGCATTATTGTTAACCACTAATTTACCCCCCCCCCCTCTTAGTGGTTTGTACCTATATCAATACTTCCATATTCTTCCATATTTTAATATTAGTCATAAGAGAAGTCATATTATAGGTCTAAAACACTCAAAGAACAACCCATGATTAGTATTTGTTAAGTTACAATCTATATCATTGCATTCCAATACATATATTATATTTCACCCTTGTGCACACACAAGCCAACACCTAGGGTAGAAATACATATTTATGAGGTCCTCCTTCGAGTATTATCTATTTAGGTAGTGCTCATTGATAGTGGAGTCCTTGAGGTTAGCTCAACACCATGAGGTAACTAACCCATTTTTTAAAAGGTACAAAAACCTACGGTGAAGAGCTAGAATTTAATCTATATACAGTCATCAATAGCCTATGCACGTGACTAAAATACATTAATATAAATGTGATAGAAAACCCATAAGGCTCTAGGTGGTCACTTTGTAATACAATGAATATTTTATATATAACAGTGTATCAAGATACAGGAAGAAGAGTCAACACAAGTCTCCAAGCCTCCAAAAACAATAATTTTAGAATATGATGAGTAGATATTGATCTTGTCCCTACATTTTTTAACCTCTATACTTATCATATTTACCTACACATTTGTAGATAAGCTATGCATTATCTCTTTTTTATGTTTATCTAATAAAACTACTAATTTGAGTGTATTGTATATAGCATAACTTGGGACTTTAATTCAAAATATTCATTTATTTGAGTTTTAAATTAATTATCATACTATATAATAGTTTTATTCATACCCATGCATAGGTTATTATACCCCCTTAACCCTTCACCTTCATTCCAAAAAGAGTTAACCTTTTGGTGAACCGAACCACTATGTCTTCTCATGCATATCCTAGCTTTCTCTAGGGTTTTTATCCTCCTAAGGTTTCTTATTATTGTACTTATGCACATTTTTTATATAATTTTTATGCAACCTATACTAGTCCTATATTATGTGGTTTTCCTATTAAATATCTTGAGCTACACCTTAGGCCAACTAATATGTCTCGAGATAATACCATGTCAAACTCAACTAATAATGAGAGTGCCAATAATGACAATGAGCCACATACTAAAAACATTCTCATAGAAGAACAATATGATCATCAAGATAATTGAACACATGAGCATAATGAAAATCACCATGTTTACCAAGAACAAGTTAAACAAATTGCATTATTTTGAGATCATATTCGTGAAAATCATGAATATCTCCACAAGATCCTAAATGCTATATTAGAAACTCAAAATCAAAAGGTTTTAATAAAAAAATTGTTATTTATTAATACAAATATTGGGGCTATTAGATATGCCTATAACACATCCCTTCCCATTTCCCTCCCGTTGAGCACAACATTGCTTACTACATCTAGTGGGGTCATGGGATATGTTTTCAAACCATTATTCCTCAAAATTCAAACAATTATTACTACATCCTTTATGGGAACATTTGATACTTAACCTAAATTATCAAGTTCAATGCATACATAAACACAAGTGGTTTTTTCATCCCCTTTATTAATAAACCCATACATGAGATATTGTTGCACCAAAGATACATAGTGGATTCCATGGAATCCTCATATATATCAACATGGTCTACCCATTTTATAAGATCACATAAACATGTTCCAATATTAGTTGCACCAAAGAAACCATAGAGAATTAAACAATGGGTTCCATAAACCCCTACTCATTTCATTACATTTTCATGACCAAAGAGTCATGTAAGACGTGTAAAGTACCATAGATTCTATAATTCCACATATGACACCTATGCATGCTCCTTGGTAATATCACTAATTTAATGTACCATATTTCAAGTTTAAAACTTTCTATGAGCATACCTTAAATGGGATCATAGGTTGAACCTTTTTCCTTCCAAAAAAAAAAAACCAATATTCAATAAAATACAAAAACATTCAAATAAATTCAAAAATACAAAAATATTTAACATTCACATGTTTGCTAGCCCCTTGGTATGTATGTTATTTGCTTTATGTTAGTAAATAGTATATAATTTATTTTTTAGATACACATATGTTTCATGGAATACTTGAGTGTGCTACATGCATACACCAAACCCATGATAATTTCACATATAGATTTTAGTCCTTTCCTCTTCCCATGTGGCACATTATGTTTGGGGTATATGTTTTTTTTATCACGATTGATATAATCTAAATTATTATATGATCACCCTTACATTATAATGTTTATCTTATATATTGATGCTTACACATGCCTATTACTCATGCTTACATCTTTCATAGTGTACTTTATATGCTATGTTATATGACATTTTTGTTAACACATACATGCAGGGACTAGTATGATATACTTATGTTGGTTGCTTATACTTAATTTATTCACATTGTCACTTCCTTGAGTTTATTTTTATTACTTGATATTATATTTCTTGTGGAATATTTAAATATGTTACTTACATTTTTTCACCTATTCCACTATATCTTGCTTTTTTTGTTATTTGTACATTTTAATATGTCATTCCTTCGAGTGTGTAGAATTTGATTATGACCCTTGTTTGTGATCTACTTAAACCCCTTTTGTGTGATATTGAGTCTCTTGTGTGTGCATGTTAAATTATTTTTTGAGCTTGTATTGATATTTATATACATTTCCATGATATATCATGCATTTTAGGGCTTGTTGTGATCACATAATATGAGATTCATTGATATTTATACTTAGACATGTTACTCCCATATGCTACATGATTCATATATATATTATAAAGTTATCTTATCCTTTTGAGGTAAGGTAACTACCATATTCCATTTACCTCACCTCAAAATGGGGATCATATTAGTGGGGACATGTCATAGAGACATGACCTCCACACTTATGTAATTTTTATAATTTCCATAATTTCATTACAATTTACTTGATTTAGATATACACTTGGATCAGAATCCTATACGTTACACCAATTTTTACAAATTTAGGATGGAGTTTCTTGGAATTGTGATATATATTATAAACAATTATAAATTAGATGTTACATTTTGATATATACTTCATATTGAGACACATTAGAGTTTCATATGCCATGAAAATGCACCAAAAATTGTAAATAAATGTTCACACTTATTTAAACTTAGTTACCAAGAATCATCGACACTTTACCAAGAAGAACCATTTTCACATGGAAACACCATTTTGAGTCTTTTCTATCTATAAAATTTGGATCCCTTTTAGTAGTGGGGTTGAGATTCAATTCCCTCAATTTCCTAAAATTACTTCTATTTTTTAGATTGAGTTCATTAAACCACTTGGTTTTTATTGTATTATCACTTGAGTTATACAATTAAAATTCAATTATCTCAATGGTCATGTCACAACTTATCCTTGCATCAAATAGGGGCATAATTACCTTCCAGTATCCATATTTTAATCTCTAAGGTTTAGTTTTGAACCACTCTCAACTTTAATTCTTCATAAGAAAGTATCTTTACCAAGTCAAAGTACCAAGGGGAAACATGGTTTCATCAACACACAGAGGTACTCCTTCCTTGATATCTTTATTTTTAAGCATTTTAATTATGTCAAATTTTAGATTATATGCACTGATTTATATTATAACATGTTCTTGGTTATATTTCATACACTAAAAAACACTCAAAATGGGCTCAAGCAAATCAAGGTGTGTTATACACACCCAGGTATGTATTTATTTCCTTTAACATAGTAATGTCATCCTTATGTATTATTATAATAAAGGGGGAGAAAATGTAGATACTAAAATATGATTTATATAGAATCTTAGTATTGTATACTTGATAAATACCTATCAAGGCTCTACCCTTCAATTTTAAACTTCGATGTTGCTAAAAGAATTGTACTCACCATCTCACTATGCTTAATGCTTTATCATATGGTCAAATCCTATCATTTTTTATGACCTAGATCTACTATACTATAAAAAAAGCCTAAAATTTGATATATAATTCACTTTCAATTTCATATCCTTAGAATATTTGTATCCTATTAGACACTTGTGTCCCTTAAATACACTTGTATTGATTCAAGTGTCTAAATTCTTATGAAGTGTCCAATCCATAGGATTCATATAAATTGAAAATATTTTGAATCCTATGGGTCAGAGCATTTGTTTTATTTAAATCTACCATGATATATTTTTTAAAATGTGTGGTATAAATACCAATCTAATCCTACTCATTATTCATCTAGAAAATACCAAACAAACATATATTTAAGCTCAATCAATCAATTACACAACTGAGTTATACTACCTCATTATTCTTTATTTCCATATCATTGATATAAGTATTCATATTATAAGTCTAAAACACTCAAATAATAGTCCATGAGTAGTATTTGTAGAGTTAAAAAATATATCATTGCATGCCCTTGCATATAGTATATTACACCCTTGTGCACACATAAGCCAACACCTATGAGAGAACTACATATGTCAGAGATCCTCCTCAGAGTATTGGATATGTTAAAAAAAGTTATTTATAGTGGTATCCTTGAGGTCATCTCAAAATCATGAGCTAATTAACCCATTTTTGGAAATGTACAAAGAACTAAGGTGAAGAGCTAGGGTTTGATCCATATATAGTCATTGATAGCTTATGCACATGAATAAAATACATCAATAAAAGGTGACAGAAACCCCATAAGTCTTTGGGTGGTTAATTATATTGATAATTAATATTTTATATAATATAGTTACATTTATATGAGAAGATAAGTATCAATGCAAGTGTTCAGGACTTTAGAAACAATATTTCCATAAGCATACGATTAGATCCTGATCTTGTCCTTGCTTGTTTAGATGTTTTTACTTATTAGATTTTCTTGCATGTTTTTAGATAAGCTAATTATTATCTATTATTCATTTTTATGCAATAAAACTATTTTTTTAGTGTACTTTATATATTTATCATAACTCGACACTTTAATTCAAAATATTCATTTATCTAAGTTTTCAATTAATTGGCCTATTCTAGAATAGTTTTTTTGATCCTTGTGCATAGGATATTATACCCATTTAACCCTTAACCTACATATTATAAAAGGTTTTAAAAAATTATTAATTTCCTTTGCATGTGTCCCTTGGACTTAAGAGTTCAATTTTTACTTTTGTGGCATTTGAACATGTCACTTGTATGTGGTACTTTGCCATATTGTATGACATTGCAGTTTTTGTGTTTGTGTTTTTTTATCTTGGAAATTTTTATGAATACTATAATCCATATCATGCACCACTTATTATGTATTATTTTATTAAAATTTAATAAAATTATCTTCATTGATACATTTCTATAGGCCTTGCCTCATATGTTACATACATGATTTAAATGGCACATATCTTACTATGTTGACATACTTTTAAAATATTCTACAATATTCAATGATCACATCTTGAAACACATAAGATAAATTTTATTTTGAGATGAGTTAAATTTAGGATATATAGTTCCCTCACCTAAAAATGGTGGCATTTCAATGGGATTTCCATACATTAGATAAGTCTGTAGATACTAATCCTAAATATTTATAGCATCTCAATCTTGTACATTTGAAAAATATCAATCAGGGCTCTACCCTTCACTTCTAGACTTCCATGTTGTCAAAATTCTAAAATTCACCATCTAATTATGCCTAAATGCTTATCTCTTATTCTAATCCATATCATTTTGATGACATATGTCTCTTTTACCAGTACAAAAAATTTAAAATATAATAAACATCCTTCACTGTTAGTTTTAGATCCATACCTCTTTTTTAACCCTCTAACAAAGGGGCACCATAACTGATGGTAGTGTTCAAATCCTTATCTAATATCTAGTTAAAAAAATTCATATAAAATATAAAATTATTTAAACCCATGGGTTGGCCTAATTATCTTATGAAACCCTACCATGAGATATTTTCAAAATGTGTGGTATAAGTACAAATCTAAGACTTCTCATTCCTCATCTAGAAAATACCAAGAAAACACATGTTAAAGTTAAATCAATAAATTTCACAAACACTCTATTATACCTTAATCATCCATATATACATATCAATCATAGGATCAGTCATATCATAATTTTGAAGCATTCAAAGAGTAGTCTATGAGTGCTATTTGTCAAATTACAAACTAGATCATTGCATGCATCTTTATCTAGTATATTACATCCTTATGCACATAATTTATTACACATAGGGGATAACTAAATAAGTATTAAGTCTTCCTTATAGTATTGTATATGTAGTTAGTACCCATTAATATATGGGTCTTTGTTTTATCCTGACACTATGATCCCACCAACCAATATTTTAGCAAACTCATTTCAAAGGTAAACAAGGTTGAAGAGCTAGGGTTTGATCAATCAACAAAGAGTGATAGCCTATACCCCATATTATAACTTACCATAAAAAGGCCACAAAAACCCTAGAATAATAAATTTGGTCACATTCATATCCAGTCATTATTTTATATAGGACACCTGCATCATAGTCAAACACTAGCATCAACAGTAGTGTCCACATCTAATGATAGTGTTCATGTCTAAAAATTAAAATTTATAAATTATAATTAATAATCTAAAACACTTATCCTATATATTCTACACCTATTTCAATTTCATATATCTCTACACATAGTAAATTATCTAAGTACAATTATTTCTTAGTTATTGTAATATCTTTCAATAATTGTGCTTTACGATATTTAGTAATCTCGATTGTATAAATTCAAAATAGTATTCTCTATTTATTGGCCAATTATATATTAGTTTATCACCCTTTTTTATAACATTTTATATATACTTAACCCTATCCACCACTTTATAATATTAGACATTTGGTGAACCTAACCCATGGTCTCCAAACTCTAGAATGGCCTAGGGTTTCTTCATTTATTATTTTCCTGAATTCTAATTTCTAATTTTGAAAAAATTTCAAAATTTAAAAATCAAAATTTATTTTCCTAAAATCATGTTTAATATGTATACATTCATTAGCTACTTCATTATCCAATATATAATATTAGTTATGGTTTATTATCTTAAATCAGTCAATGATATAATCAAAATAAATAAAATAATTAGGCAACACTAAGAGAGTGTTTTAAAATAATATCAAACTTTAATATCTCCTTAAAACTATTTTTATCATAATGTAGAGAGAGTTTCCCAACACCAACATGCATGCTCCCAACCCTACATCCCTCCTAGATGTTATTTGAGTGATAATTACCATCCCACTCCCATTATTCACCCATGGCTTATATTGGATTCCATAGTTCATGTTATCACTAAATGAAAAGGTAAGGGTGACCAACCTATCCCACCACCTGTTAATATACCATAGGTTCCTCCCAAGCTTAAAATAATGATTAAAATTAAAATATATTTTATTTTTGACCAATTGAGAAATACATGCTCTAATATTTTAATTCTCAAACTTTTAAAACAATCTAATATCTATAAGAATATTTTATATGAAGCATTATGTGAAACATAAGTAATAAGTGATAAAGAACCAGCCTACTTTGTAGATATTATGTAATATCTCAAAAATAATGTGAATCTCATTGCCTTTGATTAAAAATATTTAATGTAAAAAGATATTATTAACCAAGATTTGAATTTATTCATAAAAGTGAGTATTCATAACAAGCGAATCAAAAGGGTACTAGTTGATAATGGGTTTGGTCTAAATATTTTCAACACAGACTTCTTAACCACCATGGGTATCAACACCAATCTTATTAAAAAATAAGAGATGCATATTAAAGGATTTTATAATTCATGTTTCCCTCCAATTGAAAAAACCACATTATATGTGACATTGGGACCAAAACTAGTTCCATCTACATTCCAAGTTATGTCTCAATCATTGCATTATAACTTACTCTTAGGTATACCTTAGATACACAAAATGGAGGGTGTCCTATCTACATTATATATGTGTTAAATTCATATATGATGGGACCTTATTAACAATTTCTACTAATGATGAACCT
The DNA here is from genome assembly GCA_037957365.1 of Torreya grandis. Taxonomy (NCBI): domain Eukaryota; kingdom Viridiplantae; phylum Streptophyta; class Pinopsida; order Cupressales; family Taxaceae; genus Torreya; species Torreya grandis. The sequence continues at coordinate 1,200,617 of JARHVA010002242.1, forward strand.
TTCAAAAAATTTCAAATATTACATTTTGACATAGAAGGGGCTCCAAAACCCATACAAAAAAAGCAATATATTCCAAATAAAATCATACCAACCTATGATATGGGTCAATCAAGAAAAAAAACTCATTTGATGTAAGATGTTTATAAGGCACTAGGTAATGAGGTGAACATGGATGCACATTTAGAAAAATACCCAGTACTAAAGGTGCCAACAATTCTAAAAGAAAAATAACATCAAGCCTTTAAGCTTCCTTCATTGGTTAATACCAAGTAGCAAGATGGAAAAGTTTTGCATTACTATGATAGTGATGATGAACTTCCTTATATTATGACCAATGAACAAATTCAAAAACTAAATTTTGATTCACTTGAACATGTTCCTTTTCTATTGGTCCTTGTGTCATTGCATGTTTCTTGGAAATATGAATATGTTAATCAAATTGATTGGGAATTTAAATATGGCATCCCTTTCTATTGTGTGGAATTTGAAGGTGTCCATTGTAAGAGGTCTCCTTAGACCACTCCTTTGCATTACATTAAGTGCTCTTATTTTTGTGTTTGATTACTTGAAAATTTTGTAATGTTACTTTATAGGCATTACCATGATCTATATCATGCATATTTCGTACTTTATGTGATCACATACTATGAGCCTAATTGATATATCTACTTTAACATGTTATCATTATATAATACATGATTCATACACAAATTATACATATACCTCATCCTTTTAAGGTAATGTACCTACTATTTTCTATCTCCCTCACCTCAAAATGGGGGAAATATTAGTGGAGGGATGTCATAAAAGCATTACCTCCACATTTTCATAGCTTCTAGATTTCTATGGGAGCATGTCATAAAAACATGACCTCCACACTTATATACCTTCTCAATTTATAGATTGTAGTGGGTGAATGTCATAATAATGTGACCTCCACACTCACTCACTTAGTATATCCATATTTTAGTGGGTCCATGTCATAAATACATTATCTCCACACTTTCACAATCTCCAATTTAGTTTCATGATTCAGATATACACTTGGGTTATAATCCTATACATTGCACTAATCTTGCATTGATTTAAAATAATAAATTTCATATTAATGACACATATACTACAATGATATTATTATAGGTTTATATGCCATGATATTATACCAAAAATTACAAAATTTATAATCCATACTACTCACCAAAATGCACCGATTACACTAGGATGTATTGTTATCAAGAATTTTCAATTGCATTAGTTGGTTTTTTTATAGGTTGGAGTGATTAAGTCATCTAATCTCACCAGATTTATAAGATGAGTTTATAAAACAAATCACCTCACTATATTATATATATTCACACTTGAGTTATGCAATTGAGATATGATGATTTCAAAGGCCATGTCACAACTCATCCTTGCACCAGATTGGGGGCATAATACCTTCCTATCTCCCTCTTTATTGCTCCAAGGTTCAATTCTAAACCTCTTATATCTCCAATTCTTTATAAATAATCATATTTATTGAGTTAAAGTATCAAGAGGCAACATGGTTGCATTGACACATAAGTGTACTCCTTCCTTTCTCTCTTTCTTTTCAAGAATTTCAATTATTTCAAATTTCAGCTTGTATGCATTGATTTATATTATATCATACCCTTCGCTACAATTCATACACCATAAAATCAATCAAAGTGGGACCAAGCAAAGGAAAGGTGTGTTATACACACCCAGATATGTATTTATTTCCTTTAACCTAGTAATTTCATCCTTATGCATTACTATAATAAAGGGGGGGGGTGTAAACGAGGATACTAAAATTGAATGTTTATAGCATCTCAATATTTTACATTTTTTAAATATCAATTAGGATTATACCCTTAAATTCTAGACCTTCTTATTGTCAAAAGGCTCACATTCACCATATAACTATTCCTAAATTCTTATTTCTTAGTTTGATCCATATCATTATGATGACCTAGGTCTCATATACTACACAAAAATCTTAAAACTTGATAAACAACCTTCACTATTAATTTTAGATCCATACCTATTTTTAGCCTTGCAGACACTACCATCCACATAGGGATAATATTGTTGACAATAGTGTCCAGATCTTTATCTAGTGTCTAGTTGCCAAAAGACATATGATTTGTAAATTATTTAAAACCTATGGGTTAGCCTAATTATCTTATTTAAACTTACCATGATATATTTTTTAAATATGTGATGCAATTTTAAGCCTTATCATTCCTAATCTATAAAAGATCAAGAAAACACATACTAAATTTATATCAATCAATTACATAGGTACTATATTATGCCCTAGAAATCCATTTTTTCATATCAATCATAGGATTAGTCATATTACATGTTTGTAGTATTTTAAGAGTAGTCCATAAGTGGTATTTTCTAAATTACAAGATTGATCACTGCATGCATCTTCATATAGAATATTTCACCCTTGTTCAAACACACTTTCCCACATAGAGGGGATAACTAAATAATTACTAGGTCCTCCTTGGAGTATTATCTATGTAGGCAATTTGTATTGAAAGAGGGGTCTTTGGGGTAGCTTGACACCATGATCCCACTAACCCATTTTCCAACAAACTCATTTCAAGGGTGAAGAAGGGTGAATAACTAGGGTGTGATCAATCAACAAAGAATGACAACATATATCCTAGATCTAAACCTACCATCAAAAAGTTAATAAAAACCCAAAATAATGAAGTTCATCACATCCATATCCAATCATTATTATGTATAAAACACCTACATCATAGTTAGACGATAGCATTGGCACTAGTATCCAAATCTAATAAAAGTGTCTGCCTCCATAAAAGTACAATTTCTAGAATCTGAAGACTAATCTAGAACACTTATCATGCATATTCTACACCTATTTTAGGTCTATGTATGTCTGTACATGGTAAACCATCTAAATACCATTTTTTTTAATTTAAATATCTTTATATAGTTTTACTTTACTACTTTTATCAATCTTAGTTTTATAAATTCATAATGTCATTTTCTATTAATTAGCTTGCTAAATATTAGTTTATCACCTTTGTGTTATAATTATTTATATATTCTTAACCCTATCCACCACTTTCTAAATTTAGGGTTAAAAAACACTTTCATGTATCAAAATCAGTTTTGAGTACAAAATATAGTTTCAAAGAATGTAAAAAGGTTTAAAATTTTAAACATTAGTAAATATTATTAGGACATATACCATGCATATTCACTCACATTACAAGAGCATGATAACAATTCATAGAATTTTAGGTACATGATATAGATTCATACATAAGATTCAAACATAATTTACAAATTTAGATCTACAAAAAGTTATATATTCTACATTTATTAATGGGCGCATGATTCAGATCCATGTCATGCTTTGAATACTATTTTCTATTTGTGCTAATGGTAGAAGCATAACATTACTCCATTATCGTTTTATCATGCACAAACAAACTAATAAAAAAAGTTATAATTGAATCTATAAGGCATCTATAGTGGTTGATTTAGTTAAAGTGCATAATGCATAAATTGGAGGTTCAATGCCCTGTAGTTTTATTCCCTGTGAATCCATTGTGGATTCCAACATGTTTCTATCTTGGGCTTACAAAGAGCACTAAAAAATTTGAGTATTTTATGTCCCTCAATGCGTTATATTTTACATTCATGTTTAATTTCAATTGGGTCTTTATCACCCTCAATTTGTCATTGGTTTAGTTAATTCTCTCATAGTGAGTTATAGGAAGCTCCAACTCTTTAATGCTTCAAAGAAGCATCATATTCAATAAAAGTTACAAGAGGAACATTAATTTACACATAAATGTGTAATACTTATTATTTTAAACCTTTTTAAATTCAATATACATTTTAATTATCAATTTGACATATTGACATTAACTACTTTTACATCATTGCAATATTTTCCATGGAATACCTTGTTTGATTAGAGATTTTTTCGAAGGAAAATTATATTATAGATACTCAGGTATATATTTAAGTTTTATAAAAATTAGAGATTATGAGTGTTTTAATCCTAATGATGAAAATAATATGTAAAAATAGAATGTATAAAATAATCATAAATTAAGAATTTATGATTTGGAACTTTATAAATATAGTATTATTCTAGAAATGGAAAGTATCAAAGAAGAATAAATAAGATTGAAATGAAATATGTAGGAGTGTGAGTATGACTTTGAAACTAATGATGTGGCTCTATTAGGTAATTATGAATCATAAGTAGGGCTTCACATCCATTTGGGATAAGGTTATTCTATCTAGATGAGGCCAGCATGTGCTAGTGGCTATTGGGCACTTGGCATCTAGTAAGATTTTAGCTCTTTGTGTAAAAATGGGTCTTTGTGCCCTCACTTGTGAGTCTTTTGTGTGTAATTTAATCTATATAATTAATTTTAGAGTTATTATATTCCCTCTTCTTCACTTGGAACCATATTTCATTAGGCAATGAAGAATAAATAGAATAAATGGAAAAAAGGGTTAGTGGTTGAATTTGTGATTGACATAAACACCCCCTATGTTGAGTGTTGCCTGCATACCAATAATTTAAAGAGGGATAAAACTCCATGTAGTTATCCCATGTTATGGTGGTGTGTGTAAAATATCATTTCAATGTTAGGTGTTGGTGAAATCTTGGTGTAATTATGCACTTCAATAATGACTTGGAACTTTTGAGGTGTATGTATACTTAGTTTAGGGATAATAGGGCTTTGTAGACTTATATTTGGGAAGAGTGGGTGATTTTCTCTAAATGTGTAGTTATATCTACTCATGCTTTTTAATCATGTGAGCCTATAATGAAAAAATGGTTAGAAAGTGTGGCTTTACAACAATATTTTGGGAAATTCCTTGAATAGAACTTACAAAAGATATGAAAGGACCCAATAGATGAATTTTAATTTGATAAAATAGTTATTATTTAGTGGGATGAGTTAGTCAATATATTTAGACACTACTAGAAAGAGGGATAGTCCTAAAGGAGTTTCCTTATCTTAAGAATAGAGAAAACTAAAATAAAAGTGTGGATCAATTTGATAGTGAGTTTATGCTACTTGTAATGGTGAGGAATATTCAAAATCATAATTTTCTTGGAGATAGGGATCATCTACATAGAAATGGAGGAATGGTGGATTATATCTATGGAATTGGGAATGAACTAAGTGTGTAAAAAGATTGGTTGCATGTGCACTATTTTATCAATAAATTTTAATTTTAGTGACTAAATTTCCCCCATTTTATTCTAGAAATGTAGCAAAGTGACAATATTAGATTAAAAGGAAAGCATTATACGTAAACTTACCTATGAATAATAGTCTTGAATGTAGGCCACACACTAAATTGTACTTCATGAAAAACAAAAATAAAACATGTATAAATAATTCCTTAATTAAGATGGAAATGTGAAATCAAAGACAAGAAATTTATAAATCAAAATAATAAAGAATGAATACACTTATTTGGGTATGTGAACTATTGTGTTTTCTATCACACAATTGGTGACAATAGAGGGTAGGACCCTTGGATATTTTCTACATTGAAACACTTAGATTATACTATGCATGCCCCAATCCTAATTGTAATAAGAGTGTGCTTGATAACTCAAGGTTTTCTTGACTCCATTATTACATACCCAAGGTGGTAGAATAGCTTGAAATTTTTATATGAATTCTAATACATCACTCTAGTGAAAAAAGGAGAATCAACCACTGCAGATAAAATAAGATTAATTTTTAGTGCAAAACTTGGTGAAAAATGGTGCATCAACCACTGTAGATAGAATAAGATTCATTTCTAGTGTAAAAATGGTTAAATAACATGATCTAAATCTAATCTATATAACATAAATAATGGCATAAGTTTTCATTCCTTTTGCAAAAACTAGTGCAAAAATGAGAAAGGATGTATTTATGTGATGTGCACATGCTCCCAATCTGATATCTAAGCATATTGATTCTATAATTAAGCATTATTAAGTGATTTTTTGAGGAAAAAAATTATATAACCTATAACACATGCCACACATGATACACCCAATTCTAAGAAAACTATGAGACAAACTAATTATGAACTTGTAAAACTATTCTAAGCAACATTAAATTGATCTGTAGGTTGAGTGAAATTATAAGAAACTTATAAAGTACTATTTTTAGCTATTGGAATGATAGAGTGATGTTCTAAACATGGTCAGCCTGCACCCTTGTCCACATGGATCATTACTATCTAAAATGATTTTTGAGTAAAATATGGATATCAACTTTAATCAATTGAACAAGACCTAATTTTTTTTGTTTGTGCAGTGTACTATTGTAGCTTATTTAAGACAAAACATGATGTAAGACCCCTATTTTGAGGTGAGTTATGCATCCTATGCAATAAATTATCTTAAAATAATAAATATATGCAAATGATGTTATATAAAAAATTGAAATCTAGAATAATAATGATAACATTATAGATCATGACATCTTCATAGATAGACTAAGCATTATAGTAATGTATTATGGATGTAGAACAAAGCATACATGTGCAATGTCTAGATAGATGTTAGCAATAAGAAATGTAGTGAATAATGATCATATATTGGGTAATTGAAAATCATAGAGATAACCTTAAGGAGGATGCATTCTATCCATCATTTCATCAAAAATTGGGAAGATGCATGATATTGATCATGGCATCTCAAATTAGGAAAACTAAGGAAACAAGAGTCATGGTCACGACACAGACAAGCAAAGAATACACTTAAAATCACAAAAAACACACAATATAAATCCAAAGGGCCACATATAAAGGACATGTTTAAATGTCACTCACATGCATATAAGCATACAATGGGCTTAGAGCTGAAAATAAGGACATGTTCAAATGTCCACAATCTAAAGTCATGAATACACATAAAACATGAAGCATAGAATCAAATATGAAAAGAATGCATGAGTAAGTGAAATTGATCTACATAATAATCTTGTAACATCATGATATTTAGTAACTCATTTATTTATTAATATAATAATGTGAGACTAAGTGGGAAATAACAATAAATTTTATGAAATGTATTGAATTGAAATATGAATAATAAGGATAGTCATAGAACAATAAAAATTGTGTAAAAGGATGCCCCTAGTGAACTTGTTGAGATTTAAACAATTTTAGAAAACTTGTGGTTGATTTAAGTCTATAAAATCATAGCCTATGTTCCCTGGGACAAGTTTTCTAGAATTAGACAAGAGCACAATGTGTTACTGTCTAGAATAGATTAGTTTTATCTATGTAAGTTTTTTGGGTTTGAGATAGTGACACCACATATAAGTGCATCTATAAATGGATACCTATATGTTATAAAATTCACTCAAGTATACTTTTGAATCATTTTTATATAAACTAGATATAGAGAAATGCTTCATATAATGAGCACAAATTAGCTAGTGTAACTGAATTACATATATCATGCATAGGTCCTAATTTTGATTTTTATGAAAAAAATTATTTTTTTATATTTTTTGAATATATGAAAACTAAGAAATAACATGCTAACCAATGAATCTCATCAGATCCTCATGATCAATAGTTCTTATATCTATCATAAGAAGGATTACCTCTAGTAAATGGAAAGTGTCATGTCAATGTGAATGAACTAGTCTCAACTCACAATTTGAAAACTAAATTGATTATGTACCATAAGTGATATTTTCATAATGATTATTTATATAATTATTTGTATGTTGTGTATTAGTGTTAACTCTAGCAATCTTTGGAAACCATCATGAAGTGTATGAATTCTAATTTGGTGCCCTTTATGGAACACCCTTATTTATTTGTAATATTAATCAAGATGTGTTGGTTTAGAGATTTTATCTCTAGAATCTATGACAAAACATTGATTAAGTGTATTTTTAGGGATAGGTCTCCTTGGAAATTTGGCCACTTGGTTCTCAAATTTTTGAGTAGGTTAAACCTTTTTAGGTTGTTCAATTATAGTTTATCATGTAAAAATAATGATATTTAGTTAGAGGGGGTATTCATAGGGAAAATTATGAAATTTGATAACCTTATCATAAATAATATACTTAAAACATATCTACACTATATGGATAACTACATGAATCTACTAAATCCAAGGGCATCCTAATAACATATTTAAGACTCTTGCAATAGTTACTACTGTGAACTTGGTGGCCACATGTGTTGGGCCAACCTAGAGTGTTAATGTAATCTCACCTATATAACTCTAAATATGTCTATTGAATCCCTTAATTATTATTTATGTAGGAATTAAATACTTACATGTATATATAATATGATATAAAAGTGTGATAGTACACATATTCACACTTGAAGCATTGTCAACCATAACACTTTGTAGAGGCTCATGATCAATGTGAGCTCAAACAAAAAAAGAGTGTAACTCAGAATCATCATCAATTATCTCATGCTCTGCAAATGTGATAAGTGGTCTATATGAAATTATAGTATTATATGTATCAATTATTTCATTTAGATGATATTTTGCCTTTGTATGAGAATGATAAGAAGTTAGTAAAGGGTGTACATTATATGTGTAATGTTTTCCCAATGTATCTATTATTTTTGGGGTTGTGTGATTAGGAAAAGGATCATTGAATGTATTATCTTTAAACTCTCACTTGGTTATGATTTTTAACTATCATTATATATACCCACATTAATCTTGTTCTCATTTATTAACTCATGTATATTATGCCATAGATTGGTACATCTATTTATAGTGTGCCCTAGTGCTCGATGAAAATCACAAAAGGAATTATAATCAAATAATTTTGGAAGAGACTTACATCAACCTATTTAATGGCAGGGAGTGATATTAGATTGAATTCTAATAAATTTTATAATACCTTGTATGGATCTTCTATAAATTTGGTAAATTGTATCCTTGGAGGAGATAATAATACAATGCGTAGAGTAGGTCTTGAAATGGCATTCAATGTCACCTTTTGATCACCCTTATTTTTAGTTGGTCTACCCTTATGTGGTGACTTACTTGGATTATTTGCATGAGAAGTGGAAACTAGATTGGTTTCATAATTTAACATAGTCATTGCCAATAATTTTACCTCTCTTTCCTTAACTATGTGACATAAATCCATGAATGAGAGTAACTTCTTCAACATAATAGATTCATGTAATGGTGGAAGAAAACTCTGCTTGAATATTGTATTGCAATTCCTTATCTGTCATAGGATTTTTCATCTTAGATAACATGGTCTTAGACCTTAAGACATATTGCATTATTGTTTGAGTTGAGAAACCTGAGCATATGAATTATTTTCACTTATATTGATTGATAAATGTGCAAGGAAAAAATATACTAAAGAATTGAACACATGAACTGACTGATGTGGTAAATCATAGAACCATATTAGATTATATTCTTTTAAACTTATGGGAATCAACTTTGTAAATAAATTATCATTGGATGCATAGTCCAAACATGCTACATGAAATGATCTAAAATGTTTCATGAGGTCACCTTTTCCATCATACAATGAAATTTTAGGTGCCAAAAAACTAGGTGTTAAAGGATATGCTAAAATATGTTGAGATAATGAAGTATAAATAGAATCTATGAATCTAATGCTTGTTTAGGTTTTAAAACACTCTATTCAATTTGCATAAACTTATTTTACAGAGCTAAAATAGTTTACATAAGGGATTGTGCATCAATGGTAGAATGTGTGCTAACCAATGGTGGTTCCTAAAATGATTGAGTAGGAATTGGAATATTAATATGATGAAACCCTTGGGTTGTTTCCATAGTATGCAAATTGTATTGAATAATTTGGAGGAAGGTAAAGAACCCATAGTAGTTGAAGTATCTATTGTATTAGCCATGCTTGTATTTTTTATGTCCAAAAGAGTTTTAAAAATTATATGATAATCTTGAGTTTTTTCATGATTTATTTCTCAAAATTTATTAATAATTTATACTTTATTAAGCTCTATTTTTTCATCACCCAGAGGTGGAAGTACATCTTGATTCTCAACTTAAAAGTCAGTGTTGTCTTGATTATACTACTCATGCTTTGAAGTATTTTTACACTTCTATATAATCATTTTGTGTATTAACATCGAAAGGTTTGAATATACTCTTGTTCTTATCCATCTTATGTGCCTTATAAAAATAAATATGAGTGTGCTCAAATTGAGTGCCACTTAATATAACACTTATTGTAAGAGAGGTAGAAACAGCTTTATTAGATTGCATAAAATATGAAATAGAAACTTGGAAGATTTTTTTAAATAAGAATTTATCAAATCTAAAACCCTAATATAATAATTAAACACAATAAAAAGAAGTAAATAAAACATAAAACATCTATGGTTAGGGTTTTTTTAATTTTAAATCAATAGGTAGATTCACCAATATGTTTTTTTATTAAATTTGGGATAAATATATAATAAATTCTAATTAAATAAGTATTACATAAAATCAAAATGTATTAAATAAGCATAAAGTAAACATTTATAATTTGGAACTTTATAAATATAGAAATATGATAGAAATAGAAAGTACCAAAGAAGAATAACTTAGATGGAAATGAAAGATGCATGATTGTGGTTGTGACTATGAAACTAACTATGTAGCTTTGAGAGGTCACTATGAATCAAGAATAGGGATTCATGTCCACCTAGGATAAGGTTATATTATCTAGATGATGTCATCCTAAATTGGTATATATATGGTATACCAATGTCCATTAGGGTTTTAGTTCTCTATGTAAAAATGGATCTATGCACCTTTGTCTATGAGTATTGTGGGCATGATCAAGTCTATATGACTTGTTTTGGAGATTAATGTATACCTTATTCTTCACTTAGAACCTTAGCTAAATAGTTAATGAGGAATAAAAATAAGAAATATAAAAAATGGGTTAGTGGTTTAATTTTTTCTTGACCTCAACACCCCCTATGTTGAGCTTTGCCTACATACCTATACTCTGATTAGTGATCAAACTCCAAGTAGTTATCTCATGTTATGGTGGTGTGTGTGAAATACTAGTGTAATGCTAGATGATAATGCATCCTAATGTAATTATGGACTTCAAAAATGACTTGTGACCTTTGAGGTGTATGTAGACTTATCTTAAGGCTACTAGAGTTATATGGACATAGAATTGGTAAGAATAGATTATTTCTTTTTAATGTGTAGTTAGATCTTCCAATGTTTTTTAATCATGTGATTCTCTAGTGAGAAAATGGTAATTAAGTGTGGCTTTATAGTGATGTATTGGTAAATTACTCAAATAAGACTTATGAAATGTGTTGGATAACCTATTAGGTGGATTTGAATTTGATAAAATAGTCATTATTTGGTAGGAAGATGTGGCTAGTGGATTCAAACATTTTCAGTGAGCAGGATAGTATAAAAGGCGTGGCCTTATCTAAGGAGTAGAGATAGCTAAATTAGAAGTGTGGATCAATTAATAGTGAATTTATGATACTTATAATTGTAAATAGGAATATTCAAAATTAGAATTTTCTTAGAGATAAGGATAATCTGCATAGAAATAGAGGAATGGTGGCTTAGAGCCATGGAATTGGGCATGAGCTAAGTGTGTGAGAGGATTGGTCACAAGTGCATTTTTTTAGAAATAAATGTTAATTTTAATGATCATACCTTCCTTTTAATTTATTAATTTCATTTCTAGACTAAAGGGGGTGGAATATAGTCACTCAAATTTGGTCACACTTGATAATATCAATTTTGACCCACTTTCACTTTAATTGACTTGATCACTTAATTTAGATATATTTCACCACATCACTCTATCATAAGCACTATATGGACCTTTTTATTTATAATTTTATATATTATTCCTAAATAAATGTTCTTAATTTTTATAAATCCATCTAATCATATGTATGAACATCCTTAATTATAAATTTCACATGTTGCCTTATAGGATAAGATAGACCAGTATGAGTCAACAATGGCAGTCAGTTTTGACCTCTATGGATCGATCATAACCTTCACATTAACAACATTCACTTTTAAAATTTATACCCTCCCATATAGGTAGATCCATATTTTTAGGATCGATATCATGATGTATTCCCCTTTTAGATTGTTATAAAGGCACATTTAATTCACTTATTTTATCATTTGGAAATTTGAATATTGAGGCACACTTGCACCATTTCACACTAAGAAAATTTTCCTTATTATATCCAAATATGATTCTAATCATTTTAATTAATCCTTATCCAATTAAAAAACATGTTTAATTCATGTCAAGAAAAGCATTATCAATTATTAAATCCATCTCTAAATGCATTCATGTAGTAAAATGAGCAAAATTATACAAAGCATGCTAAGTGGGAGAACTAAGTAAACTTGATTTCCCTCTTTAGATGAATAGATATGTATAAAGTGATCAGTCATCATAAGTCTCATTGGGGTCAAATTAATCCATTACACTCCCCTCTTTATTTGTAAATTATTTAGTTATTTTGAGTTGTATTAGGATTTTGAATTTGAAGAATTCATTTTTAGGTCATTCATGCACACGTGAGGGTAAAGTTTCCACACATGTATGTTTCAATAAACCATAAATGATCACACTATTAATTCCTTGACTTTATATAGAGGAAAAAATTGACTAGTATATGACATTAGTGTTAGTCGATCATGTCCCCTTTTAGTCGATATTGACCCTAAGCAATCACACTTCTAGTTTCTATGGCATGTGTAGAATCATTCATAATTGATCACTTTTATCCATCTATTATCTATGCATATTCAGTTCATAAATAGTAAACAACTATTTTTATTTTTTTTATAGTTAGTCTTCTTTCATACCATCATCCTTTGTTGGTTTTGACATTTTGTTTTTATTTTACTTATCAAAAAAAAATTTACATTATTTTTTGGATTTCAAATCATTTATCTTTATTAGGTTTAATGCACCTATTAATTCCAAATTTTAAAAAAATAAATCCATGCTTAACATTGGTTCAATTATCATCAGAAACTCCATGACATCAAGCTTTAAGGGGTTTAGAATATCACTAAAATATTTTTCATTTTTAGCATTGAGAAACTTATCTATATTAATCCAAATCCACAAAATATAAAATAAACTTATTATATTTTTATATTTTAACTTAGAAATCAGAATTTTTTATTGATTGCAATTGTTTTTATCTTTCACAATTACTTCAAAAAATCTAACACATCAAATTAACCTAGTATTAAATAATGTACTAATCGAGGTCAAATTAAAAATGTCACCCAATCATGCCAAAGAGATTATAAAAATTATATTATAAATATAACAAAATGAAAACAACCATCAAACACTTAATCTACCATAATCACATTCTAAGGTGTAACATTTAAGTCTTTATCCCCATCATTGTCCTCTAATTATGGGTAACTAGTGAATGATTTCATTTGGAGACAAAGCAATCCCCAATAATTCAATCAAATGTTATACTCAAATAAATACATATTTTATAGATGGCTATCATAAAGTATTATCATTTTAAATTTATACTTTTTTTTAAAAGAGTGTTAATGGAATCTATTTTTTATTTCATATGTGTCTTTCATTGAGGAATCCATTCCATTTATCTTATATTCAAATTTCTACTTGTATTTTTAGTCTCTAAATAATATTATGCTCAATTTTTCATTATGCATACACCTTGGACATTTACCAATTGTGCCTTAGATATGCACTAATTGGATTTTAAGTTATCAGTGTTAGATGCAAGTACTTAAAATCATTGATAGTATATTTTCCATTGTTCTCATTGAATATTATTATCTTAAACATCATCTTTCCAATAATGTTAGAGGTGAACACATTAATAAAACCCTTCACAAAAAAAGAAGTACCTTTATATTAATTTTTAAATATGGAGGAAAGAAACTATGCCATATCTTTTTCTCTAGATTCCAACCACTCCTCCAAAAATATGGGTTTAATACATGGAAAATACTGATATTTTTTAAACATTATCCTTTTGGATGACCCTCTAATATCAATTTTTTTTACAAAAGTAGATTTTTTTCATCTCTATCATTTTATGGTCTATTACAAAAATCAAAATCTAAAATTTATATAATTGTAGTTTCAACCTCCATAGCAGAATCTATAACACCAAGTGTGGTGCCTAATTTGAAATACATCATACCACCATAGAACTTGGATAGAGTATATATAAATTGGTTTGGATTCAAACCTAAGTCTATCAGACTACCCAAAATTACAAGCACTTGTGGTCCTAGCAGTAGTTTTTCTTTTCCTCCATTCACTGAATAAAGATAAATGAGCACTACTATTACAAATACAATGGTTAGTGTTAGTGTTACTGAGAAGGATAATGGAAAAGGCTTGTAAATTTTTACATCCATATCTATTTTTATAAGGCATCCAGCATTGGTTTTAATAGATTACATTTAAGGCACTTTTCATCAAGGAAGTTTTTCCATTATTCATTTAATTGATTTTAAAAGTGTATAATTTGGTTTTATATAGTTAACACAATCATAATTTTCTTCAAATTAGTTTCAAACTTGTCTAAATTGATACGTGGTGCATTATTTATGTTTTTAGAAGAGATATTGGATAAATAACACCTATTTTCATTGATATAACACTTGTTTAAATCATGTATTGAGTAACTGATAAAGTTCATTGTAAGCTAAAAATTGCATTGACAAATATGACATGTCATTGAATTTTGAACATGTATATTCTTGGGATTGTTCACATCCATGGCCCAAAAAACCTTATCATTTCCCCTCATGTATTTAAATAAAGGATTCATGTGGTTGGTAGCATTGGAAAAGAGCCCTAGTAGATTAATGGGTACTAAAAAATAAAAACTTACCTCAACACATTTATCTTTTTTTTTTTTTTTTTGGTATACTAACTCCATGTTTCCCACTAACTATACCATCAACAAGGTTATCTATTTTTTTAATGGGTGATTCATGTACCATATTTATTATTAATTATTTTGTGTTGTCACTATGTTTCCCATCCCATTCATCCAAATTCTCTACATTCAAAATGGCAACAATGACATTTCTAGCTTAGATGGTGATAAGTGACTTTTCAGCCACATCATTCCATCGACATCTTCATTGGCAGACTACTACCACTTTTTCATGTAAATGATAAAATAAATTTAAATGTATTTTATTAAAAAATTTATTAAAATGTTATTTTTTAAATTAATTTAACATATACTTAATAAAATTAATTTTAATTTATAGAGACTAATTACTTTATACCTTCTCTTCAAATTATTTTTAAAACACTAAAAATAATCAATGTATTTTCAACACAACCATGTCCATTTTCCTTTTATTATAAATATCATCACTTTTTCCCATTCCCTCATTTTTGCTTGTTATATTTACTTGAAATATTTTTCTACTTAAAAATTTGTTGTTTTTAATAACCCTCTATTGCTTAGAATTTTTCTCTTATAATCCTCATATTTCATTATGACTCAACTAGAGATTAGCATAATTGTTTGAAATCTAATAGAGGGTGCATACACCCATAAATATTTCACAAACAAGCCTTTAATTGAATATGCCTAAGAATTATGTGAACTAGAATATCTTCCTTACATTTTTATCAATTGGAAAACACCTTATATTAATACCTAAAATAACAGATAGTTAATCTTATAACATAAAATTATATATCATTGATCTTATCATTAAAAAGTGAGTTGAATGACCACCCATGATACCTTCCCCACACCCACCCACAAAAAAATTTAATGAAATTGTTTGGATTATTTGTCACATCTCTCTCATATCCTAGGATTTTGGCCCCTTGACCATTGACAACATAATTAGTTACTCAACTATGTATGATTTTATTGCATTTAATAGGAAATTATGTGTTTGTATTTTAGTCCTCTTCATTTTTAGAGACACTTTCTGACTTAATAAGCTCCCCACATAAATGTGCATTATGATATGTTTCTCAAGCTATAGGAATATACTATGGCATCAACCAAGGCATAAAATTTTATATAGAAGTTATTTCCCAAAGTAATTTACCCCTTCCTCAATAAAATACTCTTGATGTTATTTTACATACCCTTATTATATATTTTATTGGTGAAATCCCCTCATAATCATGTAATTACTCAAATTTGGTTATGAATACTTGATAATGTTATTTTTGACCCACTTTCACTTTAATTGAGTCAAACACTTAATCTAGATATATGCCACTACCTTGGTCTATCCTAAGAACTTATATGGGCATTTCCATTCCTAAGTTGTTATCTTATACTACATAAATGTTTTTAATTTATAAATTCAACTTTAAACATTTGTATAGACATCCTAGATTCTAAATTTCACAAATGTATTCATTAAACAAGATCAACTAGTATGTGTCAATAGTAGTAGTCAGTCTTAACCCCTATTTGATCCTAACCTTCACCTTAGTGCCAGTCCATTTTCAAACTTAGAGACTTTCCTTTTAGTTTTCTCTATATTTTTAGGATAAGTAACATGAGATTTTCCCATTTTGGATTTATATAAAGGCACATCTAAATCACTTGTCATTTAAATATTGAGTCACACTTACACAAGTGTGCATTGAGAAAATATTCCCTTTTCTCCCCAATTCTGATTCTAATCATTTTAAGCAATCATTAGTTAAGTCAATATCTTTTTTTATATAATTTGATAAAATAATTATCAAGTATTCAAGACATATTTACATTCATTCATGTATAAAAAGGATCATAATTACACAAAACACTCTAAGTGGGAGAACTACATAGGCTTGATTTCACTCTTTGAAGTATTGGATATGTAGGTAGTGATTAGTCATCATGAGGATGATTGGGGTCAACTCATCCCCTTACACCTCCCCCTATCTATTTACAAATATTTTAGTTATTACAAGCCCTATTAGGGTTTTAAATTTGAAGAGTTTATTTACAAGTCATTCATTTACCCCAAATGATCAATTTTACACACGCATGCATGTTTTAATCACAAATGATCTGCCATGATTTTTCTATTTTTTTGCAAATGAAACAATTACTTGTAGATGATAATATTTCTAGTTGATTGTGACCCCTTTTAGCTGATCTTGAATTTGACTAGTCACACTTCTAGTTTTTGTGGCACTTGTAAAATCAATAAAATTTTATCACTTTCAACCATCCGTTAGTAATGTATAGTCAAATTGTAGACAATAAACAACTAAGTATTTTTTTGTTATTCATAGTTAGTCTTGTTTCATGTGATCATGCTTTGTCAATTTTAGTGTTTTATTTTCATTCTGATTTTGTTAAGTTATTTTACATCATTTGATTTATTTCAAATCATTTATCTTGATTAGGTTTTATGCACCTATTAATTATAAACTCTAATAAAACATATTGGAGAACCCACTTTTTATTCGTTCATTGCTTCAAAAAAATATCTTAGAGTTTAGATATATTCTTGATAACTGAAACTAAAATAATGTTCTTTAGACCTTGGATATAATATCTTATACTAAAATAACTTTATTTCAACCTTAGATTTAATCACTAACACTAAAATAACATTGTTTTGACCTTAGATCTGATATTTGACACTAAAATCATTTTATTTTGACCTTTTATTTCAAAGGAATTTACTAATCTCCATACAAAAAATATTCCTTTTCATAGGATCTAAATTTCTTTTTTTTGTTTTTTTCAATTTTTAAATAATATATGGATATATTAGATGATTATTTCTTGTTACAAGTTTTTCTAGTTTTTGTTACATTTTGTATTCCCTTAGTAAGGAACATCATTAATGTATGTGTAATAAAACAAATTGAATCATATATTAAGACTCAAATAACATTAATGAAATTTTTTTTGAAATCAAGTATAACATTAGAACAAAAGCAATCATACATTTAGGATGTTATAAATCTTACTTTACACCTTATTGATGGGCTTATTATGACCTAATCATGAGTATACACATATTTTAGATCATTGGAATATCTCATTTATATCATGAATGGTAGATAACATACTCTTTTTCTATCACACATGCATTTCATTGATATTTATGAGTGTTATGTAGGAAATACATATTTTACATAGGCTAAGATGTTGGACTTGACTCTACCAAGTGTCCTTGGTAATATGGGGGCATTTTTTCTACATGTTACAATATTTATAAGTGTGAGAATTTTATGAATCCTATTCTATTGAGTTATATACTTCATGCAAATGTCTTGCTGACATCTCTATCTTACATTATGCACATGGGTATGCTATTTTTTAGGATGTGATCACAATACATATACATGATGTAAACTATCTTTCTAGTTTTGTGTTTCATTTATTCTATTACTTATACATAATATATTAAAATCTTGTTTGTCTATTGTGTGTGGCTCATTTCCCTTGTGTGCAAATTTATTAAACACATATGTGAGATCATTCTTTGGTATGTGGAACATTTGAACATGTCCATTATTGGTGGCCCTTTGTTTGGTGAAACATTTGAACATGTGCCCTATTTTCAACATGATTAATGTACTTTGTGTCTGACCATTAGCCTTAGAGTTCAATTTTTACTTTTCTAACATTTGAACATGTCCCTTGTAGGTGGCCCTTAGCCTTATTATATGACATTGTGTTTATAATATTTGTATGCTTGTTGAGATTATAAATTTTAATGAGTGATATGATCCATATCATGAACTACCTATTGTGTATGATTTCATTACAATTTATGAATATGAGCTTAATTGATACATTTCTATAATAATTTCATCATATGTTACATACTTGATTTGAATGGTACATATATTACTATGTGTACATACTTTTCATATATACTAAAATATTCGATGATTATATCTTGATACACATGATTAAGTTAAATTTTATTTTGATATGAGTGAATTTCAAGATATACAATTCCCTCACCTCAAAAGGGTCCCATTTCATTGTATTTTCATACATAATATAAGCATTAATGTATCAAAAATTAGTTTTGAGTACAAAATGCAGTTTCAAAGAATGCAAAGGGGTCAAAAAATTCAATCATTGGGAAAAATTATAGGGACATATGCCATAAATATTCACTTACTTTATATAAATATGTTACAAATTAATACAATTTAGGTGCATGATAAATATTAATGCACAAGATTCAAACATAGTGTATAAATTGCATCTACATATAGTTGCAGATTCTACATTTATCTTTGGTGGCATGATAAATATTCATGTCATGCTTTCAATACTATTTTCTATTTGCAGTCATGGTAGGAAGATAGATGTACTCCATTTTATTTTAATCATGTATACACTAACTAAAGAACAAATTGAAAATTAAATCTACAAGCCATATGCAATGCCCTTTAGAAGTATTGCCTATGAGGCCATTGTGGATTCCAACCCATTTCTATCTTTGGGTTATAAATACCAATAGTGCAAATTGATGTTTTTTGGTCCCTCAATAGATTCTATTCTCTATTCAAGTTCAATTAAAATTGGGGATTGATCACCCTCAATTTTACATTAGTTCAACTAAGGAATCAATTCTCTCCAAGTGCTTCATGTAAAGCACCAGTTATTCAATGCTTCAAAGAAGTATGAAATTAAATAAAAGTTACAAGAGCAAAATTAGTTTCACATATATAGGTGAACTCCTTTTTTAATTACAATCTTTTCAAATTAAACTTACATTTAAATTTTCAATTTCACATATGGATATTAACTACTTTTACATCATGGTGGGATTTCCTATGTAACACCTTGCATGATTGGAGCTTTCTCCCAAAGAAAAAGTGTGTTGTACACACTCAAGTATATCTTTCCTTTTACTCTAGTAATTTCACTTCTAGAATAAATAGGAATCAAACTTAATCATTCAAATTTGGTTATGACTACTTGATAATGTTAGTTTTGACCCACTTTCACTTTAATTGACTTCAATATCTCATGCCTACAAATAAGTTCTTAATTAATAAAAACCCATATAAACATCTATATAGATATCTAAAATTATAAATTTTACATTTTCTTTGCAGGTTAGGATCAACCAGTATGGATCAATAATGGCAATTGGTCTTGACATCTACTGGGCAATCATGACCTTCACCATAAAAATAGTCACTTTTCAAATTTAGACCCTCCCTTACATGTTAGTCTATACTTTTATGATAGGTAACGTGAGGTTTTCCAATTTACGATTGTTATAAAGGCACATTTAACTCCCCTAACCTATCACTTAGAAATTTTAATATTAAGGCACACTTACAGAATTGTACATTGACCAAAGTTTCCCTATTTTCCCCATATCTGACTCTAATAATTTGAAGTAGTCCTTAGCCAAATCAAGGGCTTTTTTTATCCAAGACAAGAAAAGCCTTGCAAATTATTCAATTCATCTCTATATGCATTCATGTAGCAAAAGGATCACAATTTTACAAATCACTCTAAGTGGGAGAATTATAAGGGATTTATTTCCCTCTTCAAAGTATTGGATATGTAGGTAGTGATCACTCATCATGGGGGTAATTGGGGTTAGCTCAGCCCATTAAACTCTTTCATCCATTTTTGTATATATTTTAGCTATTTCAATCCCTATTATGGTTTTGACTTTGAACAAGTTATTTATAGTCATTCATGTGTACTAGAGGGTTAAGTTTATGCACACATGCATGTTTCAAGCAACCATAGATAATAATGCCTTGATTTCCCTAATTTTTTGCAGAGGATAGAATTGATTGGTAGAGGTCATTAGTGCTAGTCGATCATGTCCCCTTTCAATTGATATTAACTCTGAAGAGTCACACTTCCATTTTTATGGCACTTGAAGAATCAATTAGATTTGATCGCTTTCATTCATTTGTTAACTGTGCCCAGTCAAATCATAAAAAGCAAACAACTAAGTCTTTTGTTTTTTTTCATAATTAGTTTTTTTTCATAGTTACTTTTCTTTCATATGATTTTCCTTTATTAATTTTGATATTTTTATTTCATTCTAATTGTCAAAATTTATTTCACATCATTTGATTTCTTTAAAATCATTTATCTTGATTAGGGTAAATGTACATATTAATTCCAAATTCAGATTAAAAAAAACAAGCTTATGCCTTGGGTTAGTTCTCATTCTAAACCCCACAACATCAAGTTTAAGGGGTGCAGAATATAATTAAGAGATTTTCAATTTTTAGGATTACAAACATTATTTTTATTAATCCAAATCCCTAAAATGTAAAATATAAATTAATTAACTTTTTATCTATTAACTTCAAAAGTGAAAAAAATAATTGATTATAATTGTCTTCATCTTACACAATTTTTTCAAAAAATCTAACACGTGAAATGGACCTATAGTCTTAACCAATATACTGATTGAGGTAAAATTACAAAGGTCACCCAATCATGCCAATGAGATTATAAAAATTACCTCATGCATAAAAAATGAAAACAACCATCGAACACTTAATCTCACAATCACATTCTTAGGTGTGACATTCAATTCTTCAACACATCCTCCTCTTTCAATTGTGGATAGCACAGTCAAATTTTGCATATGTGGACAAAGAAGTCCCCAATTTTTGATCAAAATTTGTGCTTAAATAAATACATATTTTTATATGGATATTGTAGACACTAAAATTGAGTCACACACATGCATAACTCCATGTGTCGAAAAGCCCCTTTGAGCCCTATTTCAATACTAATGATTAGCCTCCCTAGCCCATGCTATTACCCCTCACATATTTAATTAATTTGAAATATATGATTAAGTTAATTAAAAACCTATTTTTCCACCTTACCGAGCCACTTCATCCTAAGAGTAATTCCCACCTGATGAGTCACCTCAAGACTTAGTCCCCTTATCTTAACTACCCAAGACTTGTTCTCACCTCAAAACTAAATTATTAATCAAATACATCCTTCTTAACCTCCTATTTTTACCATTTTGTAATGGGTGCCACACTTGGCATGAGGAGCAATATAAAACTAGCCAAAAAAGTAATTTTACCTATTTTAAGGCCATCAATGTCGGTCAACCCATGGCTGATGTCGATGATATAAGCCAAACACTAAATTGATGTTTAGGTTAGTAGAAAATAAGAAAATGCACTCTTATTTTCATCCAAGCTTTTGAAATTCAACTTTTGACATCTTGGATTACTATTATTGTGCATAATTCAATCCATATCAAAAACCAACCTCTTGAGAACCAGTAACACCCACTTGTTTTCTCCATTTGAGGCATTGGTTGGACTACTTAATAGTGGCCATCCATCTAGCACTTATCATTTAGTCTCCACTATAGCTAAGCATATCACTTACTCTATAGGTATTTTAAGCAATTAAATTGTAATCACTTTATATTTATTGTTCATTGCTTTATGTATTCTTGACTAAACCCCTAGAAGGAGTTATAAAGCCTCCTTACTTGTTTTTCCTTATTCCAACACACCAAACCTTTAACCAGATCCACCCAAATAATACTCTCTCTCTCACTCTCCCCCAACCCTCCAAACCTAACCAAAACCATTTTCCAAACCTAGAAAAATCTTATACAAGTAGGCTAGGAAATTATTACCCATATCGACCTCGTCAAACTAACTGACATCAATTACCTTCCCTTGCTGACCTCAACAACATAATCGATATTGGTCACACCCTTACTGACCTTGGTAGCATAACCAACATTGGCAACTATGGATTTCCTAACCCTTCCAAAACCTACCCAAATAACTTTCAAAATACAAATAGAACATACCACCTACACTTCGTTACTTTCTATTGCACTCAAGTTGTGAATAATGGTAACATTATCTCTCTTTTACTCTCTCTTTGCCTCTTTTTTTATTCTTCATTACTCTTTTGTATTTCAAATGTAGATTGTCATCTCTAAGGAAGTTTCACACTTCCTAGAATAATCATGTGGCTTGCTAGCCCACTCATTTATCTACTAATAAACATTTTGTGGTAGTGCTTTCTTACTTATAGGTAATCCTCTCTAGCCAAAGAAGAGTGCTCACAACATCTGGATATGGTGCATAAACTAATTCAAGTTTATTATAATCACTTATCCCTATCCTACTTCTCTATTTTTTCTCTAGACTTGAAATAGACAATTTTTAGTGAAACATTTTTGGCACACTCAATGGGACCCTAGAGTTTTCCTTGGGTTCATTGCTTGTTTTAAGCATTCATATAGGTGAATTATAGTGAAAACTTCATTTCTTGCACTTTTCTCTTCTTTTCTCACTTAAAATGAAAAATTCAACATTTTATTTTCTATTTAAAGGCAATAAACTAAAAAAAATTCTTTTCTCTTTGCCTCTAAAGGCAATTTATCATTTTTCTTACAAGATTGAGAAAAAACTTCTTCTTTATCTCTTTCTTGTATGCACATTAGGATAGTGAATTTCATTCTCTACTCCTATTTCATCTTTGTTTTCATTTGAATCTAAACATTTTAGATTTGGGCTTAAAACTTATTGCACTTTTGTTGCATATATTAGCTCACCTAGTTAATTACAAGCATTATGAATGAATTGTAGTGCACCTATGTTACACAACCAG
Organism: Torreya grandis; assembly: GCA_037957365.1. Classification (NCBI taxonomy): domain Eukaryota; kingdom Viridiplantae; phylum Streptophyta; class Pinopsida; order Cupressales; family Taxaceae; genus Torreya; species Torreya grandis. Next base: position 1,224,239 of record JARHVA010002242.1, read on the forward strand.
ATCATACTCACAAAAACAAACATCTAAACTCACCTAAGATAAGGCCCATTGAGATTTCATCACTTGATAGATTACCTTACCCTACCTAGCTATCCTACTTGGATTTCACCACCAAGAGGAGAACCTACTCCATTCGCTGGCAGAGTATAAACTCTAGACAGAAGGTATATTTTGGCTGCTAGCTTGGCTTCAGATCTATGAAGTGTAGGGAGAAAGCTCTTATAACAAGCCACAAACATGGTCTAACATATATTTCCTCTTGAGCACTAAAACTAACCTGGAACTAGCTCTAGATTGCTTTCTAGTACCTTTGACAACCATATTTTCTTCTCGCTATCTGATTAAGGCATAAGCCAAAATGAGACTAAAATTAATCTCTAGGAGTTAATAAATAGTGGCACTATGTTCTTTTTCTTCTTTTCTATTGCCTTCTGTATTTTGGAGTTAGTATGGATGTTTCTCTATTGATTCATAAAATCAATTTTATTTCTAAAAATGCAATTTATGTAACCCATTGTATCAAGTTTTTTGAGTGTTCTTCCTTCTTACAAAAACCTCTTCTATCCTCTATTTTACCTAGATTCTACTTTTGGGTTTCTAAAACATTGGATTTTCCATCTCCCAAGTTATCATAGTGATCGACATCGGTTAACTATACTGACATCAGCATACTTTAGCTATCAACATCAGTTAATTCCATTGACATCGACAAAATTTTACTACTGACATCAGTCAAATGACCAATGTTGGTGATTGTGTAATCTTGATTTGCTCAAAATATCAAGTTAAAACAACCCACTTACCTGCACCCTAACCTATGTTTTCCTTATTATGTCACTCATATAGAGTAGTAAGACTATTTATACTTCTTCTTGCATGGTATTGACATGAGCTCAAGCTAAAATTCTTGTCAATTATGCAAGTCAGCAACCACTTCCACCTTCCCCTCTTGTTGTTGAGTCTATCATGGAGCATACTTTAGATATAGAGCATACTCCCAACCCCAACTAAATTCCCATTATGCCTGAAGGAGATAAATATTTTGTTAAATTTATTTATTGCAATGTGATATCCCTTCAACATTACCTTACCATGAGCCGAACCTATAATTCTTCGAGTGACCCAATCTATGGTATGCCAACCTCTAATGGAGACAACTTCAGTTTCATCTACCTCCACTATTTTCCCCATGGTTACTCAAACCATTGCTTCAACAAGTAACCCAACTATAAATAATTTCTAAAGTTTAGCACCACCAACTACCCAATCTCACCTAGACCCTGACATGACTTCCCTACTTTCATAACCACAACTGGTTCAGTAGAGTCACACCCCATTTTAGTATTTAATGGTACCTATTCCATCTAATCTCACACCTATAATTACCTAAGTTATGATTCACCCTTCATCTAATCTCACCATGCCAATAAACCAACCTATAATAACAACATCCAACCAAAGCATAGTCTCTAACCCAATGGGACAAGCCCCTTTCTTTATGCCCCCCAGCCTATGATTCATTATCCTTATGTTACCCCAACACAACCTCAACAATCTATGTCATATGCTCCCTCTACTTCCTATCAAGTTCCTTATAACTTAAGAGGTATCCTCTACACTAATCCCCCTCTAGACCTCATTAAAATGCTGACAAACAAGATGTCTAATCTAGAGACATTTGTTTCTAGTTCAAAGAATGTGTTATCTTATGATCAGATATGCAATGAACCCATCCATCCTTCTATGCCTATTCACTTGTATCCAAGCCAATGGTGACTCTTTAAATTTACTCATTTCTAGAGTAAAGAGGACACACAATAGTATTTGTGAGCATTTAAACATGCTTGTTATTTAATAGGGCACGATGATGCATTACTACTTCACACTTTCCCTATGTCTCTTTCAGGTGCTACCTTGGATTGGTATAGCTCTATAACTTAGCACTCCCTTTTCTCATTTACCCAACTTGCATAAATATTCTTAGACCATTTCTCTATTATTATTTTTTTTTAAATTCTATTACAGACCTTTATTCTATTAAAAAATTTGATGATGAGTCTATTATAGATTTTTTTGCTCATTGGAGAGGCTTGATCAATCAACTCTCCTTCTCCTTACCCTAACCTAAGATTATTGAGCTCTTTTTAAGGGCATTTGTTAAACACATTTCATCCACACTCTGAGTACAAATTTTTTGCATAGTTGATGAGGCCTTTACAATGGCATGGAAACTTGAGATTTAGGCTATAGATGAAGGCAGAGTCAAGTTATGCAGTAAGAATCCTAATTCCAAATCAATGACTCCTTTTCTAAAACTCCTCCTTCTAACCAAAAATATAAAGGCTCCACTAACATGGTGGTCATTAAGTTAGCTTCTTCCACAACCACCAACCAATCTAATTCCTTGACTTCCCAAAATTTGACGAAGTAATTTCAACAGCGATATGAACAAAGACAATAGACTCCCATTGGGGAGTCATATACATCCATTTTGGAAAAACTATTAAAACAAGGTGTCATAACCCTTCCTAAAATTAATCCTTCTATATAGTTGGAGCCCTCCCATCTTATTCCAACTTGGTATAAGGAAGATGAGTTTTGTGGCTACCATCAAGTTAAAGGCCACATTTCTTATAATTGTAAGACATTCAAGAACATTATTCAAGACATGCTTAATAGAGGTGATCTCATCTTAGATAATTATAATGCACCCCCTAATCAAAGTATGGATGTGTTCAAACACCCTTTTCCTAATCATTCACCCAATCAAAATATTTTTTATACCATGACTAACTTATGTGATCATAATATCCATATGGTTAATATGGTCTTTCCTTTACCTCTAGTTTAACCTCCCCCTCAATAAAAGGCACCCATTTTATTGACTCCTTCCCCACAGTTGATGGCAATTGTCTTGACCACTCTTCCTCCCTATATATAAGAGCCTATTTAAATTATTCCACTCCCACATGAGGAAGAGCCTCCTTTACCACATCTTTTTCCATTGAAGGAGCCAGTATTGCCAGTTCTTTTTGCACTAATATTACCTATTCTTCTACCTATGGAGGACCATGCCTTACCTATTTTGTAGCCACATGTTTAAGGTAGAATCATTCCTATGTTATACCCTCTTAAGGAAACCTCTTCACCTACCTCTCCTCTATCATAGAGATTATTACCCCATACACTCCATCGTTGCACCTAGAAAAGTCAGTGTTATCTACTCCCACATTAGACAAGAGACCTATTGTGCCTACTCTAATTGTACCACTCTTACCCCTTCTTTTACCTATGGAGGATCATACTTGACCTATTCCTCAACCACATATTGAGGGATCAATAATACCAATGCTTTACCCCCTTGAGGAACCCTCTCTACCTACCTCTCCTGAACCCATACAAGACCATGCCTCTTCTCTTATCTCTGTTGAAGAAGACCTCATTGTGACTCTTTCTCATCTTTGGCTTAAAGTAGTAAAGACCAAAAATTTACCCCTTTTTCAAAAACCTTAGCCTTATAAAGATAGAACCATAAGGCCTATATCAACTTCATCTAAACCCTTCTCACGGTTGGTGAAAAGTCTATAATTTATTGACTATAGGAAGCTAGATCACATGGCATTTTGGGACCAGCATAAAACTCTTTATCCAACACAATGATTGTCAACCTTTACCACCAACCCTCTCACTGCCCTTTACCCCAAGGTATTTGATAAAGTCAAAGCTTCTTCACCAAAATCACCAGAAGCTCATCCATCTTTTTCAGAACCCTCACCCTCCTAGGCATCTACCACATTAAATTAGATCAAGCCCTTAGGCATATACCTTGTATCTAATTTAATTCATCCATAGGTGAAATTAGATTTAAATCCTCAACCTCAAGTTGGAGTTTTATGGCTTAAACTATAGAAAAATTTTAAGCTTCCTATATCTTGATGATCCCCTCTTCAACCCTCATCTTTACCAACAATTTTGGGACCACACCCCTCTAATTTAGTTGGAGTATTACTGACCCAAGTAAAACAAAAGGTTAAGTTACCTCTACTACTACCTTTGCCACCTGGTAGGCCTTTCACATTTGACACCATGATACCTAACACCAAAAAAGTGTCAACAAAACATGTAACTCCACCACCACCAAACAAGGCACCACACAAAATCACGTTTATGACTCTTAAATAAAAGAAGGTGCCCACTCCTATTATCATAAGAAGTTTGAGCCCACTCATAGGCTCTTAGATCTTTTTCCTACATTAGTTTTTACAGTCTTCCATAATAGCTCTTCCTCCCATTAAGCCTTATAGTCCTCTTGGAATGAAGCCATCTTGTTTTAATGATACATAAGTGTGTTTATATCATCATTCACCTAAACATGATACTGAGAATTGTAAAACCCTCACAATAGTCATTTGACAACACTTTGATGTTGACACTCTCTTTATTGATACTCCCATTAACCTACCTATTAGTTTACCTCTGGCATCCATAATAGCTCCTATTATTTCACCTAAATTCAAACCCAAAGATGTGGTCATACCCCATTTGCCACCTCTTTCACCTATATTTTAGATCAACATAGTTAATGTGGCCACGCGGTCACAAAACCAAAAGGATAAAGGTAAGGAAAAAGTCATTTCTCCTTGGGCTCATCCATTCACCAAAGACACTCCTCCTCCTAATCCTAAGATTTCCATCTTGGGTGTCCCTAAACTAATATCTTCAAACATTATTCAAAGCTCGATGATGAAACAACTTCACCAAACTCTTATGAAAATGTCCTTATATGAGTTAATCCAAAACTCATCCCAACATTGTCAAGATTTAATTAGTGTCTTGCAAGCAATTAAGGTATAAACTGATGATCCCCAACCTCTTATACCTTTGGTTAGTGCCTTAATTTCATTTCCTTGATTTCCTTTAGTAATTTGAAAATTCCACTTCAACACCCTAAAGATTAGGATTCTACCCTTTTTATTACTGTATATATTGATCAAACTCATGTCAAGAGAGTCATGATTAATGGGGGAGCTAGTATTAATATTATTTCCACCCATACCTACAAATAACTAGCTCTTCCTAAAAATTTCATGTCTCAAACTGACGTGGTACTCCACTCCTTTAACAATACCACAGCTACTATGGTGGGCACTATTGCCTTACATATATGTGTAGGTCCCCGCACAATTCTTGAGCTCTTCTATGTTGTATAAGGAGAGTTTCAATATAACATACTACTTGCATGACCTTGGATACATGCTATGGCATGTGTACCCTCAATTTTGCACTGTTGTGTCAAGTTTGAGCATGATGAGCAAGTGCATGTTATACTCATTAACCCACCTCTATTTAAAACATGCAACATGACTTATAGTCCCAGTGATGTTCTCATTCCCTTGAAAACATCATATTCTCTACATGATACTTCTGAAGCTTCCATAAGCTCCACTGCCCTGATTACATAGATACTAGCAACACAAATTCTTGATAAGGATCCCATGGAGGGAACTTTTCAACGTTTGTCAATCAATGACTATCATTTGTTGACGCTTGACATGTTCTATACTCCACAAGAGTATGTAAAGCTTCACATGCACCCAAATTATGATCACCACATTGGGATGGTCATTCCTTATAGGCCCCCTAACCTTTGAACTAATTTCACATATGGGGGAATTGATCAGGCTCCCACTATCAGTAATCCATCTTCTTCACCACAACCATTTACCTATGACTTCTCTTTCCTGAGCAATCCTAGATTTGCACACACCTATCTCTATAGGTGTGCCTGGAAAGGATTTGGTTTGGGTCATTACAAGTAGGGTGTTGATAAGCCTATTGAATATCCCACTAGCCAAACTATTGAAAATGTCAAAAAAAGGCATGAAGTGGGATATGACAAACCAACTAAACTCACCAAAACTTCCCATGTACCAATTATTAAAGAACTAGTTTCTCCTTCTCCACCTTCTTCTCTACCATCACCTATAGAATCAGAGGTATCTATACCTCCTATTTTTTTTTCAAAAAACTCCATCCATTTGGGGCATCTCACCTATCACCAAGGTAAGGAAATAAGGTCCCTTCCTCTCATTCATCTTGAAATAATTGATGAAGATTAACCCACTATTAACAATGTCTAATGTCAAGATGATGATGTTATTCTCACATACATGGGTGCGGATGATTCTTATATCTAATGATCATTCCCATCTAAAACATAAGATATGTTAAATGAATCAACCATTGACATCAATCTACCCTCTCATGATAACCCTTGCATCCTCAAGATTGGCCAATCTTTGGATTCCTTTAAGCAAGATGATTATGCCACATTTCTTAATAACCATATCAAAGCTTTTGCTTGGTCTTATAATGGCATGCCTAGTATTGACCCCTCTATCATCACCCATAACATTATCACCAATCAAAATACTAAACCTGCTAATCAGAAGCTTCGCAAGATGAATCCTCGTATTGCTCTCCTTGTCAAAGAAGAGCTCCAATGCCTAATTTTTGTTAACTTTATTCAACCCATCAACTACCTAAAATGGATTTCCAATATCGTTCCTATCACAAAAGTGACTAGGGGAATCCACATTTACATCGACTATCGTGACTTAAACCTCACTTGTCCAAAAGATGACTTCCCATTGCCAAGTATCGACCAACTTGTTGATCTAATATCTAGCCATGAGATGTGACCCCTTATGGATGGGTTCTCTAGATATAATCAAATCCTAAATTTTCCTGAGGATCAACATAGAACAACCTTTATTACCCCATGGGGGACTTTTTATTATCAAGTCATGCCTTTTGGGTTAAAGAACGTTGGTGCCACTTATCAACACACTATGACTTACATCTTCCATGATCTCCTACACAAAATTATATAATATTATGTGGATGACTTACTCGATAAATCTAAAGTTCACCAAGACCACTTGATGATACTCAAAACCATATTTACTCATCTCTTCCAATATAATGTTTGACTAAACCCAAAGAAATGTGTCTTTGGTGTTCTTTCTAATAAGCTCTTAGGTTTTATCATTTCTCTCTATGGTATTAAGATTGACCTTGCTAAGGTTAGATCAATCCTAGAGATGCCTCCACCTACTAATATCAAAAACTCTATAGCCTACAAGGCAAACTTCAGTCAATCCACAGATTCATCTCCCAATTGTCATATCGTTGCCAACCCTTTCACCATCTCCTCAAAAAGGATGTCTCCTTCTATTAGAATATAGATTTATAGGAAGCTTTTGATGCACTCAAATGATATCTTCTTTTCCTATCAGTTCTTATTCCACCTAAGTAAAATTAGCCTTTCTACCTTTACATCTCTATAATAGACCATTCTCTAGGTGTTATGATTTCACATTGAGAATAGGCAATTTGCTACATAAGCTACACACTTATTGATTATGAGACTCAATATACCCATACTAAAAAACTTTGCCTCACATTAGTCTTCTCCACCTCTAAGCACCACCATTATCTCCTAAATCATAAAACCTATGTGGTCATCCACACTAATACCCTCAAATACATGAATTCCAAGCCATATCACAACCAACATGTAGCTCGATGGCTCATGCTCCTTACTAAATTCAACTTAGAATTTATTCAACAAAATTCTATTAGGGGGCAAACAATCACTGAGCAGTTAGCTTCTACCTCTTTGCTTGACAACCAACCTTCAAACCTTAAATTCCTTGACAAATCCATTATAACACTCTTTACCGATGATATCTCCTATCAAATGATGATGTTCTTCATTAAGTTTAACTGTCAATATAGTGTGGGTGTGGGATTAATTCTTATTCCTCTAGATGGAAAGCCTATGCCTTCATCATTTAAACTAGAATTTTGAATGTACTAACAACATGGCTAAATATGAGGCTTTGATCTTAGGGCTTCAAATGGATATTTTCTTAGGTATCAAATCCATAACCATTTTTGGTGATTCTCAGCTAGTGATTAACTAGGTTAACTATTCCTGCCTATGCAAAAATGAGATTCTACAATGGTATAAACATTGTGTAGATATGCTCTTAGGATCATTTAACTCTTATCTCTTACAAATTATTCCTCAATCTACAAACAAGTTTTCTAACATAATGGCTTCACTTGCTTCACACATACCCTCTTCATCTTCTTCCTTGAAAATATATGTCACCGTGCATCGCTTAACATTACCCTCCTATGTATCAACTAACATCCTCTTTATCAGAAATGTAACATCCAACCCACATGACTTATGGTGCAAGTAACTCATAGATTACCTTTCCTTCTCTATTACCCCTTTTGATCTCTCTAATAATGGGATATGCACCTTCCAAAATGTATCATTCATTACACTATGTTAGGGGGACTTATCTACAAGTGAGGTTTTGATGGTCTCCTTCTTATATGCCTCACTAGTACTAAGATTTACTTCGCTATTAAGGATGTCCATGACAACATTTTCGGTAGACATTTCAATGGTCACATGGTTGCCAAGCGTATCCTTCAACTTGGCTATTATTGGCCCACATTCCATCAAGATTGTTTTGATTACATTTGACATTGTATCAAATCTCAACAACATGCTAATCTCTTTCACATTTTAAGTCATGCATTATAAGTCACCAAAGACTTTTGGCCCTTCTCCCAATGGGGCTTAGATCTAATTAGGGAGATTAACCCTCATTCCTCCCTTCATCATTATATCATTACTGTCATTGAATACTTCACTAAGTGGGTTGAAGTCATTCCTCTCATTTCCAGTATGGCTAACAAAATGGTTGACTTTATCAACCATCACATCATCTATCATTTTGGTGTCCCTCATAAAATTATAATAGATAATGGCAAATTTTTCAAAAATAAGACTGTCCAAAATCTTTGTGATACATTTGGAATTAAATTAAGCTTCTCATCACCATACTATCCACAAGTAAATGGATAGGTAGAAGCTTATAACAAAACATTGACCAAAATTTTGATGAAGGTAGTCAATGATATAGGTAAAGATTGGCACACACACATTCCTTTTACTTTATGGGCTTACCACACTAGAATTCAACCCCCTATGGGTGCTACACCTTTCTCCTTGGTATATGGGATGAATGTTGTTTTGCCTCTTGAGGTTCAAATTCCTTCTCTTCACATTTCTCTAAAAGGCATATTTACTAATGATGACTTTCACCAAGAATGTTTGGTTCAACTCGAATTGCTTGATGAGCACCGCCTCATAGCCCTCAATCATCTCCAAATCTATCAAGAGCATATCAAACATGATTACAATAAAAACTTCAAAGAGCAAGATTTCAATATTGGAGATCTCATCTTAAAAGAAAATCAACATGTGATGAACAAGGAGAAAATCAAACGGGTTAAGTTTCCTCCTAATTGGCTTAGACCCTACATCATAACTCATAAGTATGGCTCAGAAACTTATCACTTTTCTTCTCTCAAAGGAAGGCCAAAACTTGAGCCTTTAAATGCCTTACACTATGACCATTCTTTTTTTAACCAAGTGTCACTTCACCTCATGTTTAACTTGAGTTTAGCCCTTGAGCACCCCTATTACATTCATCTCCCTTTCTCTTCACCCTTACTCCTACACACTTAGTTAACTTACAAGGTGATATGGTTTTGCTCTCAAAGTGAACAACTCCTAAGCTTCTATAGTCTTGTCCATGACTAAAAGAAAAAAAATGGGATATCTAGACAAGTTCTAATCTCTAAGGTCATGTTTCTCAATATAGACTATTCCCTTGAAGGACAACTACGTAACTTCTCTTTGATACTATCAATAGACTTCTCCCTTGAAGGATAGCTATTTAAACTACAAAAAAAATTCTTAGACCACTCTCTTGAAGGATGGCTAGGCCAAAATTTGTTCTCAAAAAGAAATAAAAATGAAAAGATTCTCGTATTGATCAAATTCATATGACTTCAACACATACAAAATCCCATTATAGGCTTCCCGCATTGATCATCTTACACACAAAAAAAAATATTTAAGTCATGGACTTGCCTATAGTAGCTCTTGGGTCACCCATATCAAGGGCATATCATTTCCACTTTGAAGGTTAAGCTACCCAAACATTTTCCCTCATTTTACCCTTTTTCCCCTCATACTCTTTCAAGGGACTTTGAACTCACTTAACATAAAGTGAACACAATGCTTCTCTAACACACAAAATGGTCCAATGCTACAAGGCTCATATTCTTGAGCCTATTTATGTTAAGATTATGGTCTTTGCTAGTACACGAGCATTCTGTCTCTTTTTTTCCCCATTTAAATCACATGTCGATCTCTCTATTGAGATGAAAAATGGCATACTAACACTATCAGGCCTACTCCATTTATTTTAAGCATACACCATCAAACATATGGAAAATGCTAAAATAAAATAACATAGCCAACCTATTAATTTTAATCATACACCATCACAAATATGTAAAAATGCTAAGATGAAGCTAACAAACCAACTATGCATATACCATCACACATATGGAAAACGCTAGTATACCTCAGCTAACATGCTCAACATTAACATCAAAATTAACATAACATTAACATAATTATCTACATCAATATCATCATCACAATCACATTAAGTGCATCTCAAAATCATAATAAATATACATCTCATATATATAAATTCTCAACATACATGTTTATCAATACATCATCAATAAAATCATCTCTGTCTCAAAAAATACATCTCTCATCTTCAACTCATAGGCTAGTGTCTATATAAAATATATAACATGAACAAACTATGGCACTCAGAGTCCTCAAGAATCTATGCATGGTCATGAAGAAATAGTGTCATCACCACTCTCCACTCATATGTGTCTATGTGAGATTGAAGTCATGGAACATGTCACTGATCTCTCCTACTCTCTAAACTCAGAATACCTCTGAATCTATGGGAACTCCCTAATGACCCTCTCATAATATGCAATCTCATCAAGGGTAGTATTATATCTTTCCAAAGATATAGTCTGTGGTGGTCCCATTGTATTGACTAAAGGCCCAGCCTGTACTATCCTTGTGGTGGAGGAGTAGCCTAACCTGCCACTCTCAAACTACCCCTCTCCACTATCAGTGTAGTAACCCAACCCTATAACACCTTGCCCTGGCCCTATAGTTCCCAAACCTAGCCCTATAATGCCCCCACCTAGCCCTGTAATGTCTCCACCTATCTATATAAGGCTAATACCTATGCCTGCTACATCTCATGCCTATAAGACTGCATCTCTCTCTCTCACCAATCCATATAAATCTGGTGGTGGCCTCTTGACCTCCACCATGGGATATAAACCTACCCACCAAGCCATATATGTCATTATACACCTTGGATCAACTATACCCCACCCTATTGGTAACTCCTCAAAATCTAGCCCATCTGTCTCATATGGTAAGGGTAGGGGTACCTCTATATCATCCCTCCTATATCAAGGGAATGTAGGTGGTACATCTTGTAGTAGGTTGAACTACCTCCTAACTTGTGCCACATGTACCATCTCTAGCTCACTGACTCATCTCCCTCTAACCCATAATGAGCTCTGTAAGCCAATAAGTTATTGTGCCTATCTTGTAAATATGGGGTATGTCAGGTAGGGTCTCCATAATATATTTACAAGGTCAAACCCTCAATCATGCACCTATAATAAGTAATGTTACATACTACACCATCTACTCAGGTATGTGTCATACCATCCCTCCACCATCTAAAACCCACTCTAAAGCTGACTAGAATCATAGTAGGTAACCCCAATGGTCATGTCACCATGATATTACTATATTCCCAATAGTGTAGTAAATGGTTGACACACAAATTATATCACCATCATAGCCTCAAACCCCATATCTCTCTATATAACTAAGCTAAAAACACTGGTCCCCATACAAAAATAGTCCACTACTCAACCATTTATGTCAGCACACCCATCAATGCAATCAAAAATATCCCACCATCTGCATCTGGTAGTGCATACACTATGAACCCTATTATCATCAAGATATTTATCTTATGTTTCTTCTCATCGACACTATATAGTGGCTCATAGGTGAAAGTCACTGAATGATAAGTTAGCTCACTCACATGCTTGCCAAATAATGCCACCATGTGCATATCATGCTCCTCCCTCAAGCATGAGAAGAGCTCCTCACCTTGGAGTGGTAACTGTAATATCCTATATACATCCTCCTAAGTCACTGTCAACTCTCTAGTCGATAGACGAAAGGTGTTGGTGGTGTGATCCCACTTCTCAATCAATGAATTCATCAGGCTCACATCTTAGGTGACTCTATAATGTCATTGCACTCCCCCTAAACATATAGCTACCATGTGCTCCCACTCATTTGGGGTGATATCCCTCCTCATATGTATTAACAACCTCAATAGATGATCTCGTATGTTAGTTCTATCCTAGCCTACATCCATACACACATGACTCAAGTCACATACTTACTAATATAACCTACCACCACCTTTTTCCCTTCTCTCTAGGACAACTACATTGGTCTGAGGCCCTCTACTTGGCTATGTAGGTAGCACTCAGTTGACAAAGGGTCTTTTGAGGTTAGCACAACTATATACCGACCTATCTACTCTACTCTACCCTCTCTACCCTAGGCTTCACTGCCTCTCTCTCTCTCCACCTTAGGCCCACTACCTATCATAACTCTAAGCTTTACAACATATATCCATACCCTTTAACCATATGACCTATATTTTGTGCACGAGGTCTCCTGACCTATCTCAACCACTCTTTTTTTTAACATACTTTTAACCATACCTTAGATCTTTTTCCCTAGGATCTAGGAGAACTACATTGGTCTGAGGCCCTCAACTAGGCTATGTAAGCAGCACTCAGTTGACACAAGGTCTTCTAAGGCTAGCTCAACCATTAGGTTAGTAGACTACTTCAATTAGGGATCCAAACTAACCCTTCCTCCTATTTTTTGGTTCTTCACAATTATTGATATCAGTTTTAATGTCAGCATCGATGCTTGGTATTAGTCAACATTGGTAGAAACTTGCTAACATTAGTGTCATGTCGGCTAACATCAGTGCACCCTACTGATGTCAATGACTAGTTCATCCCTAGGGCTAAATGACCCATCCCCCAAAATTCAATTTTAACCTAAAAACCTACCCCAAATCCCTCCCAACTTCACCTATACATAACCCACCCCATTTCCTACCCCTCTACTAACATTTTCTTTCCCCCCAACTCTAAAATTAGCCTACCAAAGTAAATTAACCAATTCACATATAAAACTAGACTGTAGAGAATCTTACCTCATCTCTTCATCTCCTCTAGTCTAGAATAACTAGATCTTGTGATGACATGCCTCATGTTGGGTCCCCTCTTAGCTCTAACATCTTAGTCACTCTCATAACTCTTTTTTCTCTCCAATCAAATGTTGAAAATGAGTTTGATGGGCTGCCAAACCCCCTTTTCTTGGGTTTGGTCACCCACTGATGTTGGCATACGTAACTTAATCTACTGACATCGGCACTTAAGCCCACCAATATTAGTAACTTTGTCCTAATCAGCTGATGTTGAGACTATTTATTACTAACATTAGTGATGTCATAGATGTTGGCACCATTGAATTAATTTTTTCACCAACAACTAACACCATTCTTTAAACTCTACCCATACTCTAGATAAATTTAGAGATCATATATATCTCGCTGAACACAACTACCAACTTGGAGATCACATATATCTCCCTAACCCTAACAATCACCCTTAGAGATCACTTAAATCTCCCTCATGACAACTTTTCTTAGAGATCATGAATATCTCCTCATCTATTGACCCTTTTACACCAACCTTGCATTGCTTGTCTTGATCACTTATGTTATTATACTATAGTTGGTTATTGTACACATGCATGTATATTATGTGTTTTTGATGGTGACCAAGCTCATCCAGTCACTTGTAACCTTTTGTGTTTCCCAAGGGTACTTCCTACCTTGGATACCTGGCACACATAGACCATTGGAACTACAACTTTTATTGTCTTGATCTTCTCAACTATCACTTATAAGTTGTGGTTTTGTTAATTATATGTAATTCATCCTTATCTATTCTTTAATTTGTCAAATTTAGCTCATAGTAGTATATACATAACCAGTGATACCACATTCTCCTCTACTCACCCAATTCACTTCTTATCAAATTGGTACCTGATTCTAGATTCTCCTCTGTCGATTCCCATTTTGAGGGGGGATACCAAATCCAATACTTAGAGCATCTAGCTCCTATTTTAATCTTGCAACTTTTTAGTGCAAATTACAAGATAAAAAGGGGTAAATGTAGACACTAAAATTGAGTCACACACATGCATAACTCCCTATGTCAAAAACCCCCTTGAACCCTATTTCAATAATAATGATTAGCCTCCCTAACCCATGATTTTACCCTTCATGTATTTAATTAATTTGAAATATATGATTAAGTTAATTAAAAACCCCTTTTTCCACCTTATCGAGCCACCTCATCCTAAGACTAATTCTTACCTGATGAGTCATCTCAAGACTTAGTTCCCTTATCCTAACTACCCAAGACTTGTTTTCACCTCAAAACTAAATTCCTAATCAACTACATCCTTCTTAACCTCCTATTTTTACCATTTTATAATGGGTGCCACACTTGGCATGAGGAGCAATAAAAAACTGGCCAAAAATAGTAGTTTTACCTATTTTAAGGCCATCAATGTCGGTCAACACATGAATGATGTTAGTCAACCCATGATCAACATCGATGGGATCACCGATGTCAGTTATATAAGTCAAACTCCAAATTGATATTTAGGTCAAAAACAATCAATAAAATTCACTCTTATTTACATCCAAGCTTTCAACATTCAACTTTTAACATCTTGGCTTACTATTATCATGCATAAGTCAATCCAGATTAGGAACCAACCTCTTGAGAACTAGCATCACCTACTTATTTTATCCATTTGAGGCATTGGTTTAGACTACCTGATAGGGGCCATCCATTTGGCACTTATCATTTAGTCTCCACTACAACTAAGTATATCACTTATTCTATAGGTCTTTTAAGTAGTTATATTGCAATCATTTTATATTTACTATTCATTGCTTTACACATTCTTGATCGAACCCCCATGAAGGAGTTATAAAGAATCCCTACTTATATTTCCTTATTCCAACACACCAAACCTCTAACCAGATCCACCCAAATAATACTCTCTCTCTCTCTCTCTCTCACTCTCCCCCAACCCTCCAAACCTGACCAAAACCATTTCCCAAACCTAGAAAAGTCTTTTGCAAATAGCCTAGGCAATTATTACCCCTACTGACCTCAATAAACTAACTGACATCGATTACCTTCCCCCCACCAACCTCGATAGCATAATCAATATCATTCACACCCTTATTGACCTCGATATCATAACTAATGTTAGCAATTATGGATTTCCTAACCCTTCCAAAACTTGCCTTATAACTTCCAAAATACAAACAGAACATACCACCTACACTTTGTTGTTTTTTATATCACTCAAATTGTGAATAATGGTAACATTATATATCTTTTACTCTCTCTCTTTCTCTCTCTTTTGGTTATTCATTACTCTTTTATCTCTCAAAGGTGGATTTTCATCTCTAAGGAAGTTTCACACTTCCTAAAACAAGCATGTAGCTTGGCAGCCCACTCATTTATCTACTAAAAAACATTTTGTGGTAGTGATTTCTTACTTATAGGTAGCCCTCCCCAGCCAAAGAGGAGTGCTCACAATGTTTGGATACAGTGCACAAACCAATTTGGGTTCATTCTAATCACTTATCCCTATCCTACTTCTCTATTTTTTCTTTAAACTTGAAATAGACAAATTTTATTGAAACAAATATCATGAAGTCCTATCATTTAAAATTTAAAATTTTATTTTAAATAACATTAATGGAATCTATTTTTTATTCCATAAGAATCTTTTTTTGAGGATGCCATTCCATTTTTCATCTAAACAATACCAGGCCCATTTTTACATTATACATGCACCTTTGATGTTTACCAATTATATCATAGATATGTAGTCATTAGATTTTATGTTATCATTATCAGATGTCAATACATAAATATCATTAATGGTATCCTTTTCATTATTCTCATTAAATATTCTTATCTTCAACATCATTTGTCTAATAACATTAGAGGTGAAGACACAAATAAAATTTCCCATGTGAATAGTAGTGCCTTTATCTTATTATTTAAATATAGAGAAAGAATTAGTACCATATCATCTTATTTTCCAACCACTCCAAAAATTTGAGTTTAATAGATGGAAAATCTATATATTTCTCAACATTATCCTTTTAGATGACTAGATAATATCGACTGTATTATGTAATACAAGAGTACATTTGTTGCAACTTTGCCATCCTATAAAAATTAAAACTTCCATATAGGAAGATATAACACCAAGGGTGATGCCTAATTTGAGATGTATCATACCTCTATATCACTTGGAGAGAGTATGCAAAAATTGGTGTGGATTCAAACCCAAGTATAATAGATTACCCAAAATTTCAAGAGCTTGTATTCTTGGTGATAATTTTGGCTTTCCTCCATTTATTGAATAAAGATAAATGAGCACTACTATTACAAATACAATGGTTTTTGGTAGTGTTATTGAGAATGATAATGGAAAAATCTTGGAAATATGTGTATCCATATCTATTTTCATATGGAATCCTACATTACTTAATTAGATTATATATGAGGCATTTTTTATTGAGGAAGCCTTTCTATTTTTCATCTAATTGATTTTAAAGTCATATAATCTAATTTTATATAGTTAGGACAATCAAAAAAAATTCTAATTAGTTTTAGACTCATCTAAATTGACATGTGATTCTTTATTTACATTTTAATAAGATCCATTGGATATATAACACCTTTTATTCATTGATATTATATTTATTTCAATCATGTACTTTATAATCAAAATAATTCATTGTAAGATATAAACTGCATAGTTGACAAATGTGACATGTCATTAAACATTGTATGTGTATCTTCCTAGTCTTGGTTGATTCAATCACCTAAAACATCTTGTCATTTCCCCTCAACATAATTTCATATCTCACCTTGAAGACTTTCACCACTTTCATGTTTTGTATAGTTTTACCCTTCCCCACCCCTTCACCATTGCTCATGCACTCTATGAAATAAAATCTCTCCTCCCCATACACGTTACTGCTAGGACATGGAGGAACACACCTCATTTTTCACCATCACCTCCACTAGAATTATCAAATTATTGGTGCTTAATTATTCATGCATAAAAGGTGATTTTTTGTCAATTTTCATGGGTTTTTAATGAATTATGACTATCAATTTATATGCTTTCTCTTTAAAACCCTTATATTCATAAAAATAAAAAATTACATCCCTTCCAATGTAACTTTCACCTTTGGAGTGACTACTAGTACTTTTTTTAAATTAAGGGCCTTAAAAATGATCCCTCATTGACTTAGCCCTCTTCTTGAAACTTTTAGCCTCTAAGGGATGATCCCATCCTTCTCTTGATATTTTTTTACATGGTTAGCTAACAACTTTTGACTAGAGCATGAACTAGTTTGAGACACAATTGAGGTCTCAGATCCCAAAGTGATTTAGTAACTAGCTATATAACACATATTATAATATTTAACTTATTTAAATTATTTTAAAAATTAATATTTTAGTTTTTACCACCTTTTTTATTCAATCCATTAATTTTGTGTATCTATATATGTTGTATTTCCATATATACTAATGACTTTCTAACATTAAAAAAATATAAAATATAAATACAAAATGATAAAATGTGCCAAAATGAATCTCAAATAATGAAAGCCTTCAACATATTTAAATAAGTAATAATTATATTGAAAGGAATCACTTGACATATTCAAATAAAAGATTCACATGCATGTGGTTGGTCAATCACACTCATGGAGAACCCTAGTAGATTCTTGGCCACCAGAGTAAACCAAAAAAAAAATAGTTTTAGAAAAAAATTAAAATGGAAAACCTAATCTCAAATGGTGAAAGCTTTCATGGGACCATGTTTTTAGTAGTTTCTTGGCCACCACCCAAAAAAAATGTACCTCAACAGTTGTTATCATCAACATCTTTAGGTTTTTTTTAAATTTATTATTCAATATGCACATCCCACTAAATCCATGTATACCATCAACATATAAGGTCTATCATGTTTTCTCTATATTTATGTGTATGTGATGTTGCATTGGGAGTCTAATGACTATATACTTTTGGACACATTCTTCAATATTTTTCTAAACTATGGATGTAGTTCACTAAGAATGGCCATCGATACACTTTGCTAAGCCTTCTTCCTAGATCCAAAAGTTTTATATCTCCTTTCATGGAGAAAATTATTAACTTGGGGTCTCACAACATCATTTCCCAATTATTCTCTTTGCACACTACACTAGATTCTATCCAACCTTTAGACTTGTAAGATGTTTTGGTCAAGCATGTAGTTTTTTTTTCAAAACTAATAGGATTATTGCTTCACTACCTAAAATATCATCATATCCATCTTCTTCCAATCAGTACACCCAAATATTTAGCCATACCACTACCCATTTCATCAAAATGTTGGGATTAAAAATATGGTTCATGACCTTCTATAGGTAGGCATTATTCAACACAACACTAGTCCCCATTCTTCACATGTCTTACTCGTTCACAAGAAAGATGATTCCTGGTGAATCTAAATTGATTATTAGGACTTGAAAAATCTCATAATCAAAGACAAATTCCCCATTCTAGTCATCGATGAACTCCTCAATGAACTACATGGTGCATAGTTTTTCTCTAAATTGGACCTATGCTTTGGCTATCATCAAATCCATGTTCATAAGCTAACATTTCCAAAATGGCATTTCTCACACATGATGGTCATTATGATTTCTTGATCATGCCATTTAGAATTTATATTTCCCCCTCCACCTTCTAGAGTTTAATGAACCAAGTATTTTTACCATTTTTTTGAAAGTTTATCTTGGTCTTATTTGATGACATCCTCATCTACATCCACACATGGGAGGATCACCTCAACTACCTAAACACATCCTTGATAATTATTGTTGTAAACCACTTATATGCCAAACATTCCAAATGTTTTTTTTTTAATCAAAATTTGAGTTCCTAGGACATATTATTTCATCTAATGGTTTTCATGTTGATCCCACCAAAATTGAAGCTATGATAGCCTGATCGACACCTTCAACACTAAAAATTCTATGGGAATTTCTTGACTTAATAAGGTAATACAAGAAATTTTTCAAGGATTATGGAAAAATTACAAGATGATTAATGGCTATGATCAATAAATAATCCTTTTTATGGTAGTCAACATTTGTTGATTCATTTGATAGCTTCAAATAGGCAATGTGCACCACCCATGTCTTGACCATCTCTGATTTCTCCTAGCCATTTGTTATTGAGTGTGATGCATGTGGCATGGGTCTTGGTATTGTACTTATGTAGAAGGGTTGTCCCATTGACTTCACTACCAAGGAACTTGTTGGGCACAATTTGGCATGCTCCACCTATGACAAAGAGATGATGGTTATTCTCCATGCAATCCAAAAATGGCATCTATACTTTATTGGCCAACATTTTTTCATCAAAACTAACCACCAAAGTGTCAAATATTTTATAGAGAAATGGGTATCTCCTTAGATTAAAAAAAATCTATTTCCAAACTCATGGGATATGAATATGAGAACCCTTATAAAAAAGGCAAGAAAAATGTGGTGGATTATTCTCTCTCTCTCTAGTTTGGAGATCTAACACAACTTTTTGAATTATTTCCATTTTCACAATGCTTCATGATATTCAAAAATAATTGTATAATGATTTCCCAACCCAACAACTCATTATTAAATCATCTATTGATTCATATGTTAAACCTCAATATACATGGGATGGCCACACATTATTATATAAAGGTCACCTTCTATTGAATACAAGTTCCAAGTTTAAACACACCATTTTATAGGAGTTGCAAGCTTCCCCTTTAGCTGGTCATTCAAGGTTTTTGAAAACATATCAACGAGTTTTCCATATTTTATTTTAGATGAGAATCAAGTAGGATATTAAGACATTTGTTTTTGAATGTGATATTTTACAACACAACAAAGGTGAAACAATCACCCCACCTAGTTTACTCCAACCACTTCTAATTCTAACACATAATTGGATAGATATTTCCATAGATTTTATTGAAGGTCTTCCAAAATATGGAGGAAAATTAGTGATTCTTGTATTAGTATATAACCTTTCCAAATATTCTCATATATGTGCTTTAGCTCATCCCTAAACTACTTCCACCATTGCCCATACATTTCTTGATCAAATATTTTGACTCCATGGTGTTCCTACCACTATTGTCTTAGATCATGATTTTTCCTTCACAAGTCATTTTTGACAAGAACTCTTCATGCACCTTAGTAATATTTTTAAAATGAGTTCAAGATATAATCCATAGATAGATGACTAGATTTAAATTGTCAATAAACATTTGGAAACCTATCTTTATTATAATTTCATGGAGCAAGAACATCAGCGGGTAAAATGATTACCTCTTGCATAATGGTGGTACAACACCTTCTATTAAAAGGGTACCAAGCTAACCCCATATGAGGTTTTCTATGGCCAAAAACCACCTTCTCTTCTTTCATATATACTAGGAAGCTCCCCAATACATGTTATGGATTCTACCATTAGTAAACATGGAAATATCCTTCACTTGCTCAAGGATAATCTTCACATGGCACAAAATCACATGAAATAACATGCATACCAATACCTCTCTAAATAATCCTTTCACCCTAGAGATATGGTTTATCTTCATATGTAAACTTAAAATCAATCCTCTTTGAGGCTCAAAGGCTACCAAAAATTAGCTCTAAATTTTTATGGGCCTTATAAAATTCTCTAGCAAATTGGACATGTCACCTACAAGTTGTAACTCCCACCTTCAAGTTGTAACTCCCACCTTTATAATGTGTGCACCCCATTTTTCATGTCTCATGCTTTAATATGGTCCTTGGACATAATTTCACCACCTAGACAGTGCTTCCAAAACTTGATGCAAAAGGGTCTCTCCTTTTAAAAGCCGAGGCTATCCTTAATGGGTACTCTCATTCACTCTGAAATCGAGTCATCATAAAATTTATAGTATAGTGTCAAGGGATGAAACTAGAAGATGCTACCTGGGAACCTCTTATTTCCATTCATAAGTAGTTTTCTCACCTTAAGCTTTGAGGGCAAAGCAGGGTATGTTAGGACCCTTCATCCTAACCATCCTTTTGTAGTTTTTTAATTTAATAAAAGGCTATGGATGCATATGCTTTGTAAGACATCCATAAATCTCATTGTAATAGATATAATTGTATAATGTAATAGTGGAATAGTGGAATAATCCCACATTCATGGGAAGTAGTAGTTATCTAGTGATAGTTTACTATAAATAGGATCCTAGTCTAATATGAAGGCATCCATAAATTATATTGAATTGAGCTTGCTCAAAAGAGTTTTCCCCCTAGAAGAGGCTAACTATTATACAATTTTGATATTTTAATGCAATTATATTCCTTTAAATCAATATAATTTTATTATTTATGTTTCAATTTTATATATTTTTAGTCTAATATAATCTATTTTAGGAAGGATTTAATCTGTAGATGATAATAGTTCCAGTTGATTGTGTCCCCTTTCAATAAATCTTGAATTTGAATAGTCACACTTCCATTTTTATTGGCACTTGAAAAATCAATCAAATTTGATCACTTTCAACCATTTGTAAGCAATGCATAGTCAAATCATAGATAGTAAACAACTAAGTATTTTGTTGTTGTTCATAGTCGTATTTTATGTGATCATGATTTCTAAATTTTTGTGTTTTGTTTTCCTTCTAATTATCTAAATTTAGTTGACATCATTTGATTTCTTTCAAAACATTTATCTTGATTATGATTGATGCACCTATTAATTCCAAATTCTAATAAAACATATTGGTGAACCCATTTTTTATTCATTCATTGCTTCAAAAAAATTGTCCTAGGGTTTAGATGAATTCCTAGTATTTAAAAGGAAAATAATCTTCTTTAGACCTTAGATCTAATATCTTACACTAAAATAACTTGCTTCTGGTCTTAGATTTAATCTCTAACACTAAAATAACTTTCTTTTGACCTCAGATCTAATATTTGACGCTAAAATCATTTTCTTTTGGCTTTGGATTTTAGGAGAATTTACTAATCTCCATACAAAAAAAAAAAAAAAAAAACCTTTTTTTTAGGATCTAAATTTCATTTTTTTCCATTTTTTAGATAATCTATGCCTATATTAGATGATTATTTCTTGTTACATGTTTTTTATTTTTCATTACATCTTGTATTCCCTTAATAAGGAACATCATTAATGCATGTGTAATAAACCAAATTGAATCACATATTAATACTCAAATAACATTATCATATTTTTTTTGTAAAATCAAGTTTGAATTTGAAACAAGAGAAATAATGCATTTAGGATGCTATAAAGCTTAATTTACATCTTCTTGATGGGATTATTATGACCTAATCATGATTAGACACCTATTTTAAATTATTGACATATGTTATTTATATCATGAATGGTAGATAAAATATTCTTTTTCTATCACACATGCATTTCAATGGTATTTATGAGTGTTATGTAGGACATACAGATTTCACATAGACTAAGATGGACTTGCCTCTACCAAGTGGCCTTGGTAAACTAGGGGCATCTTTTCCATAGGATAAAATCATTAAAAATTTGACCATTTTATGAATCCTATTCTATAGATATATATAGTATGTACAAATGTTTTTCTATCATCTTTATCTTACATTATGTACATGAGTATGTTATTTTTTAGGATGTGATCACAATACATATACATGATGTAAACTATCTTTCTTTTTTTATGCTCCATTTATTCTATTACTTATACATAATAGATTAAAATCTTGTTTGTCTATTGTGTGTGGCTCATGGCCTTTGTGTGAAAATTTATTGAACATCTCTATGAGATCATTCTTTGGTATGTAGGACATTTAAACATGGCCATTGTTGGTGCCCCTTGGCCCTTTGTTTGGTGCAATATTTGAACATGTCCATTGTTTATGACATTATTAATGTTCTTTGTGTGTGAACCTTAGACTTAATAGTTTAATTTTTACTTTTCTGACATTTGAACATATCCCTTATATGTGTCCCTTGACCTTATTGTATGACATTGTGTTTGTAATGTGTGTACGCTTGTTGAGCTTATATATTTTGATGAGTGCCATGATCCATATCATGCACTACCTATTGTGTATGATTTCATTATAGTTTACAATGATGAGCTTCATTGATACATTTATATAGGAATTTCATCATATGTTACATACATGATTTGAATCGTATATATATTATTATGTGTACATACTTTTCATATATACTACAATATTCAATGATTACATATTGATACACATGATTAAGTTAAATTTTATTTTGATATGAGTGACTTTAAATATATATGATTTCCTCACCTGAAAAGGGGCCAATTTCAATGGGATTTTCATACATGATATAAGCATTCATGTAGCAAAAAACAATTTTGAATATAGAATGTAGTTTCAAAGAATGTAAAAGGGTTCAAAAATTCAATCATTAGTATAAATTATAGGGGTATATGCCATGCATATGCACTCACTTTATAGGTGCATGCTATAAATTAATACAATTTTGGGTGCATGATAAAGATTCATGCACAAGCTTCAAACATAGTTTACAAAATTTCATCTACATATGGTTGTAGATTCTACATTTATCTATGGCAGCATGATAAATATCAATGTCATGATTTCAACACTATTTTATATCTATGCTCATGGTAGGAGGATGAATTTACTCTATTCTCTTCTAATCATACATACATGAACTAAGGAACAAAGTGACAATTGAATCTACAATCCATCTACAATAGTTGATTTAGTTAAAAATGCATAATGCATAACTTAGAGGTTCAATGCTCTCTAACATTATTGCCTATGAATCCATTGTGGATTCCAACCCATTTTTATCTTATAGTTATAAATATCAATAATGCAAATTGATATTTTTTATCCCTCAATGGGTTCTATTTTCTATTCAGGTTTAATTAAAATTAGGGCTTGATCACCCTCAATTTTCCATTGGTTCAACTAAGGAACCAATTATATCCAAGTGCTTCATGGGAAGCACAAGCTCTTAAATACTTCAAGGAAGAATTAAATTAAAGCAAATTTATAAGACTAACATTGGTAGTACACATAAGTATGTACTCCTTGTAAATTATAATCTTTTCAAACTAAACTTACATTTCAATTTTTAATTTCACATATGGACATTAATTACTTTTACATCATAGTGGAATTTCCCATGTAACACCTTGCATGATTGGATCTTTCTCCCAAATATAATGTGTGTTGTATACACTCATATATGTATTTCCTTTTACTCTAATAATTTCACTTCTAGACTAAACAAAGAGCAAATGTAGTCACTTAAATTTGGTCATGACTACTTGATGATGTTAGTTTTGACCCACTTTCACTTTAATTGAATTCAATATCTTATGCCTAAAAAAATGTTCTTAATTACTAAAAACCCATCTAAGCATCTATATAGACATCCCAAATTCTAAATTTTACATATTTCTTTTTAGGATAGGATTGATCAGTATGGATCAATAGTGGTAGTTGGTCTTGACATCTATTAGTCGATCTTAACATCTATGGGTCGATCCTCACCCTCACCTTAGTAATGGTCACTTTTCAAATTTAGATCCTCCCTTATAGGTTAGTCTGTATTTTTAGGATAGGTAGTGTGATATTTTTCCATTTATGATTTTTATAAAGGCACATTTAATTCCCCTATCCTATCACTTATAAATTTTAATATTTAGGCACACTTACACAATTACACACTGAGCAAAGCTTCCCTATTTTCCCCATATCTAATTATAATCATTTGAATTACTACTTAACTAAATCAAGGGCATGTTTTCCAATTTAATAAAATTATTGTCAAGTATTCAATCCATCTCTAGATGCATTTATGTACCAAAAAGAGCACAATTTCATAAAGCACTCTAAGTGTAAGAACTACAAGGGCTTGATTTACCTCTTATAGTATTGGATACATAGTCAATAATCACTAATCATGGGGGTGATTGGGGCCAACTTAGCCCATTACACTCCTCCCTTTCTCTTTGTATATCTTTCATCTATTGTAAGCCCTATTAGGGTTTTGAATTCAAAGTTATTTGTAGGCATTCGCATGGACCCAAGGGTTGATTTTCTACACACATGTGTGTTTCAAGAAACCAAAAATAATCATGCCTTGATTTCCTTTATTCTTTGTAGAGGATAGAATTGACTAGTAGAGGACATTAGTGTCAATCAATCATGTCCCCTTTCAATTGATCTTGACTCTAAGAAGTCACACTTATAATTTTTGTGGCCCTTGAAGAATCAATTATATTTTATCCCTTTCATTTGTCTTTTAACCATGCCCAGTCAAATCATAGACAATAAACAAGTAAGTCTTTCGTTTTTATTCATAGTTAGTTTTATTTCATGTGATCATCTTTTGTCAATTTTGATGTTTTTATTTCATTCTACTTGTCAAAAGTTTTTTTACATCATTTTTTTAATTTAAAATCATTTATCTTAATTAGAGTTAATGTACATATTAATTCCAAATTCAAATAAAACAAATCCATGCTTAAGCATTGGGTTAATTCTCATTAGAAACCCCCTAACATCAAGTTTGAGGGGTGTAAAATATGATTAAGAAATTTTTCATTTTTATGATTACATACATTATCTCTATTAATCCAAAGCCAAAAAATATAAAAGACAAATTAACTAGTTTTTTTATCTATTAATTTTGAAAGTGTAAAAAATATTGATTATAATTGTCTTCATCTTACAAATTTTTTTCAAAAAATCTAACACATGAAATTGACCTAGTCTTAATCAGTGTATTGATCAAGGGAAAATTACAAAGGTCACCCAATCATGCCAAAGAGATTATAAAAATTAGCTCATACATAGAACAAAATGAAAATGACCATCGAACACCTAATATCACAATCACATTCTCAAGTATGACATTCAAGTCTTGAACCCATCATCATCCTCCTTCAATTGTGGATAGCATAGTCAAATTTTTCATCTGTAGACAAAAAAGTCCCCAATTTTTGGTCAAAAATTGTGCCCAAATAAATACATATTTTTTAGATGACTATCATGAAGTCATATCATTTTAAATTTATATTTATATTTTAAAGAGCATTAATGGAATCTATTTTTTATTTCGTAAGCATATTTTGTTGAGGATGCCATTCCATTTTTGATCTAATAAAAATTTAGATTACTTTTATTCTTATTTGTCTCTAAATAATATTATGCCTAATTTTGCATTATACATGCACCTTTGATGATGTTTACCATTTGTACCATAGATATGCAATCATTGGATTTTATGTTGTCATTGTCATATGTCAATATGTAAAAACCATTAAGGGTATCATTTTCATTGTTCTCATTGAATACTGTTATCTTCAACATCATTTGTCCGATAACATTAGAGGTGAAGACACTAATAAAATCTTCCATATTAAGAGAAGTACCTTTATCTTGTTGTTTAAATATGGAGGAAAGAAGCAATACCATATCTTCTTCTCTGAATTCCAACTACTCCTCCAAACATTTGGGTTTAATAGATGGAAAATGTAGAGCTTTCCCAACATTGTCCTTTTGGATGACTAGCTAATATCGGTTCTATTATGTAATACAAGAGTACATTTGTTGTAGTTCTACCATTCTATGGTTTGTTATAGAAATTGGAATCAAAACTATTCAATATGGTAATTAAAACTTTCATAGAAGAAGATATAATACCAAGGGTGGTGCCTAATTCGAGATACATCAAACCTCTATAGTGCTTGGAGAGATTATGAAAAAAATGATGGGGATTCAAACCCAACCCAAGTCCAATAAACTACCCAAATTTATAAGATTTTGTGGTCTTGATAGCAATTTTGCCTTTTTCCATTCACTGAATAAAGATAAATGAGCACCACTATAACAAATACAATGGTTGTTGGTAGTGTTATTGAGAATGCTAATTAAAAAAACTTGGAAATATTTGTATATGTATCTATTTGCATATGGTATACTACATTGATTGATTAGATTATATAATAGGCATCTTTCACTAAGGAAGCCTTTCTATTTTTCATCTAATTGATTTTAAAGTCGTATAATCTAGATTTATATAGTTAACATAGTCATAATTTTCATTTAATTAGTTTTAGACTAATCTAAATTGTCATGTGGTGCTTTCTTTACATTTTTATATGAGTTGATGGACATCTAACAGCTTTTTTCATTGATATGATACTTGTTTCAATCATCAACTCAATAATTTAAATACTTTGTTTTAAGATACAAATTACATAGTTGACAAATGTGACATGTCATTAAACTTTGCATATGTATCTTCCTAAGCGTGTTTGTGTCCATCCCCTGAAACATCTTACCATTTCCTATCAACATAATTGCCTAGTTCACCTTGAAGACTTTCACCACTTCCATGTTTTATATAGTTTTAACCTTCCCCACCCCTTCACCATTGCTCCTGCACTCCGTGAAACAAAATGTCTCCTCCTGACACATCTTATTGCTAGGACATGGAGGGACACACCTCATTTTTCACCATCACGTCCACTAGAATTATCAAATTATTGTTGTTTAATTATTCATGCACAAAAGGTGAGATGGGGTCAATTTTCATGGGTTTCAAATGAAGTATGGCTATCTATTTACACGATTTCATTTTAAAACCCCTATTTTCACAAAAATAAAAAATTACATCCCTTACAGTGTAACTTGCACCTTTGAAGTAATTTCTAGTATTTTTTATTTTATTTTTTCAAATAAGGGCCTTAGAAATGATCCCTCATCGACTTAGCCCTCTTCTTGAAACTTTGACCCTTTGAGGGATGATCCACATCTTCCTCTTAATATATTTCCATATCGCTAAGTAACGACTTTTGATTGGAGCACAAACTACTTTGAAACACAATTGAAATCTTAGATCCACAAGTGATTTAATAACCACCTATATACTACATATTACAAGATTTAACTTATTTCAATTATTTTGAGAATTAATATTTTAGTTTTTTCCACCTTTTTATTGAATCTATTAATTGTACTTATCTCTATATTTTGTATTGTCATATGTACTAATGATTTTCTAACATTTAAAAAAATAAAAAATATGAATATAAAATGTGTCAAACCAAATTTTAAATAATGAAGCCTTCAACTTATTTAAAGAAGCAACGAATATATTGAAGGAAACACTCGACGTATTCAAAGAAAGGATTTGCATACATATGGTTGTTCGGTTGCACTCGTGAAGAACCCCAATAGATTCTTGGCCACCACATTAAAACAAAAAAATAAATATTAAGAACATTTTTTTTAAAATAAATAATAATTTAAAAAAAATTAAAAATGGCAAACCTAATCTCAAATAATGAAAGCTTTCATGGGAACATATTTGTATTTAAAAAAACAACTAAACTTACCTCCATAGTTGTTAAAAATGGCAAACCTAATCTCAAATAATGAAAGCTTTCATGGGAACATATTTGTATTTAAAAAAACAACTAAACTTACCTCCATAGTTGTTATCATCAACAGCTTTAGGTTTTTTTTTTTTTTTTTCAAAATTAATGCGTACATCCCACCTACTCCATGTACACCTTATCTTTAAAAACTAAAATAACTAAAATACGCGCCCTAAGTCCTAGCTGTGGAAGTGGACATTTTAAATGTATTTTGTTAAAAATATAAATGTTATTATTAAAATGAAGTTAATATATAGTTAATTAAATTAATTGAAATGTACAGAAACTAATTATTTTAAACTTTCTTTTCAAATCAAATATAAAAATAATATTAAAAATAATTAATAATTTTAAAAAAATTAATAAGCTATGCCCATTTTCTTTTTAAAAATAATTAATAATTAATAGAATTGTACGTTCAACAAACCATACTTGTTTTCTTATATCATCACTTTTTCCCATCCCTTCATTTTCTTTTCTTACATTTATTTTAAATATTTATCTATTTAAAAATGTGATCTTTCTAGTAACCTTTTATTTCTTAAAAAAATTATTTGATCATTTTCATCTTTCATTATAATTCAACTAGAGGTTAGCACAATTGTTTTAAATCTAAAAGACGGTGCATACACCCTTTAATATTTGCACAATCAAACCTTTACTTGAATCTCCATAAGCATTATGTGCACTAAAATATCTTCTTTACATTTTTTTAATCAATTGGAGAACACCTTCTATTAATACCTAAAATAATACATTGTTAATCTTATAACATAAAATAATGTATCATTAAATTTATCATTAAAAAAATTAGTTGAATAACTACCCCCTCCCCTGAAAAATAGTGAATTAAATTGTTTGGAGTGTTTATCACATCTCTCTCATGTCCTAAGGTTTTGGTCCCTCAACAGTTGACACCACCATTGATTACTAAACTAGTAGGATTTTATTCTATTTAATAGGAAAATCTGCATTCACAGTTTAGTCCTCTTCATTTTCGGAAACACCTTCTTATTTAATAAGCTCCCCACATAAACATGCGTTATTAGATGTTGCTCAAGTTAGAGGAGACTATAGAATCACAAAAGGCACAAAAATTCAAAACAATTTACCCCTTATTTAATAAAATGTGGCTGATATTATTTTACATGCCCTCATTAGATATTTTGTTGGTGAAACCCCTCATAATCATGTAGTCACTCAAATTTGGTCATGAATACTTGATAATGTCAGTTTTGACTCACTTTCACTTTAATTGACTTGAGCAATTAATATGATCTATTTCACCACCTCATTACATTCTAAGCACCTATACAGACCTTTCACTATCTAAGTTACTATTTATGCCTATAGAAAAGTTATTAATTGTTAAAAATCCCTCTTAGCATTTGTACGAACATCCCAAATAATAAATTTCACATGTTTCCTTACAAGACAGGATTGACCAATATGGGTCAATAGTGGCAATCAGTCTTGACACTTATGGATCAATCCTGACCTTCACCTTAGCAATGGTCAATTTTCAAATTTAGATCTTTTTCTTACAGGTTGTTTGTATTTTTAAGATAGGTAGTGTGAGGTTTTTCCCTTTTGGATAGCTATAAAATCATATCTAAGTTACATATTCTATCACTTAGTAATTTCAATATTGAGGCACACACTATTTCACATTGAGCAAAGCTTTCATATTCTCTCCAAATCTAATTCTAATCATTTGAAGCAATCCTTAACCAAGTCAAGGCCTATTTTATCTAAGTAAATTAAAGCATTATTAAGTATTCAAGCTATCTCTATATGCATTCATGAAGCAAAAAGAGCATAATTGAACAAAGCACTCTAAGTGGAAAAACCATGTGAGCTTGATTTACCTCTTCAAATTATTAGATATGTAGGCAATGATTAGTCATCATTAAGGTGATTGCAGTTAGCTCGACCCATTACACTTCCCCTTCTCTTTGTATATCTTTCAGTTATTTCAAGACCTATCAGGGTTTTGACTTTGAAGACAGTCAATTTTTTACTCAAAGACATGTTTCAAAAAACCATAACTGATCTTCCTTGATTTTGATTTGTGTGTAGCTCTTACACAATATGCACCTTTTCTTTCACCTGTCACTAGCAAACTCATGCTTCATGCAAACTAGTTTTTATTGAGCTTGATCTCAACCCTACATGTCGGTCTCACACATATTCACATACTTACACGCCTGACTCACACCAATTCATAGTCATGTGCAGTCCTCTATGTCAAACTCATTCACTACCCCACATGCCTCACTAGCACTTGCTCATAGACTCGCTTGCCTACACTTGTCTTAACTCCAGTACATCCACATGTTAGCCTACTCCAACCATGTGATCTGTAAACTAATAAAATATTTCACTCTAAGTCTCATCACCATGGATCTTATTCTCCTAGCTTAACAACAATTGGATATGTGATCATTCTAGGTTATTAATCTTGCAAAAACAAAGATAAACAAGTGCTAAAAGTTAAATGTATAACCTACTGCACATAAACATGAAGCATATGAATGAGCAATGCATTAATAAAACACAAGATTTATCCTCGAGAAATCTAATGTGGGAAAAACTCCAACAAGTGAGGCAAATTGCACTCTCCTTCCACTATGTAATGCAAGAGTATACAAGGTACTACTAACTTAGCCTATATGGACAAATCAATACCAACCTATCTAAAACTCATATACAAACTATGTTATGCACTTCTACATGTCTTAATCAAACATCAACAACTAGGCAACAATGAGATCTAACAAGAAAAAGATTCAAACTTGTTACAAACAATGTGAATCTGACTTCTATCCTTCTCACTATTTTTTTGATGTTATATCAACCTTATAATCCACCATAAGCTCAAATAAATAGCCAAAATGAATCTAAACAACTAAAATCATTCAAATTCACATGTCTTTGGAGTCTTACAGCTAGCTCTGAAGTCTTACATCTCAACTCTAGATTCCGACAATTGAGTTCTAAAGTCCAACAGTTGGCTCTTGAGACCAACTTGAGCTCTAGTGTCCCTAACTTCTAGAGGCCCTAACTTTTTCTTATGAACTCAAAATCACATGCCATTTTTTTTAACTTGTTTATTGTTTCAAGAGGAACTCAAATATGTAATCAAAATATATTTTTGACATCAAAAAAATGTTGTTTTCCCCCAAACAACAAAGACTACTTCTATTTTAAGAGCTTGTAACTTATCAACTAATCACCATGAAGATGTATGGATCACCCTCATACCGATTTGTCAAAGAAGCATATCTGTGCTGATAGTTTTTAGTGTATGTAATGTCTTAAAAAAGTTTCTTAATAACATGAGTTACATCTAATTTGGCACAATGGAAGTTTCTAGTACACATGACTAGTACATTAGGATCCAAATTTGGATAATACCTCCCCAATTTTGGTACAAAGAATCTCTACACAGTATAGTAAAAATCATTACAAGTGGAAATGACAAGGAAAAAGCTTTCGAATCTTCCATGTCTTAAAAAATGCGAAGTGTTATCATTGAAAAAGCAAAAAAACATGTGTAAGTTATTGACTTTAATCATTTTACTTGTAAATAAATTTAAACCTAGACCAAAAGATAAAACTATAGTGTTTTGCAAAATTTTCACTTTATTGTAGTTTGATGTTTAAGTTTGACAATGCACAAGATTTAAACGCAAACCTATATATCGACAAATTTAATAGAGATTTCCATTATAGACAAATGAGTCATGTCTAAATCTCTGTCAATTGTATATTCTATTAAGGATATTATTGGAACTCGGCTCAACCGTTGGGGTTTTTTTTCGATCCACATTGACATAAAATTTGAATCACACTATTCCCTTTGGCAGATTTAGGGATATATCTCCCACCTATTTTATAACAACTCAAAATGAAATTTTAGAACTTAATCTTTTATATTTGAAACAACACAACATAAGATAAGAATCACAAAGAAACTTAAAAGTACAAGAGTTGCGAATGTTTATCTCAAAGAGAAATGACGAAACCTTTGTTGGGATTTTTAATTTTTGGATGACTTTTGTTCTTTCTTGATGGCTTGTCTCTCTACAAATTATGAAGTGTCCTTGATCGTGATCGACTAAAGTCTCTCCAACAATGAATGGAAGAAGAGGGAGGTGAATGCAGAAGAGGCAATGGTAGTTTATTGATGAGAATAACTTCAAAGATAATTGGCATTCGGCCTGAATAGAAATTGGTAAACAACAACGAGAGGCCCATATAGATGGAAGATCCACAACATCCCGTTCATAGAATGCAACCCTTCTGCTCGCCCCTCCTAACACACGTGCATACATACACACGTATATGTTATAATACACACACACACACACACACACACACACACACACACACACACACATCGAATTGGCATAGTATTTGGAAAGAGTATGTATACATTGTGGAGATTTGAACTCAAGATCAACAAACTATTCAAAACTAATAATGTTCTTAGCTATGGTGACAACATATCTATTTGCATTTGACATCTTGTCTCAATTGATTAGATTGTATAAGAAATAAGGACATATTACACTTACATTTATACAACCACTTGGATGGCTATAAAAGACGACCCACCTTATAAAAATTAACGTTGAATAACAATTAAACTTCAATTCCCTAATTTTCCAAAAAATAATAATAATAAAATTTAAAAAATATATAACCAACCCAAAAAAGAATGAAAAAATTGGAAAGTTATCATCAATACGTTATCTTTTTTTCCCTCTTTAACCACCGACATGGAAATCTTGGCAACAACTTTGTCTTTTTCCGTGACAAATAGGCGCTCTCACTATCGCCAATAATAGATCCCGCCATCAACTTTTCCGTGACACGGGAAGATCGTGATAAGACTTTCCCGGGCATATACAACTATAAATAACAGACGCTCTCACCATCGCCCATACCACTCCTCCGCATTCTGCATTCTGCATTCGAAATGGCAACAATCACAGCGTTTACAGGGCAGACTATGAAGAGCGACCTTGCCAAAAACTTCGCAGGTTTGCGTTGCGTGGAGCGTGGGAAGACGGGCAGGGCTGTGTCAACCTCCCGACAGTATGTGTTGTCCACAAGTAATCTTTCATTTCCACATACAATGTAGCTCTAAATTTAAATAATAACATGTTATTTTTTACAGGGTGATTTGTGCCCAACCAGAAAGTGCAACCAGAATAGGAAGAAGCAACTTTCCCAAAGAATTCTTATTGGTGCAGGCACCGGTGCTTATCAAGTGGGTTTCTCAACTTTCATCAACCCTACATGCTTAGTGTCTATATAATTCAATTTAATGCATTTTTGGTGATTGGTGGCCCAGGTTGAAGGCGCTGCTGCCGAAGGTGGGAGAGGGCCAAACATCTGGGATACATTCACTCATATTCCAGGTCTAATTCACAGTTACACTTTCCTTATTTATTTCCTTGTCTTGGTATTTAACATTGACATTGACATTGTTGTTGTTAATGGGGTTAAGCAAAATTGCGGATGGAAGTACTGGGAAAGATGCAATTGATCAATACCACCGTTTTAAGGTTTTCTTACTTCCACAAATTCTTTTGTGAATGGAGAGTTTTTTTTTCTCTCTGTCAGTCTGTTTGTGGTAGATGGTCGAAAATATAAAGTAAAAATGTTGGTCGAGACTTAAAAACGTTCATCATTTTGTTATTATATTTTGAATGATTTTAATCACTACTTATAAATTAGTGGAGTTTACATTTTAAATCTATCACATAAATTTATATTAAAAAATTATTTGATTGTCCAATTAAAATCAATTAGTTTATAAATATTGATTAAGTTTAACTTTATATTTTAAATAACTGATTTTACATGTAATTTATGATGAATATGTAGGAGGATGTCCAACATATGAAATTCTTGGAGCTCAATAGCTATCGCTTTTCTATTTCTTGGTCACACATATTTCTTAGTAAGACCTAATTCCAAAAATATTTCGACATTAGATTTCAAATAAATTGAATTTGAACATTGACTTAGAAAAACTCTATATGAATACAGCGGGCAGAGGAGAAGTCAATCCAGAAGGAATCGATTATTACAATAATCTCATCAATGAACTACTTGAGAATGGTATTGGATATATATAGTTTGTCCTCTATTGTCTTTATTCCCTTTATAGAGGTGTAATGCAGGGTCTATTTCTTGATTTATATGAGACTTTATTTCTAATCTCGTTATCTTTTGTGGTTATTTGGATACATTAGTTTCAGATTACAGGTTACTTTAATTCTGATATTGTGGGTGGTACAGAGATAGAACCTTTTGTAACTCTGTATCATTGGGATATGCCACAAACTCTAGAGAAGGAGTATGGAGGATTGCTCAGTGACAAAGTGGTGTAAGATGCACTCACTATTTTTTTATTCTTTTGATTTATCATGTGGTTTTGTCTTTATTAATTACCTAACTTATTTTTTTATTTACAGCGAGGATTTTGCTGCATATGCAGAAGAATGTTTTAAACAATTTGGAGAGCTGTAAAGTATTGGGCAACTATAAATGAACCATGGACAGTGGCAATGTTGGCTTACACTCTTGGAGTTCATGCACCTGGCCGTTGTTCACCAACATTGGGGAATTGCACAACTAGTGATTCTGCAACATAACCTTATATTGTAACTCACAACATGCTTCTTATGCATAATGCTAATGTGAAAATATACAAATACAAATACCAAGTAAATATCAAACAAATTAGTTTTTAAGGAACAAGATTTACTAGCTATACACTTTAACCTATTGGGGTTAATAAATATATTATCATTATCAGATTTTATATATATAATTTAAAATATGTTTAAATGGATATAAAATAATAATTTTAAAATATATTTAAAAAGTTGATATTATACTTAATTATTGATATAATAAATATATATTTAATAATTATAAATTTTATAATATAGTTAAATACTTTATTATTATTACTGGTAAAAGTTTGACAACTATCAAATGTTTTGCCATCATGTATCATGATAATTATTAGGTCATTTTCTACTTTATTTTATATATAAATCACATATTATGTGGATACAGGAGACCCAGAAAGGTTCAATTGGGATAGTACTTGCGGTATCTTGGGGTGTGCCCTTCTTAAATGCATCTCACAGCGATCGTGATGCTGCCCAAAGATTCATGGATTTCACAACGGGATGGTATTTCAGATGTTTCTTATAACATTTATATTTGAATAACCTATCTTTACATGATACGATGTGCTAATCAATTACATTCCATTACTATCTATATATATAAATAGGTATATGGATCCATTGACGAGAGGGGTCTATCCTGCTTCTATGAGATGCCTGGTTGGAGAACGTTTACCATCCTTCACCCTGCAAAAATCTAAAGATCTTGCAGGCTCATTTGACTTTATTGGCTATAATTACTACGTCACCCACTTCGTTGTAAACAATCCCACTCCAGTCAATCCTCTTCACACGAGCTACAATACGGATATGCACGCTACTTACTCAAGTAAGTATTCGATACATTATTGCAGATAGAAACAAGCAGCTGCACACGCTTTTCCCAAGCCAACCATATTTCTTATTTCGAATATTTCTCTTGTGCAGTGGAAATGGAAGGAATTTACCTTGGAGAAGCAGTAAGTGTTTCTATTCGGCCCCAGATTACATAGTCGGGTAGCATTTAGAGAAATTCGGACAAGAATTCATATTGTACTGTTGGCACTAGGCAGGAAGGAGTAGAAAGTTTCAGGTCTTACCCGGCTGGATTAAGGGAATTGCTATACTACACTAGGATCAAATACAACAACCCTCCTATTTATATAACAGAGACAGGTATATTGTCATTATTTGTAGAGCGTTATTAATGCAATAGGAGAGAGAGAGATCTGATGATAATCAGACGGACAGGATATGCCGGTTATGACGATGGCACTACTCCACTTCACACAGCATTAATCGATTTGCCTGCAGTGGAGTATCATCAGGAACATCTTTGGTACGTTCTTCGAGCGATAAGGTACGGCATATTTTTCTTTACAGAAAAAATTAGACAGGATTCCGTTTTTGTTTAATGAGCAACTTTTTGATATAAATAAAAAAGGTTTGGGAAACAATTGTGGGTAGGATTTTAATGGACGATAGAAAATACAGAGATTTTTCACATAAAACTTATTTAATTCATGCACTGAACTGTGAAAATGTTAGGGATGGATCGGACATTCGAGGGTACTCTGCGTGGTCTCTGATGGACAATTTTGAATGGTCCTCTGGCTTCCGGGTTCGATTTGGTTTCTACTATGTAGACCAAAAGTGTGGTGGTGGCAAAGAACGCTATCCTATGATATCTGCTTATTGACAAAATTTATGGAGCAGAAACGGATATGGAAAAAAAACAGGGGCATGAAAAAAACAGAAACAGGGCAACAACGCATACTTCATATCATTAACCAAAAACATAAATAGATTACAATACACAATTCAGTATTAACTGTGAAACTGAAATTACTAAAAATCAGGATACGTACTCAGCTAAACTAGAGACTCCTAACAGCTAACTGGTGTCATCAATGTGAAATCCTACTTAACTGACAGAGCACAAACGGTTAGAGACAGGGGAGATTATAATTTAGCGCTCCCTCTTAATCTCAAATGTTACATTCTTCAGCACTAATGCTGCCTAAGTGCTGTCTCTGAAATTCAAACACAACTCTTCCCAATGGTTTGGTGAAGATATCTGCTAGTTGATCCTTAGATCCACAAAACTGAAGTGTGATTTCACCATTGTTGACAAGCTCGCGAATGAAATGATAGCGAGTGTCAATATGTTTGCTCTTCCTATGAAATACATGGTTTTTAGACAATGTTATTGCTGAGCTATTGTCACAGTAGATAGTAGTTGGCTCCTTTTCCACATGTGCAAGATCCATCAAAAGTCTTTGTAGCCAAACTGCATGGCATGTTGCTACATACTCGGCTTCTGCAGATGAAACACTGACAATGCGCTGCTTCTTGGAAGCCCATGAAATCGGATTTGTCCCTAAGTGAAAAGCATATCCAGAAGTGCTTTCCCTGTCATCAAGGCTCCCTGCAAAATCACTATCTGTGTATCTTGTAAGTATGTTGTCTTCAGAATGTGTGTACCATAATCCATAATCAATTGTACCTGCAACATATCTCAAAATTCATTTTCCAACTTTCCAGTGAGAGTCCTTGGGAGACTCCATAAATCTAGAAATAAAACTGACTGCATACATTAAATCAGGTCTTGTTGCAGTAAGGTACATGAGACTGCCTACAAGTCTCTTATACAGTGTTGAATCAACTTCTGGTCCATCATCCTGTCTACTCAATTTTGTTCCTATAGCAATAGGCGTTTCTGCTGGTTTAGATTTGTCCATCCTGAACCTCTTCAAGATGTCTGTAGCATACTTTTGCTGACATATAAAAATTCCTTGAGCTGATTGCTCAACTTCTATTCCCAAAAAATACTTCATGAGACCAAGATCAGTGATCTCAAATTCTTTTTTCATCACTATTTTAAATTCATCTAATATGAGATTTCTAGTATAGATCATGTCATCAACGTAAAGACAAACAATAAGTATGTTACCTTGTTGATCTATTTTTGTGTAGAGAGTGGGCTCATTGCTACCCTTGTTGAACCCATTGTTGATCAAGTAAGAGTCAATTCTTCTATACCAAGCTCTGGGAGCTTGTTTCAGACCATACAAGGCCTTCTTCAATCTATAGACTTTGGACTCTTGGCCTTTAATTTCAAACCCTAGTGGCTGATTGACATAAACCTCTTCCTCTAATATGCCATTAAAAAATGCTGACTTTACATCTATTTGAAACACTGGCCATTTGTTTTGGGTTGCAATGGCTAAAACAGCTCAAATGGTATGTAATCTTGCTACTAGAGCAAAGGTTTCACCATAGTCAACACCACGTTGCTGAGAAAAACCTTTGGCAAGAAGCCTTGCTTTATGCTTCTCTACATGTTCTTTCTCATTCAACTTTGTCTTGTAAACCCACTTGACACCAATGCTGGTTTTATTTACAGGAAGTTCAATAAGATCCCATGTCTTATTTCTCTGAATTGCATCAAATTCTTCATTCATGACCTGCACCCAATGCTCTTCTTTCACTGCTTCTTCAGAATATGTAGGTTGACAAGACAAGAAGGCAAAGTGAACTTGCTGATCCATGTCACCATTTACTTCATAGATATCTCTTAAACTCTTTGTTCTCTGATTTCTTGGAGAAGAATTTCTCTGACTGCTAGAAGAACTATTTATTGGTAGTTCTTCTTGTCCCTGCACCTGTAATCTTGGCAGTGAAATTGAAGAAGCTGGTTGTCCTAAGCTTTCCTCCTGTTCACTATTTGATGGATCATTTTCTTTGTCACTCCAAGATCTATCTTCTAGGAACTTGACATCCCTGCTCACCACAAACTTCTTGGAGATTAGATTGTATAGTCTATAGGGTTTGGACTGTTCACTATATCCAGTATAAATACACTTCTCACTCCTATCATCAAGCTTTCTTCTCAATTCCTCTGGTACATGGGCATATGCAATGCATCCAAAAACTTTGAAATGGGAAACTCTAGATTTAGTGCCACTCCATGCTTCTTGAGGAACCTTGTCCTTCACACTCATTGTAGGAGATATGTTCAGTATGTATACTGAACATGCAACTGCTTTAGCCCAATAATCATTAGGCAGATTCTTAGCTTTGAGCATGCTTTTAGCCATATTCATGATCGTCCTATTTTTCCTTTCGGCTACTCCATTTTGTTGTGGAGTGTACCTAGTTGTGAACTGCCTCTTGATCCCTTGTTCCTTACAAAAACTAGTAAATTCATGTGAATCATATTCACCTCC
The DNA here is from genome assembly GCA_037957365.1 of Torreya grandis. NCBI lineage: Eukaryota > Viridiplantae > Streptophyta > Pinopsida > Cupressales > Taxaceae > Torreya > Torreya grandis. Next base: position 1,263,925 of record JARHVA010002242.1, read on the forward strand.
TCCATCTGACTTGAGCACATTGATGTATTTTCCACTCTGCTTTTCAGCCAAAGCTTTAAATTCTCTGAACTTTGTGAAAGTTTCAGATTTGTTCTTGAGAAAATAGACCCAGACTTCCCTACTAAAATCGTCAATAAAAGTTAGAAAGTAAAAACTTCCACCAATGGACTGGGTTTGCATGGGACCACAGAGGTCTGTATGGACTCGTTCTAGATTCGCTTTTGCTCTATAGGAGGCAATCAGAAAGTTATCCCTATGATGCTTTCCTAGAATACAATTTTCACATGGATTGGACTATTCATTCATCATTGGCGATTCCTTGACCATTGACTGCTTTTGTAAAAGACTAAGACTCTTAAAGGGTAAATGACCATACCTACAATGCCACAACCAAGTTTCATATGTGCTTGAGATGTGGTGTGCATATGATTGTGATTGATTGAAACTTCTCATATTCAGAGGGAACATTTTATTTTTGGTCATTTCCACCTTAGCTACGAGTCTCCTACTAGGTGGCTTATCTAAAATGATGCAAGTAGAGCCCTTGAATCTAACATCATATCCATTTTCACTTAATTGTCCTACACTGATCAGATTATACTTAATATGTGGAACATATAAAACATCATGAATTGATTTCAATTCATTTTGTTTAGTTAGGATAAGCATAGTACCTTTACCCTGGGCTTGAACTTGAGAGTCATTTCCTAGCTTAATTTTTGATGTGGATGAATTTTCTATGCTGGAAAACAAATATTTGTTACTTGTCATATGATTGTTGCAGCCATTGTCCAGCAGCCAAAGATCCTTGTTGTGATCTTCTTCAGTAATCTGGCATGAGAGGAACATTACCTCAAACGTCCCTTCTTCAATGTTGGAGACATTGGCTCTGCCTTTGTTCTTATTTGATTGCTTCTTCCTACATTCACTTTCATAATGTCCATACTTCTTACAATAGAAGCATTGAACATTGGACTTGTCTGTCCATTTTCTTCCTCTCCCTCTCTGACTATGAGAATGTCCTTGTTGGTTTGATTGCCCTGACTATTCAGGAGTTGAACTCTTTTCAGTGTGATGAAAACCTCATCCTCTTTGGCCTCTACCTCTACCTCTTCTGCCTCGGCCTCTACTAAAGGAACCCTGAGTCTGGAAGGCATTTTCCAAGGACTCTTCCTCCATGATGAACCTTGATTCATGAGATAGAAGAGAACCCATTAGTTCATCAACAGTCATTTTGGATAAATCTTTTGACTCTTCTATGGCTATAACAATCATGGTAAATTTCTTGGTTAAGCTTTGCAACACTTTCTCAACAATCTTTTGATCTGTTATATCCTCAGCATGAATCTTGAGTTGATTCACAATTCCAAACACCTTGGTCATAAACTGATCAATATTCTCAGTTTCTTTCATCTTCACGTTTTCAAACTCTCCTAAGAGTCTGAAGTCGAACTGTTTTGACTTTTTCATTACCCTGGTATGCCAAAGCCAGAGTATCCCAAGCCTCTTTTGCACTAGATGCGCTTGTGATTTTTGGAAATATTGCATCTTCCACTGAACTCTGGGTCAAGAATTTTGCATGTGTCTCCTTTTTCCTTTGTGCTTCGAGAGCATTCTTTTGAGTATTATTCATAGCTATTAGAGTAGCTTGATCAGGTTCTTTGAAGCCACTGTCTACCGTTTCCCAACATTCCTAAACTTGCAGAAATGTCTTCATTCTGATAGACCAAAATTCATAGTTTTTTGCTTGTTAACATGGGCCCTTGCATTTGCCGTAAATTGTTGGTGGATGCCATTTAAACTCCAAGCCCTTTTATTCACCCCTTTCCAAATGAGCATTCAACACTGGTCTATAGGCAGAGTATTCTCCTTTTATTCTTCTTTCACTCAGATCTCTAAAGAGTCTTGACACCAACTTTTAAATTGATTTGCTCTCCACTCTGTGAAGAGGCTTAACCAGCTCTGATACCATGACAAAATTTATGGAGCAGAAACGGATATGGAAAAAAAACATGGGCATGAATAAAACAGAAACATGGCAACAACACATACTTCATATCATTAACCAAAAACATAAATAGATTACAATACACAATCAGTATTAACTGTGAAATTGAAATTACTGAAAATCAGGACATGTACTCAGTGAAACTAGAGACTCCTAACAGCGAACTGGGGTCATCAATGTGAAATCCTACTTAACTGACAGAGCACAAATGGTTAGAGACAGGGGAGATTATAATTCAACACTTATTGGTTTAGAGAAATGCAGAAGAAGTAACGAGCATTAATGGCCCATATCTTGTTATAATAATGTTTATCCTATTGTATTTTCTAAATAATGTCTGTGAGGAATTAGAGTCCTCACGTGTGTTTAGTGTTTGTTAATTAAGTGTGTGAGAGAAAATATTAATATGTGGACAATAATAATATTGTAAGTTATTAACAATATTTTAAATGGATTTTTAGTTTGCAAGTTCAATTTGATTTGTATTATATTAATCAAAATACTGATAGTTTAGAACTTTATCCGAAAACATCTGTTCATTGATTTAAAGAAATTCTGAAAAAGCAACGAGCATTAATAACCGATCTCTAATTATTATATTTTCTAAAAATCTCTACTTTATGTTATCCACTTCAAGTAATCTCTATTTTCTAAATAATCTCTACTTGATATATATCAGCGAACAGTTACCATACATTTCAGTTCAATTACTCTACATTACTGGAGTCCTGTTATAATAAATGTAATCAAAGTTTAGGGCCCTGATTCAGATACAATGGTTGAAAACTGAGAAAGAAGAAAATATAAATTTCTCAAAGCTAAGCTACCAACGGTTGCTCAAACAACACCCAAAAAATTCAGGCAAAAGAACAACAAAAGACAAAGCAACTAAAACCTAAAACCAAAGAAACTGAAAGAGAGGAAGGAGACCACTAGAACGCAACATCTTCTACAAATCAAACCACTGTATGACAAAAGTGCTGGATTGTCATACCCACAGGAAGAAATGATCGAAGTAGACCCGTGAGAGTCCTGAACCTTGAAACGCAATTCCACTATTGGAGAGTCCTGAGAAACCACTGAGAGGGATAAAATGGGAGTTTTAAATAAAGCGGCGTGTTCCTCCATCAAGAAGACGGGCATTTTACCTTTACCCAGATTCAGATATCATACGAGGCTTGTTACCCACAAGACCTTCCTTGATATCAACAGATCATCCAACCCTTTACAATGCTTGGAGGACACCCCGTAGGGCCCAATCCCCATGTTCATGAGACTTCTCAGACATATTTCTCATGCTTCAATAAACACATGATTTTGTTCAATTTCTTCCTCAGGACTGAAAGTTAAAGTACAAATTCGTTAGCATAACCCACGATTGTACTTTGGTAGTTTGCGATTCTGGACATTCTTCAGGATGAAGTTTTGAGTGATATTCTCAAATTTATGTTTCCCCGCCTTCAACTTGAAGAATAAGCATTATTTCTTCACCAACAGAACCAGCAAAATCAGAGGCCAATGGCTGAGGATTCCAACCCATCATCTTGGTCAACAAATTCCTTACCCCAAGCGATCCGTCTACTGTCGGCTTCGTGGCTCCCTTCCTGCCATATTTTCCATATTTTATCGTTCAGCTTAGGGCCCTGTAGGGGATAAACAGATAGGATCAAAAGAGCAGAATGAAATTTCGAAGGTCTGTCAAGGCCGAATGATCGATTCATAAATTCAAAAGGTGTCAACTGAAATTTACACCCTTCACAACCATCATATTTTTTTTTATAGAAATGAATGAATGAAAGATTTTAATAACGTCTAGGAGATATAGTAGTTTATAAGATTAAGAGTTGCAACAAAATCATTTTGTGATATTATTGCTTCACATAAGGACTATCCTAATAATAATTTAAGATTCTTAATCTTTTTTCGATATTAACTTTTTTATTATAGATCTTTATTAGAAAACTTGTTTTATGTCATCTTTCCTCTTTAAACAATACAGTGAAGTTGTCAGCCTTCAAATTGTCTTTATACTTAATATGAATGTTATTATAAGTTGCACATTTCGTAATAAAATACTATTCTGTTTCCACAACTCCCTTATCATAAAATAAACATGTTCTTAATTCCTATTCTTTCTTTAAAATTAATATATAAAATATTAAAAAAACACATCATACCAATAAATAAAACATAATTTATCAACAATAAAATATATCACGAAGCAAAGACAATAAATAAAACATGATTTATCAACAATGATGAACACACATCATACCAACCCCTCTTGAAACGTTTCAAACTAACATATAAGATATATGTCATTATTGTAAGATTTGTTTAGATCTGCCTAAGGGAGATTACCCATGTTCACCGTTCTTCACCCCCACTGAACTTTAGGGTCCCATAATTAAATTAAAAAAACTCTTGGTTTGTTAGTTTCTCTATTCCCATGGCTGAAGGAGATTTTTTCAAACGTGGCACCAAACCACATATGTCATAGATTACATAATTCATTCTCCATTTTCTCTCTTTTTTTTGGCTTCTTCTTTTCTTCTTCCTCCCTTTTTCTTTCCTTCCTTTCATTTTTACATAATTCACTTTCCACTTTTTCTTATTTTTTCTTCTTCCTCCTTCCTTTCTTTCTTCTTTCCTTCTTTTTTTTTTAATCTTCTCAAAATTTATCACATTAATAATTAACATTGAGTCGTTATCTACAATAAAATTAATGATTATGATGGCAAGACTTGAACCTTGAAGGCAGCCTTGAATTTTAATGAAGTTATTAGTTGTTCAAAGAAAGTTGGTTACATAACAAGAAATTATATTTTTAATATTGCACCTAATAATTTTATAACTTTAGAGGCGACATTAAAATTTATTTGAAGAAGAAAGAATTTAGACCCTTCCAAATAGATTCCAATATAAAGTACACGAGATTAAGAGGGACAATATTTTTTCTTAGTAAATTCCATTTCAGAAGAATATAACAATCTTCCCCAAAGATATTTTTCTCATGAAAAAGTAATATCATTATATACATATCTTGAAATAAACCCTCAAGTTTTCTTACCATTTATTCCTCTTAAAAATTAGCATCCTATAAAATTTTAATATTCCTTCCAAAAATTTCAAATGATTAAAGATGGGGCCATCTCCAAAATCTTACTACCCTAATCACCTCTCCTCTACCCCCATATATATATATATATATATATATATATATATATATATATATATATATATATATATATATATAATTAAATTTATAATAACATTTTATACATTATTAAGTTTTTTATAACTTGAATTGTGTTGACAAATTGAGATTGAGAATTTAAATTGGTTATATTATCTTATTTATATTAATTGGAATAATTTAATGTAATTATATTATAAGATATTTTACCATGATAATTTGACACACACACAATAAATTTTGGTATTCCTTTCCTTCTAAAAATTCCAACTAATTAAAGATGAGACCATCTCCAAAATCTTACTACTCTAATCACCATATATATATATATATATATATATATATATATATATATATATATATATATATATATAAATAATAACATTTTATACATTATTAAGTTTTTTATAACTTGGATTGTGTTGACAAATTGAGATTGAGAATTTAAATTGGTTATATTATCTTATTTATATTAATTGGAATAACTTAATGTAATTATATTATAAGATATTTTACCATGATAATTTGACACACACACACACACACAATAAATTTTGGTATTCCTTTCCTTCTAAAAATTCCAACTGATTAAAGATGGGACCATCTCCAAAATCTTACTACTCTAATCACCATATATATATATATATATATATATATATATATATATATATATATATATATATATATATATATATAAATGTATGAAAAATATTTTACATGTTATTTCGGACTTCAAATTTTTATTTAATTATCGACTTGAATACAATTTTAATTATCTATTTTAAAATTTATAGCTATACTACATATTCTATAGCCTCATGTCTATATATTGGCGATTATAACATTCTAATAAATGGAGGATATGAATACACATTCAAGATTGTGTCTATGTGTTAGGTATATCAATATGTTTTTACTTAATTATAGACTCGAATACAACTTCAATATCTATTTTATAAATCATTATTATTCTTACACTTTAAAGAGTGGCTCCATTTGTTGGTTCTTATAACTTTTTTATAAATGGTAGTTATGAAAACACATTCAAGAGTGGGTACATGTATAGTTGCTTATTATAATTTTTTTGTAAATGGGCAATATGACTTTTTTTTTTTTTTAAAGTGAGTCAGTTTGTTGGTTACTTCAATATAAAACTTAATGTCAATCTTACAACTTAATTTGTCATTTTGGACTTGATTGGCCCTATTTATGTACCTCATTGAATCAAGTAGGTGATTGGTTCAAGGTGGTATGCATACAAGACCAATTGAGCCCCAATTGACCTTTGACTATTGTATTTTTGTTCAATTGGCCCTATTTACATACCCCATTGAACTAACCACCGATTAGTTTAACGAGGTATGCATATAGAGCCAATCAAGTTTTATTGGCCCTATTTACATACCCCATTGAACTAATTAGATGATTAGTTCAATGGGGGTATGAAAATAGGGCTAATCAAGTTTGATAATCCCTATTTTTATACTCTGTTGAACTAATAAGGTGATCAGTTCAATGGAGTATGCAAACAAGGCCAATAGAGCCTAAATTAACCCTTTATTATTGCTTTTAGTGGGTGTGGGTTTAATTTGCCTTGATTGCATACTCATTTGAACCATCACTTGATTTTTTTAGTGTGATATGTAATATGGGCCAACCAAGCCCCAATTAACATTAAATCATCCCATTTGGTGGGTTTGGATTGGATTGGCCCTAATTTTGTACAATATTGAACCAATCATTTATTTTGTTCAATGGGGTATCTAATCAGGGATGACTAATCCAAAATTCATCTTAGATTATTGCATTTTGTAGGTTTGAGATTGATTGACCCCAATTATGTACCTTATTAAACTAATCCCTGATTGGCTCAATGCAATACATAATTAAGGCCAATTGAATCCCAATTGATATTAAATTATTGAATTTTATGGGTATGGGCTTGATTGTCCATGTTTGTGCACCACATTGAACTAATAACTCAATTGGTTCAATACGGTTTGCAAATGGAGCCAATCAAGCCCTAATTCACATTAAATTATCACATTTTTATGGACTTGGCTTGATTGGCCTAGTTTGCACACCACATTGAACCAATCACTTTATTGGTTATATATGGAACATTAACGAGGTGAATCAAGCCCTAATATATAATAGAGTTTTACATTTAATAGATTTGGATATGATTGGTTCACATTACATTGAACCAATTGGGTACAAAAATGGGACTCATCGAGCCTTAGTCCATGTGATATTATCACATTTGGTTATTTTGGGATCGATGGGCCTTGTTTGTGCACCACATTGAATCAATAACTTGATTTTTCAATGTTGTATGTTTTGTAGTGATTTTTTTTGTCAAAATGTTTTTACCCAATTCATGTTAATTTTCATTGATAAAATTATTCTACAATCCACTATTCTCTATTCGGCTCTTCAACCCAATGGACATGATAAGGCTATAAGAAAATATGCAAGGTGTCTATTATGAAGATGATTTTTGTGGGCTCGAGCAGAAAATTGAATGATGTAATAACATTAAATTGTATTATTATATTTCATTGACAAAATTATTTTACATTCTACAATAATCTATTTAGCTCTACAATCCAATGGACATGATAAGACTATAAGTAAATCTAAAAGATGTCTATTTTGAAGATGATTTCTGTGGGCACGAGCAGAAAATTGAATGAAGTAATAACATTAAATTATATTTATTATTTTATATTTAATTAATTTTATTTTAAATTCATAAAAGAGTGTCAAGAATTTGAGCATCGAGAGTGAGCATTGAGCAGATTTGGCATCTATTTGAAAAAAGTCAAAATTTATTCAACATCATTTTGAGAGAGGATCAAAATGCATTTGATGTATATTTGAAAGAGCATCAAAATAGAATTGACCTCTATTTGATTGAATGCCCAAATCAATTCCAGGTATTTGGATTCATTGGTTTAACTTTTTATTTTTAGATTTTATTAGTTTTATTAAATGTAAAGTCACATTTACATTTAACTTTTTAAAATTCAGAAATATTAAAATAAAATATGGGAAAACTCTAGTTTGAAGATCTAAGTTGAGTTAGTACAAAGGATGATTTTCTTGTGGGTGATGTTTTTTTTTAATTATCAAAGGGTTCTTCATTTTTTAGCTCTTAGAGGAAAGGGTTGGATGAACTATTTATATTATTGTATGTGCCTTTTTAGATTTGCTAATAAACTAGAAGAAAATTGGTGAAACCATTCTATAGTTTTGTAGGTTTTAATTTTATTTATTTATGGAATTTGTATAGTTGTTCATAGATAGAGAAACCATTAAAATTATGCACTTTTCATGGTTAGGTACAACTCACAATGTTTATAAACTGTGTTGAAACCCCTATGGATAAGATTTATAACAAGTCCACCCAATCTAATTTTTTAGGAGACTTTGTCCTTCCATTAAAGTCATTTGTTTTATTAATAGATACTTCTCCTATTTCTATTTTCATGTTAGAAATAATTTCCATTTTATCTAAATCTAAGTTATTTAGGTGGTATTTTTTATTCATTTCATCATAGGTTTCTCACCTTCACCTTTACCCTCTATTCTTCATCCATTTTCAACTTTCTTTATTTCCCTTTTTGTTTCCTCTTTGTAATTTTTAGTTAAGAGAACATAAAACCCCTAAAAATTCCATATCCTATGAGGGAGCCACCCCTCTCAAACATAAAGTAAAATCAGCTCTTCAATGATGACTTATCCAATGTTGAAAAAATCATGCCACTACTTGTTAGACAAGCCAATAAAACCAAAAAAATATCAACAACATAACATTTTTTGGTGAATATGTTGTCAAACAATGCATTTTTTTCTAAAATATGAAAGGAATCTTCCCCTTTCAAATGAATATTGATGAATTTATTGAAATGGATCTTAATGACAATGGGATTTGTTTGAGTGCTTCATATTTTTAGTTTTTATATCCCTTCCCAATGTGTGATTCAAGGTTGAAAACTATGGTAACATTAAGAGATACCAACTAAAACCAGAATATGCCTATCTTGAAAAAATTTAGTGGAAAAAAGAAAAAGAAAATAATATTTTTTTTATAAATCAACCCAAACTAATGGTTGTTAGGATTCTTGTGTTTGTTGATGTAGTGGTAAATAATTTCCTCTTTACCCCTGCCTTTAAAGAGAATCCAATTGTTAATAAATTAAATAAAGTGTAGTTTTAAAATTAGTTCTATGGAGGTATGCAAACAAAGCAAAGAGGAAATGGATATTTCCAAAATATGCACAAAGTAGATTAGATGCAATGAAAAAAGGTTTTTGGTGTCAGGCATGAAAATGATAGTTTGATTTGGATCATGGTGAAGGGCCAATGCATAAAGGTGGGGGACAAAAAAGGTGACATCCCTCAACTTTGAATTTTTTTTTGCAAAGGGTGTATGCCCTTTTTTTTAAAAATTGAAGCTCTGACTTGTGCTTGAGCCTAAAGGGCATACCACCTTTACAAAGTTATAAGGGCATATGCCCTTATTTTTTCCCCATTCAAGATTGTATTTTATAAAACCCATGGTGATTTTTTCAAGTTTGGATGAGCTTTTTGCATTTTCTTTCTCTCCATTTGCTCATAAACTATGTGCGTGCTTCAGATTTACATCCTACCAATGGTATTTGGCATTTTAGTTGCTATTTCAAGTATGTTTATTTTTAAATTTAATTTTTTATATTTGAATTTATATTTATTTATGCACGTAAGGTTTTTAAATTATATTTACATTGGATTCTCTTGCATTGCCTAAAAAACCTATATTTCTATAATTCTAGATACACAATTGAACAAAGGACCCATTGCATGAACAAATTATAGATAAACAACCTAAAAATTTTGATTTTGCACAAGAAGTTGAATTATATAAAAAAAACAATGTAAAACATCAATAATTAAAAAATAATTATTAGTGGTTTGCATCACTCCTTAACTGATAGTTCATGCAGTTCACTTGATGATACACTAGAGATTATTTTTAATGAAGTGGAAAATGTAACTTTGTAACTTGATGCAATGTTGTATTGAAGAGAGGTCATAAAATAATTTTATTTTGATAATTATCATATGAATATGTTAATAAAAAATAACAAAAGATGATGTGTGTGCTTTATTTATTAAGCCTAGAACCAACCAACCACCACTGGCAAATTGTAAACATATTAGTATTGATTGGTGTGTTTATGAGGGGTTAAAAATAAATTTTGGGATAGGTAGTAGATAAATACCTCCAAATCTCAATCGATCAAATGATAACACCAATGAATAATAGGGCTGAATGATAGTGTCAAATGATAGTGCCGAACAACACTACCAAACTAGGAAAATAATAAGGAAGGCAAAATTTGAAACCTTGAAAGACAAGAATTAAATATATCTCATCTATTAAAGGAATTGGTGAATCTGAGTCTAGCAACCATGTCATGGATCTATTGGATAGCTTTAGAATGCATATGAAATCATGTAAACTAGATAAAAAATGATCCACAGTAAAAAGACCCACCATTTTTTTGGTGATCCCATTTGCTATGGATGGATTCTAGAGCATTGAGGGCATAAAATTGGAAATAAACTGATCGTATTTATAAATCTTCCAGTTCAAACATAGGTGCTTGATAGAAACATCTAGCATAGGAGATGATATAACCATTAGATAAAGACGAATGCCTCTACCACCAAAAGAGTTGAATGGCTCAACTAGTGGTGAGATAAACATCTCTACCTTAAATAGAGCTGAATGGATCTACCTTTGATAACACCAAATATATATGCCCATGGTAGGGCCAAATAGATCTACCCACGATAGGGTCAAATGACTCTATTGTCTAGTACGACTGCATGGTGCTATCATGAGTAGGTTCGAATAGCTCTACCATTCTATAGGGTAAAATAATGATAGCACCTAATAGGGTTGAATGTATCTACCTATGGTAGGACCAAATGTATTTTCTCATGATAGGGCCAAATGGATCTACCTATGGTAGGGCCGAGTGGCTCTGCCATTCAATAGGGCTGCACAACACTACTATTTGACAAGTTTGAATGGATTTACCATTATACAGGGGTGAATTATGTTACCACCCAATAAGGTAAAACAAATTTGTCATTTCATAGGGATGACTGACACTACCACCCCAACCCTACTATCTACCATGATCAAACGACTCAACCCCCTCGAGCTGAACTAATTATCTCACCTAAACTAGAGATAGCTATGTGGTAGAATAGCTTGATAAGACCATTACATATAAATACACCTTAAAAAAATTACTTCCTGGAGGAAATTTACATGGATCGAACCTATTAACATAAAAATATGATTAGGCAAAATGGAGGAAATTTTGTACCAGTCAATTCACCAATGCTACGAATCAAATTTGCCTAGACAAACCTAAGGGGGTTTAGGATATGGGATCTTAAAATTTATCCTAATTATGAGTTTGTGATTCTAATATTCCAAATTATTTTGACATGATTTCCTCCCAAGGTAGGGGAGGTGGGACTTCATTTGATAGACCTAGTGTCAGGTGAGACCAAAACCATCCTAACAGAGTTTAGATAAATAGAAAGATGATAACACCTGATTTTATCCTTAAAAATTTTCATCGTATCATACAAATGGACATGCTTGAGTTAGTTACAAGTTTGGCACAAGTTATGATTGATCATGATATACATGCATTAAATAATTTTGCTTAGCCTACAGATAGTGAGATGTCTAGTATTAGTATTGGTGCTAGTCATAGTAGTGCTAGTGGTTTTGGTGGTATTGGTATTGGTTATAATGTCCCTCTTCCTTCTACTCATGCTATAGTTCCTATTAGTCATTTCACATCATGTGGGAGGAAGTGTACGAGACCTCCTATTCAGGTGAGATATACACATACTACATTTATGAAGACTGGACCTACCTTTATGTAATGTACTAGTACCCATTAGTTTATGTCATATATAGTTTCTTCAACATTTGAAGACACCAATACTTCTCATTATATTCCATATGCAATTCCTTCAGTACCTCATGACACTAGGATGCCTAAGTGTATTCCTTCTATAGGTTATTTAGGAGCTTAGGAGACTAGCATGTTAGAGCATATGTTACCTGTAGATGCTTCAAAAATGCATGATAGTAGCATGCCAGACACTATTCTAGTTGTATTACCTTCATCAACTCCTCTCAAGACACATCAACCTATTATGGAGGAGTTATCTACTTCACCATCTGTATTTGATACATATGTTTAATTTTAATTATAGTTTGTTTATGTTTGTAAAATAACATTAAGTTTATTTTATAGTATGTGTTTACTTAATTGACTAATTTATTTGACCAAACTTTTTATTTATTGCTTATATAGATGATTAGTGGTATTTTGGTTAGCTCAGCAAGACTTGACTCTATTACAGAGGCCGTAATGGCACTAGTGTACCCTATACTCAGGTTTGGAAACTTTCAAATTACATATTTATTCATGTATATTTATTGTCCCTTGAGAAAAAAACTATATTTTTAGATATATATTATAGTTATATATTTTTTATTATGCCCATTGGATTTCACGCATTATTCATTTATTAGTTTTATAGATGATGAGGGATATTATGGGCATACGTCATAGATGACAAGAAGGTTTTCTTGATGTTGGGGTTACATCTAAGGATCCACTATATATGCATCAGGTCATGATTTAGGGATGAAGACTAGTGAGAACATAGTAAAATTGTTTTTTAGCTTCAAGAAATAATATTCTATGTCATATTTACTTAAATGTATACACATCTATATCTAACAATATATGTATGCTCCATAGGATTATTCATGACAAGTGTATACACGGTCTCATAGTCCTAGACATCCATTTAGATGGAATACAATGAGTCTATAATCATTTTTCAAAATTTTATTCTTTAAAAAAATATTATTTTCAATATATAATTTTAATGCATTAAATTTTATATTTCCTATGTTGTGCAGACACAACAAATTTTAGAGGTTGTGGATCAAATATTTTATGACTCACATACTAAGAGGAGAGTCTCTACTAATATTGAGGCATCCAATACCCCTGGCTCTGTATCTATGGCAACAAAGCACAATTTATTCAAAGGAAATGATGAGTAAAGAGCTAGTTATTTTTCTAGGGGTCTAGTTTTAGGCATAATTGATTTTGTATGCCGATATGGCCCACATTGTATGCCTATATGGTTCATTTTTTATATGTACATGTTATAGTATACATTTTTTCTTGATATGTGTCCTATTGTTTATGTTAAATTATGACATAGAACTTTGTATATATTATTTGATAGATAAGCTTCCTTTACCTATGCATATTTTCTTTTTTGATCATTTAATGTTTACACATATTATTGGTTAGTGATCATTATTACTTCATATGGGGTTTTAAAAAAATCCACATTTTGCTCTAAGTTAGGTGCTTCATCGTTATGTATATTTTATATTTACATGTGATATTTACTATTTACTTGTTTCATTTACATTTCATTACATATCAATATGGACCTGTGATGTAAGTGGACTTGTGATCAATTTTAGGGATGCAAATATTATAATTTATACCTAATCCTAGTTGTTAGGAGGTCTAGGAGGGTTTATATGATCAATAAGAAGCCTTGGAATGCTTTATTTGTCTTGGAAAAGGTTAATTTATCATTGTAAATAGTTTCCCTCCAAAATACTATATCTAAAAATTCAAATTAAGTTGTAAAGGGCTTGTGACCATTCATTAAGGCATGAACCTTGAGATATTTATAGGAATCATCTACACTTTAATCCTTATGTGATGATGTCTAGGACCATCCTCCTACTTACTCACACTTTTACTTGTTCATATCACCTAATCAATCTCATCACATTCTTAATGGCCAATTCTTGTTATATTAATCCTTTATTAAGATCCTTCAAAGAGGTCTAATTCACAAATACTTGTTAAATACATATGTATCAAATCCTACATTGTAAACATCAATGACTCACTACTTTTAATCTATATCTACATCAACTCCTACTTGTTATCTACATCTACATCAACTACTACTTATTATTCTCCAAGGTCCCATTCAGCAACTCACTAACTCTAAATGGAACTAACCTCATGCAAAGGTTCTAGGAGACCATTTACTATATTTTAAACATGTTTTTCACCTATGTAAATGTAAAACTCCACCTCATCATCCTCTAGAGGGAATCAAAACATAGAAGGAGCAAAATGGGCAAGTTGATAAGCCTTGAGGAACATTTGAAGGAAAATTCTAAGAAAAGTATGTTATTATGATCATATGAGGTCAAATAAATAATAAAGGAGACTAAAAATAACCATTGATGAGGATAAATTTGGATAAGTTTCTTGAAGTGGTGAATGAGGTGGTTGGAGAATAATATTGAAGGAGTACTGTGTTTTTGGGTAAAACAAGACTGTATTTTCTAATTTTTGTATTGAATGATATGAATAAAGTGGTATTTTGTCATTTAATAGTGTATTTTGAATCCTTAAATATTTTATTCAATTAATTTTTAAGTGTGTTTGATGTTCTCGGAAGGAGATAGGCTCAATTTGCCTCTAAATCCCCATTTTGCATAAAATATAGTTTGAGCTTTTTTTGTTTTTATTGCATTAATATATTGCATTAATAAGGTTTAAATTGTAAATTTTGGACTTGGGGAAGTTTTAGGGTGTTAACACAAACCTCAAAAATAAATTTTGGGTCTTGAAACCCTCTATATCGGTTTGAGAGAAATTATTATTGCTCTCAGTTTGTCTAGAAACCTTCAAAACCCTAATTTAGGGTTATCACCATAAAACATCTTTTTACCATTAAAATTTTGAAATTTTGATATATATTATATTTCCATGATAAACATATGGTGGAAAATTTTTAGCTTGATTGGATAAATTTGGAATGAGAAAAACATGAAATATAGTTTGATATTAGGTAAAAAAAGTCTAGTTTTAGCCCTATTTTGACTTCTTGAGTGGGTTAGAGACCTTCTAGGGACACAAAACTTGATATTTAATTTTGATTAATTAAACAAAGATAAAAAAAATATGAGTTTAGATCAATTTTATTTTACATCCTCCTTTTAGTTCTTTTAGCCTTCTTAGTCTCTGAAGACAATTATTAGTTGAGAATCATTTCAAGGTTAAAGTTGAATTACTTCGAGTTGGATTAAGTGGAATTGGCAATATTAGATCCAATAACTAAGAATTGGTTCAATTTGTTATGAAATTATTCAATCAAGGTCCATTAGGCCTTACTAGGCCTAATAGTAACAAAAGGGTAGTTTAGAGAAATTGGGTCTTCTAAGACAAATATAAATTGGTTCAGTTCATCCAAGATATATGGAACTTATCCAAGTGATACAAAATTTTAAATTTATGATTGTCTCATGGAAACTCAGGAAGAGCTTTGTAACCCTTGAATCCTTCACTAGCCTCGTCAAGTCAAACTCTAGATTAAATGAAGTAATATGTTTGTAAACTATTTAAAACCTTGTTTCAAGTTTTATATGGTGTTACTAAACCTTTGAAATCTCATGCATGATCAAATTGAAGTCTGATTCTTGAAAGAGTACGTGGTTCAAGAAAAAGTTTAGATAAAGTTGACATTATTGAAGAGTAGTTATTGAATAAGTTGAGTCAATTAACATAGTAACTTATCCATAAATTGATATAATCTTAGAAATAATTATATGAGTTCATTCAAAATAATTTTTAAATGTTGTGAGGTTATTATTTTCCATTTTGTGGAAAATCCTATAAGAAACCTTGTAAAGGAGTTTTATTGGAAGATTTATAAGCTAAAGGTAGATTGAAGGTATCAAGTGTGCTACATCGCTCGTTATCTCAATTGAGAAATCATCTACATGGTCAAATCTAGATGGGTGGTTTAAGGCTAAAAAAACCATTATTCAATCTCTGTCAGGCCCTAGAAGTGAATGTTATAGTTGATCAGACACATCCCTTGAGAGAATCTTAGCATCCCTGAGTGTGCAAACTAAGCAAACTTTGGTTGCATATTATAAGAGAAATTGAAGGCTAGAGATAAGCCATCAGATCTAACACTTACATAGATGATTACTTTAATAAACCCTAGGAGGATTCTCTCTAACTCATTACAAGTGATATGTAAAAATTAGTTTCCTCTCACAGCCAAATCTCTCTTAAAGGGTCAAAAGTTGGTCAGTGGAGGGCATATATTCTTACTCATTAGCCCAATTTATGAAATATCCATGAAATAATGTCTAGATGGTAATTTTAAGGCTATAATGACCATTATTCAATATTTATCAAGCCTCGAGAGTAAAACTTGTAGTTGATCGGATGCATCCCTTAAGAGAATCTTAGCATCCCTAAGTGTGTAAACTGAGCAAACTTCAATTGTGTATTGAAGAAGAACCATGAGTGATAGAGATTAGCCATCAGATCCCACACTTGTACAGATAATTCCTCTAAGAAACCCAAGGAGGATTCTCTCTATCTCAATGCGAGAAAGACACGATAATGAGTTTTTTCTTGTAACCAAATATCTTTTAAAGAGATAAAAGTTGGTCAATAGGGCATATATTCTAAATCATTAGCCCAATAGATGAACCATCTTTTCCAACACAACTAGATGGGAATTTTAAGGATAGAATAACCATTTTACAATCTCAATTAGGCCTTGAGAGTGAAATTTGAAATTGATCAAATGCATCCCTTAAGAAAATCTCCTCATATTTGAGTGTGAAAACTAAGCCAACTTCCATTCCATGTTACAAAATAAATATGAGGGCTAGATAAAAGTTTTCATCTCCCACACTTACACAGATGATTCCTCTAAGAAACCCTATGAGGATTATCTCTAAATCAATATGATCAAGAAGCATTAATGAGTTTTCTCTCATAGTAAATTTTCTCTTAAAGGTCCAAAAGTTGGTCACTAGGGGCATATATTATGACTCGATATTCCAATTGATGAAATATATTCACTAACATATATAAATGGGAATTTTGAGGCTAGAAAAACTATTATCTAGTCTTTATCAGGACCTAAAACTGAACATTATAGTTGATTAAATGTATCTTTTAAGAGAATCTTAGCATCCTTGAGTATGTAAACTGAGCTAACTTCTATCATGAATTACAAGAGAACCCTAGGGATAGAGATTATCATTATATCCCACACTTACATAGATAAGTACTATAATAAACCCTAGGAGGATTTTATCTAAATCAATGTGAGTAAGATGTGGCAACAAGTTTTCTCTCACAACCAAATCTCTCTTAAAGGGATAAAATTTGATCAGTGGGGGGATATATTTTTAATAATTAGCCCTATTAGATTCAAAAAAGAGATTGAGAAATGTAATTAAATAGCATACTAAATGATACATGAGAGGCTTATTAAATAGGCAAAATATTCACCCAAGAAAATAGGGGGTGGGAGCAACCACAAACATCAGGTAGCATAAAATAGCTAAGCCCATAAAAACAAACTAACCTATTAACCCAAGTGCTTAAAAAAATAACCAAGGTGCATAGATAATATACCTTAGTCAATAAACCAAGGTATTTACAATAATATGCTAACACCCTTCCTTAATGACTAAACTAAAAATAAGACCAAGTTTATCTTTGAATTTTGTTAACTTGTTTGTAGCAAGTGGTTTGGTCATTATATCAGCTAGTTGTTTTGTAGTGGGGTAGTAGAAGAGACTGATGTATTCATTCGTAACCAATTATTAGATGTAATGATGGTGAACCTTAATGTGTTTGGTTATGACATGAAATAATGTATTCTTCACCATATTTAGAATACTCTAGTTATCACAAAAAATTAGAGTAGGCTTTGATGACTCAAACTGAAGATCCTGTAAGATTTTATTTATCCACATAGTTTCACAACCTATACTGACCACAACTTTATACTCTGCTTCTATTAAATATAATTCCAATATAGTTTGTAGTTTTCTCTACCATGATAAAACTCCTGAACCAAGAGTGAATACATATCCTATTGTAAATTTTCTTGAATCCACTAAACCTACCCAATCAAAGTTAGAATATCTTAAAAGCTCAAAATATACAGACTTCTTATATAGTATGCCAAATTTGTGAGTAGTTTTAGACATGAAGTGAGATAGAAAACTCATTGCAAAACAAATATCCAGTCTAGTGGTAGTGAGGTAAATGAGACTACCCACTAACTGTCAATACACTGTTTCATTGACCGATGGTGAAGTAGCGTCAATTGAAAATTTAGCTCCAACTTCCATCAGTTTTAGAGTTGGATTAAAATCCATCATTATAAACCTTTATGATAATGATTTGACATACTTATTCTATGACATGAATATAACACAATTATCTTGCCAAAACTCTACACCTAAACAATATTTTAGTATTCCTAAGTCTGACACGTCAAAATTACAAAAAAGATTAGCTTTCATCTACATAATAAGACTAGCACTACTCTTAGTGATGTCTATACCATCAGCATATACAATGAGAATCATGATATCATCATCAAACACCTTTACATAGAGATTTGGTTCAAAATTACACCTTTGAAAACTAGACTCCCTAAAGTATGAATCTATCTTCATATATCAAGGTCAAGGAGCCTACTTAAGCCCATAGAAGGACTTAATCAAGCTATAGAATATAATTTCCTTACCAAGTACTTGAAATCCTATGGACGTGACATGTAGACCTCTTCTTATAGATTGAAATTCAAAAAAGCAATCTTGACATCCATTTGATGCACCTACCATCCAAACTAAGCAGTAATAGCAAAAATCAAATGAAAATTGACCATCTTAGTAGTAGGAGAAAAAGTCTCCTCATAGTCAATCCCTTCCTCTTGTGCATAACCTTTTACCACAAGTATGACATTATATTTATCCAAGGAACCATCTACCTTACACTTTACTTTATAAATCCATTTACAACCAATGGATTTCTTTCCTGTTGAAAGCTCTGCTAGCTCCCAAGTCTTTTTTTTCATCAAGGAATCATATTATTCTTGCATGATTGATTCCCACTCAGGATTCCATTTGGCCTTTGAAAAATAATTAAGCTCAAATGCCTATGAAAATATAGTTGTTAAATAAAAATTAACATGCTCACCTTTGTTACTAAGTTGCTTTCTTGATCGCAGCTTTCTATCTTCGATAACTTGAAGATCTTCTTCCTTTAATGCTTCCATTATGGCAATGTACCACTTTGGTTTCTTTGGTTGTTCCTAACATGAAGGTGGAACCTCACAATGTACTATTAGAACCTCATAATGACCTGTAACAATTCCCTCCCTAGAATGTGATTCCACTGATGAAATAGAATCCTACTTAACTTCCACATCACAACATATAATAGAATCTTTAGAAGGAAACAATGAATCAATATCTGAAACTGTACTAGTTGCTATGAAGTATGACATCTATTCATTTACCATGACATCCTTATATACCATTAATTTTTAAGTAGAAATATCAAGTATTCTATAGGCTTTTGACTTCTCACTATATCCAAGAAACACATATGATTTGCTTTTGTCATCTCAGTTATTTCTCTTTTGACTAAGAATAACTACAAAAGCCACACAACAAAAAATTTGAAAATCACTTACATTTGGAATTATACATAACCAAGCCCCCTGTGAAGTCATATTATCTAATGATTTTGTAGGACTTATATTGAAAATTTACACCACTATATTCACTGATTCTACCCAATACTTATATAGGACATTTCTGCTTTGGACCATAAAATGAGCCATATCCATCACTATCCTATTCCTCCTTTCCATAACTCCATTTTGGTGTGGAGTGTAAGGGGTATAATATTATCTTTGTTTGCCTTCAGTGGCACAAAACTCGTTGAATTTATTTGAGGTGAACTCACCTCCATAATCCATTCTAAGAGATTTCACTAGTCGTCTTGCATGTTTCTCAACCATAGCTTTCCAAGATATGAAGTTATAAATGAAATCATATTTCTTCACTAGAAAGTATACCCACTTCTTCCTAGAGAAATCATCAACCAAAAATTGAAAATATTGAGCTCTAGTTGAGGTAGGTATCTGCATTGGACCATGTAAATCTGCATGAACAAGTTCTAACACTTCATTAGCACTCCAAGATTTACCAACATAAAATGAATGCCTAGCTTATTTTCCCAATTGACATCTAGTACATACATGATGATTATCTTGAATATAAGGAATCCCTTAACCATCTTACTATTACTTGATGTACTAAAATACTAGAAATTCAAATGCCCATACCTTTTATGCTAGAGTAAACTTGTGCTATCAACTACTAAAAGTGCACTTTCCTTTGCCCTCTATGGATATGCAAGCTTATACAAGCCTTTTTCACCAATCCCAAAAACAATAATCTTGTTATCTCTGGTAGTGACTAAACATTGTTTTCCTTGAAACTTTACAACAAAATTAGAGTTTCTATTGATCTCACTAATAGAAATCAAATTTTTGTTCATGTCTAGCACATACCTAACATTCTTAAATATATACCAGATAGTACCATCAAATCTAATCTGACCATTACCATATCCTTTCACAAAGTAAGTTTTACCATCTCCCAAAGATACAAATTCACCACTACTATTATTTTCATCAAAATACACATACCAGTATTTATGGCATGTATAATGGAAAGATTCCCTTGAATCAAAGTACCAAGCTCGATCCACCATATAATTACCACTGAAAGCCATAAAAGCAAAATCAAGAATTGATTCCTTGCCTTCACCATCAGCTACATTTTCATGATGAGCTTTCTTTCTAAGGTTAGCCATATCCTATTGTCTTTTCTCGCAATCTTTCTTAAGGTGACCAAGTTGCTTATAGTAAAAACATTTCCACTTAGTTCTCTTATTAGAACCAATTAATTTTAAATTAATTATAGGAGAACTAGTAGTTTTACCAAACTGCTTACCCTTTCCCTTGATGAATAATACACTCTCTATAGAAGTAGATGTAGATAACATTGTCTTCTCCTATCATCTCTCCTTCTACAATAGTAATGTGGACAACTTTTCAAATTCCAAAGTTTGTGTCTCAGCAATCATGTGCAAGGATTCCATAAATGATTCAAATGAAGGTGAAATATTTTGCATAACCAGAGCAATCAAATCTTGCTCATCAATAGGATTTTTCATAGCCTTCAACTGATCACTGATGTCTTTAATCTGTAATAAAAACTCAAAAATAGAGCCACCTTCCTGCATCTTAGTAGAAAATTAAAAAAAATCAAATGCAATACCCTATCAACTTTAGAAGCCTAGTATTTATAAGTAAAATTAGTTTATAAAGCTAATTCAATGGTCACATTTTTGACCTCTAAGATTAGATTATCTACTACTAATAATTTTAACAACATAAGAGCTTCCCGATGACATTTATCATAATCATCATAACCATTTGTAGGCCTTTGATCTTTACTAATCATTATTTGATCAAGATTTCTATATTAACATATTGTCAGAATCTTATGACTCCATAAACTAAAATTTTTGCATATCAATTTTTGTGAATCTAGCAACAAGAGGTGTTGTAAACTAGACATTTGACCTAGTTTTTCCAAAAAATAAATATACCAAAAAAGCTATAATGACTTTACACAAAATTCATCCTACCCATGAACTCAAATCATAAACTAGTTAATACCTCCAGTTTCAAGCAAAAAACACCACATTGTTTAGGAAATTTTAAATTTTTCATCTTTAAAAACACTAGAAAATGGAAAAAAAACAATTTTATCTAAATATTTACAATTCTAATTTAAAGATTTCCTTTTTTTCCAACATCTAGATTAAAAATCCAAAAAATGATGAAATTTTCACCTTCCAGAACTTTTCTAAAATAATTAGTCACTTGTAGGTCCCTAATAACCCTTATAAGCTAAAGTTTGAATTATTTCAATCAAAAAATTAAAATTAATTAAAACAATAAAAATTTAGATTAACATTTTCATAAAAATAATTAGCCAATCAAAAAATTGGCCTACCCATAAAACTTCAGATGTAGATTTTGGAAGAAATACTCAACCAAATTGAATTTCATCAATTCCTATCATCTCCTCTTGAAAAATAGAAAATTTTAGACCCCTCACTCACCAAAAATAGTGCTTGAATGAAAAAATGGTCACTTTTCAAACTAAATGAAAATGGCCACCCAAAAAACATAAGAAAAATAAAAACAGACCTGTGAGCCTCTTCTACTACCTTTTATTACTTTTTCTTTGCTGAAACAGAAGTCTTGATGCTTCTCTCCTGATTATTGGCTTTCCCATTACTCACAAGAAATAAATTATCTTCATGGCTCCCCACTAGGTGCTTCATGCTCTTCCTTGACAAGACTTCTCCTCTCTTTCTCCACAGGCTCCCTCCCAAGCTTCCTACATCATAATCTCTAAGACCATATTAATTTCAATAAAGAGATTGAAAAATGTAATTAACCAATGTATTAAACAATACATGAAAGGCATATTAAATAGGCAAAAGAGCCACCTAATAAAATAGGGGGTGGGAGAAACCACATGCATCATATAGCATAAAATAGCTAAGCCCATAAAAACAAACTTATTAACCCAAGTGGTTAGAATAACTAACCAAGATGCATAGATAATATACCTTAGTCAATAACCCAAGGTATTTACAATAATATGATAAAAATCCCAATAGATGAACTATATTTATAACATATCAAAATGGGTGTTTTAAGTTTAGAATGACTAATGTCTAGTCTTGATTGGACCTCAAAATTAAAAGTTGCAGTTTATCAGATGCATCCCTTAAGAGAATCTCCTCGTCACTAAATGTGTAAAATGAGTAAACTTACATCATGCATTGCAGGAGAACCATGAGGGATAGATATGAGCCATAAAATCCCAAACTTGCACGGATGATTCCTCTAAGCAATCCTAGGAGAATTCTCTCTAACTTGACATGAACAAGACATGGCAATGAGTTTTATCTTGTAACCAAATCTATTTTAAAAAGCCAAATGTTGGTAACTAAGGGTGCATATTATGAATTGTTATCCCAATTGAAAAACCATATTCACTAATATGTTTGGATGGATGTTTTAAGGTTAGAATGCCCATTTTTTAGTCTCTATTATGCCTCAAGAGTGAAAGTTATAGTTGATCTAATGTATCCCTTAAGGGAATATTAGTATCCTTAAGTGTGTAAATTGAGTGAACTTTGGTCACATATTTTAGGATAACCATGAGGGATATAGATGATCTATTAGCTATTGCATTGCATAGATATGTCCTCTAAGAAACCCCAAGAGGATTATCTCTCACTTGATGTGAGTGAGTTGCAGTAATGAGTTTTATCTCATAGCCAAATCTCTCTTAAAGGGCCAAAAGTTGGTTAGTGAGGGGCATATATTTTAGCTTATTAACCCAATAAATGAACCATCTACACTGACACATCTATACAAGTTTCTTAAGGCTAAAATAATCATTATTTAGTCTACATCTGACCTTAGGAGTGAATGTTGGAATTGATTAGATGCATACCTTAAAAGAATCTTAATGTCCATAAGTGTGCAAATTGAGTAAAATTCTATCATGTATTGTAGAAGAACCATGAGGGATAGAGATAATACATCAGACCCTACACTTACATAGATGATTCCTATAATAAACCTGAATAATATTTTCTCTAATTTAATGTGAGCAACACATGAAAACAAGTTTTCTCTTACAGCTAAATCTCTCTTAAAAGGACATAAGTTGGTCGAAAGGGGCATATATTTTGACTCATTATACCAATCAATTAACCATCTTTGCCAACATGTTTGAATGGGTTTTTTAAGGCTAGAATTATCATTATCCAATCTTTATTAGGCTCTAAGAATAAAATTTATAGTTGATTAGATGCATCCTTTAAGAGAATCTCTTCATCCTTGAGTGTATAAACTGAGCCAGATTATATCACACATTTTAGGACAATCATGAGGGATAGATATGAGCCGTCATCTCTCACACTTTCAAGGATGATTCCTCTAAGAAATTCCAAGAGGATTCTCTCTAAATCAACATGAGCAAGACACGATAATGATTTTTCTCTCACATCTAAATCTCTCTTAAAGAGCCAAAAGTTGGTTAGTGGGGGCATATATTCTAATTTATTAGACTAATTGATGAATGATATTTGCTAACACATTTGGATGGGTATTTTAAGGCTATAATGGCTATTTTATGATCTTGGTTAGGCCTCAAGAGTAAAATTTATAATTGATCTGATGCATCCTTTAAGAGAATATTAGCATCCTTGAGTGTAAAAACTAAACCAACTTCCATTATGCATTATAGGAGAGCCATGAGGGATAGAAATGAGTTGTTAGCTCCCAAATTTCATGGATGAGTCCTCTAAGTAACCCTAGAAGGATTCTCTCTAACTCAACATGAGTGAGATGCAGTAATGAGTTTTCTCTTACAGCCAAATCTCCCTTAAAGGGTCAAAAGTTGGTTAGTGGACGGTGTATATTTTAAGTCATTAGACCAATCAATGAACCATCTTTGTCAGCAATTTTAGATGGGATTTTTAAGGCTATAACAACCATTGTTTAGTCTCTTTTGGTCCTAGAGAGTGAAAGTTGTAGTGTATCAGATGCATCCCTTAAGAGATTCTCCTCATCCCTAAGTGTAAAAACTTATCCAACTTACATCACAAATTATAATAGAATAGTGAGGGCTAAAAACAATCCATTATCTCTCACACTTGAAAGGACTAGTCATCTAAGCAACCCCAAGAGGATTATCTCTAAATTGACATGATGAGATGCGATAATGAGTTTTATCTTGTAGTCAATTCTCTTATAATAAACCAAAAATTAATTAGTGGGGAAGTATATTCTAACTCATCAGCCCAATAAATAAACCATCTTCACTGACACATCTAGATGGTAATTTTAAGGCTATAACAACCATTATTTGGTCTTCATTGGGCCTTAGGAGAAAAAATATATAATTGACCATATGCATCCCTTAAGAGAATATCCTCATCTCTGAGTGTGCAAATTGAGCCAACTTCCATCATGCATTATAGGAAAACTGATAGGGATAAATATGATTTGTTAGATCCCATACTTGTATGTATGATTCTTATAAATAACCCCAAGAGGATTCTCTTTAACTTGATGTGAGTGAGATGTGGCAATAAGTTTTCTCTCATAGCTAATTTTCTCAAAAAGGACCAAAAGTTGGTTAGTGGGGGTGTATATTATGACTCATTATCCCAATGCCCAACCGATGAACCATATTTGCTGACACATCCATATGGGAATTTTAAGGCTAGAATGCCCATTATACAGTCTCCATTAGGCCTTGGGAGAAATTTTTTTAGTTGATTGGATGCATCCCTTAAGAAAATCACCTCATCCCTGAGTGTGCAAACTAAGCCAACTTCTATCATGCATTGTATGAGAACTATGAGGAATATAGATGATTTGTCAGTTCCCACACTTGTATAGTTGAGTCCTCTAAGAAAATCCAGGAGGATTATCTCTAACTTGATGTGAGTGATACATGATAACACATTTTCTATGACATTTAATTCTCTCAAAATGAACCAAAAATTGTCAGTGGAGGGCAATGTTTTGGATTGCTAGCCCAATCAATGAACCATCTACATGGGCACATATATATGGGTGTTTAAGAGGTATTTAATAGCTAATCCAATTGTTAACATATGAAAATAGGTCATATGAGATAAGAAACAATTGACTATGTTTGTGTTTCCTATAGGTGTCTGGAAGGAGACCTAAAAAATATAAGAATTGATTGTTTCGCCTTGTTCTCTAGCTTCAAACATTGTATGAAGGTTAATTAAGGTAGTATGATCAATATAGTACACATTAGAAATGAATTTCAAACTTTTTGTGGATTGGATAGTGTCAAATCAATTATGAAGGCTAAATTAGGCTTACAAGACAAGACTCAGAATATCAGGTCTGCAAACCATAATTAAGGCCTATATAAGATTCTTTTTTTATTGAAAGGAAAAACATAGAGAAGGTGAAAACCTATTTTATTGAGGTAGATAACATTAATATAAATTATTTTTTGGCTTCTCTTTTTTCAACAAGATAATCTTCTCTAATCATGGCACCAACCACGTGAAGTTGGAAGCTCATATGGTGCCACTAACCTACATTAACATTGTTAGTAAAAATTTTAAATAGAAATAAACACATAATGATAAAATAATTGAAAATTAAAATACATTAAACCAAATAATTTAAATATATTAATTTAAAATGCAAGATAAACTTACTAATTCAATCTAATTTACCTTCGAGATCAAATTTGTTTGTAAGTGTTTCAAGAATCATTTCATGGTCAGATTCATGCACTTTCCACAAAATTCTAATGTGAGGCTTTCCATGATATTTGATCATTTGAATGTTTGTAGTGATGATCAAATTTGAATAATGAAGCACCACCTTATGTGTTTCAAAGTCCTCAAATAGCAATTGTATTATTTTTTTATGATAGTACCTATGAAGCCAGGTTCCTGTAACCACTACAGATCCAGTGGGATACATTAGCTCTTCTCTATCCATGACATTTGTGGTTAACCTATTTTGGCCTCTATACAATGGCACAAGTATTAGTCTATTCCCTCATCATTGTCTTGAGATGTAATGACTAAAAAATATGCCATGTATTTAAAGTATAATAAAATTTTAGGCACATATAGTAAAAAATAAAGATATCACTAATAAAACTAAGACTATACATTTAAATTAAAAATAAATTTTACCTAGTTTCACAAGATTTGAGATGTGGTCAAAGTCAACTGATGATGCCATTTCATGATTCATCAATTGTTGGAGTGAATTGCTACTCTTTACAGGTGATATGGGTCTATAATACCATTTGTCAATCCATTATTTTGACTCGCATTCATTCTAATTAAGTTCCATACATGTAAAATGAAAACATGCCATATCCCTAGTATTAATAGTCCATGAACTTGAATTTGAGATTTGAATGTAGTGGAAAATGCTCGATATAGGTACCGTATTGAAATATTCATAAATTACCTTGTGTTATTCCTCCATTAATCAAAATAATCTTCACACATGACAATATTTATCTAATCCATGACAAATGTTTTCATTACACCAAGTCATAATACTTACAACATTGATCAAATTAACACCATCCTTATGTTTTCCCTATTCTTTTTTAAGAGCTCTTTTTACCCATGCACCTGCACCATCATGTTCCCCTTTTACATGCCTAGACTTAAAGAAGCTCCAAAAATGTTGAACATTATTTTTATTATGCATTCTACTTATGCAATAAAACATTCAAGAATTATTAAACTACCTTACATAATTATTTGACCAAATATAGTGTGTATCTAACATGATTTATCTTGCATTCATATTTATATAAAATATCTCAAAACAACCTTGGATGAACTCTAGAGAATGTGATATATCATCACTCATATAAAATCGGTACGCTCTTAAAATCTTTATGTTGTCATTTATGCTATCAAGTGCATTTTTAAATGTAATATGAATGAAAATTCCAATTTGAATTATAGTATTGGGATTGAACCTCATTATGTGGTTATAATGAGTAGTTCTTATAAAAATCTTCAACTAAAACAATGGTGCCAACTAAAAATTTATCCTTGCATAACTTGAATTGATTATCTAAACATTTTTATTTGTGTGTGTGTCTTATATATTAGTAGATAATATTAATCTTGAATTAAAATATGAAATAAGATACACAAACTTTGGTCATAACCAACTCACATCTTGATGACTCTTTTCCATCTTTTAACACATACTTTACAAATTTGTACTTATTATAATCAACTAGTTACTTTCCAAATTCATGTGAAATTTATTTATATATATAGCTCATCAAATTTGACAAACCACCATAACTTTTATAAGTTTCATCTAAATATTGTTTGTCAAAAACAATTACCTTAAGTCTTTAAAAAAAAGACTTTGGATTAATTCTATTGATTTTTTAGATGGGGAGGACACCATACATTCCTACATAATCTCATCATTATGTAAAATATAATGTATGTGATAAAAAAACATAAAAATGATAGAAAATTCAATAGGTACCATACAACAACATGTGGTGCATGTTTGGTTTATTTTAACATAGAAAGCCATGCACATCTCAAATGACCTTTAGCTAATTATTAATTGAACATTAAATTTTTCAATAAACTTTTTATAAAATTATGTTAGGGTCATGTCTAAGAAATGTTTTGCATGTAGATGATGATTTTTTGAACCTTTTTTTAATTTTAACAACATATTTTACCTTATATGATACCCTTGTGTTTTCATGCCAAAAAAATTCAATCAAATGTCTTGTTCCTTTAATTAATACCTTATCTTTTTATGGGAGTCTACCATTAAATGGCCAAAAATATGTGAGTGAAGGGTTATCAAGCCTTGTCCTTATTTTTATGACATTTATTAGAGTTTTTATATTCAAATTCAATGATTTATTTGTTTCACTAAGAATTCAAGCTTTAGATGTTTACTTGCTCACTATATATTTCATTATTACTCATCTTGCCACATTACTATCTTTTTTTAGACTTTTATTGTCTATTGCCTTAAATGCATTGAATCGATTCTTTACTATTGCAATATTTTTTCCCTCCATGTTAGATGTTCTTAACCCTAAATTATGCATCACATGACATATTTTTTCATTTTTACTAATTGAATAAATAGTTGATATCATTTTGTATGGCTTTTATTTTCAAATGCATAGTCCCATACAAATTGAGTATGATGTTGAACTTATTTTTTTGACATTTTATCTTTTATAGGCTCTATTATTTTCTCATCTATTTCAAAAAAATTACCTTGGTACTCATCTCGTTATCCTTGGAGGTGTGGGTATAGAAGCTATATTTTGTATTAAATTGGTTAGTGTTACCACCTTAACCATAACAGGGATAGTAGAGAGTTGACTATCTACATTAGACAATATAGGCAAATTGAATTCCTCTTCATTAAAAGAGACATGAATTAAGGTCATTACTTGATGTTGATTATCACCATTCTCAAAAACTTCATTATGGATGAATTTTTCATTATATTGTGTTTCTTCATATGTTTCATCAGTCAATACAAATTCATCAATTACATGTTTTACATTTTGAATTTAATCATTCAACAATGATTGACTGTGTTCTCTTATCTCATTTGAAGAATTATCTAAATTAAATTCCATGAAATTTGGCATGTTAATTTCATTTAAAATATTACCTAGTGTGGAGGAAGTACCTTCACCTTACCTAGAAGCTCTTATGGATGCTCTCCTATCTGCTTATTTTTTTCTTTATTTTTCTCTCTTCACTTCAATTTTCTCATTTTTTATCTCTTTAATCAATATTTTGAAATGTTGATTGGACCTCATTATTTATATTTATACAAATAAGTCCATGTCTAGAGTATAAATTGTTAAATTTATAATAATCTAGAGCCAAGGTAAATGAATAATTTGAAAAAATTGTAGAGTTTCAGCATAAAAAACCAGTTGAAATTTTGTAAAATGCAATACGATTGAGTGAAATTCATTGGCAAACAAGAGAAATTCATGAATAATAAAGGGTGTATGCCCTTTTACAAAGCATGCATGCCATGTTTTGATACATGGATCAAAACAAGCAAAACTAATAAATGTGTTTTTTAGTATTGAAGGGTGTATGTCCCTTGCAACATTTTAATATTTCCTTCTATATTTTTCCTCCAAATTTGTTTTGGTTATAGGTTTGGGGAGGTTTGAACCCAACCAGAAACCAACCATAGAGCAACCCACTTGTTTTTTTATGAAATTTAGATGTCTTTTTCATCTTTGCTGACACATCTGATTAGGTATATTTTATTATTTGCAAAAAAATTATATGGGTTTATAGAGTGGAAAGCGTAGTTTTTGAATATATATATATATATATATATATATATATATATATATATATATATATATATATATATATATATATATATATGTTAAACTATTTTTTATAATTATTACTTAATTTATACAAAACATAACTCATTATGGATTATATACATATCATTAAAAATACTTTTATAACTTTTTTAGTGTTAGTTAAAATTTTATAAAACTTATACATGACCAATCTACAAATTATTGGCTATGATTTGTAAAAAAAAATTGATTTTCATAAAGTTAGTGTCAAAAAGTTGTTTTTGTACACTTGTAGTTCTAATTTTCCAGCTCTCTTGACTTGTAAAATTATTCAATATATATATATATATATATATATATATATATATATATATATATATATATATATATATATATATATATATATATATATATTAAAAAATTAATAAAAAATACCTTCAAACATATTTGACATTTCATCTATGCATACATGAAATTTCATACATCAATTCACTCGTTTACTCAAAAAAGTATGTTTGTACACATGTAGTCTCCTTATGTTTTCATAAAAAAAGGGTCAAACCATTGTCATAAATGCATCTATTTCATACACTTTTATCATCTAGGTATTTTAAAAAATTATAAATTTATAAACTACATTCAAAATGACACAACTAATATTATTATGTCATTGTCAAATTACTTTTCCAAGTGTCTCTAACATTCTCTCTAAGTTTAACTACTGTAATTTTTTTTAAAGGTGTCACTTTACCCTGCCCCCCTCCCTTTTTCCCCATTATCTTGAATTTACCCTAAAAAATAATATTTTCTCTAAATAATATATTAAAATTTTAGCCCAAGAGAAAGTAATCATTGAAGAATGTATTAGAAAACTACTTCTAACCTGCTTCCAAGAACATGAGATGAATCATGAGCACTATAAGCTTAACAATAGTGAATATATATGTGGTGACGTGCCGCACAAGCACACAATAATTATAATGTTATAATGACTGAATAAAATAATTGTCTTCCTCCTATGTTTTTCATTGATTTTGGAACTAGTTTATAAGGGACATAAGATTAAGTTTGATGTGCCTAGAGACATGTTCCCCCTGAAACTCATAAATGATAAGGGGATTCATATCAATAAATCATTAAATAAATAAATTATTTTAACCAAAAAATAACTTGTAGAGGATTGGTAGCTTTGGGTCAATACACAAA
Organism: Torreya grandis; assembly: GCA_037957365.1. Classification (NCBI taxonomy): domain Eukaryota; kingdom Viridiplantae; phylum Streptophyta; class Pinopsida; order Cupressales; family Taxaceae; genus Torreya; species Torreya grandis. Next base: position 1,295,347 of record JARHVA010002242.1, read on the forward strand.
GGCATAATGGCTGATGATAGAGTGGCTACTTTCAAGCTCCAATTTTTGAAATGAGGAAGCCATCAAGAGCTTTAGAATAATAGATAAAACATTGGGAGAAGTTAGACACAATTCTCTAATTATCACATGAAAAATTAAAATCAATGTTATTTCAATAAAAGGGAGTGACTATTTGGTGAAAAAATGGATAAAGCATTAGTATAGAATTTATTCTACCACATTCTTCCAAAGAATGTGGTCCCATAGTTAGAGCTAGCTATTTTAGTGAAATTTCACCATAAAAAAATTATCACCCACTTTGGGTTAATTTATGTTGATAAAATTGTTCTAGGTTTTATGATTCTCTATTTTATTCTACAACCTAGTGGACAGGATAAGGTTACATGCAAATTTGTAAGGAATAAATTTTGAAGAAGACATTTGTGGGCTCAAGAAAAAAATCAAGTGAATTAATAACATTAAATTATATTAATAATTTTATCATTAATTAATTTTCATTTAACATCATAAAATAATGTCAAGAAAAAGCATCAAGAATATTTGGAATTTAGATTTGAAAGAGCTTCAGGATGAATTTGATGTTTATTCGAAAGAACATCAAAATAGATTTGATGTTTATTTCAAAGAGTGTCAAAATTTATTTGACATCTATTTGATTGAACTTCAAAATCAAGATAGGTATTTGAAGTCATTGGTTAAATTAATTATTTTTGGAATCAATTAGTTTTATTAAATGTAAAGTCACAATTGCATTTAATTCTGTAAAATCAAATATAGGAAAAATATACTTAGAAGCTTTAGGTTGAGTTATTGTAAATAATGGATTTTCAACTTCCATTTTCATAGAAAAACATGTAAAAATGAGATAATTATATATTATTAAAGGATTATTATTTATTTCAGATCTTGTGGGGAAGGTTTGGTTGTAATCTTTGTGTTGTTTTTATCTTATCAAATATAGGAAAAACCTACTTAGAAGCTTTAGGTTGAGTTATTGTAAATAATGGATTTTCAACTTCCATTGTCATAGAAAAACATGTAAAAATGAGACAATTATAGAATATTAAAGGATTATTATTTATTTTATATCTTTTGGGGAAGTGTTGGTTGTAATATTTGTGTTGATGCTTTTATCTTTTCAGGTTTGTTTATAGAGTAGAATGAAACTAGTGAGATCATTCTATGGCTTTGTGGGTTTTAATTTTATTTTTTATATTCACGGTTGAGAAAAACTCATGGTCTTTGAAAACTTAGTGTTAAAACACCTATGGATGATAATTATATTGATTGCACATAACATAATTTTTTAGGAGACTTTGTGCTTATAGGAAAGCCTTTTGTTTCCTTTACATATACATTTCCTATTTTCATTTTTACATGATAGAAATTATTTTCCATTCATTTTATCTAAACCTAAGTTATTCAACTTGTCTTCTCTATTTGTTCTATTTTGAGATTTTCACCTTCACCTCCATTGTCCTCCTTTCTTATTCCATTTTTAGCTTTCTCCATTTCCCTTTTTTTCCTTTTTATGATTTTCTATTAAAAGTACTATTTTTTTTAAAAAGAACCCATATCATATGAGGGAGCTTCCCCTCTCAAATGTAGAGGAAAATAACATCTCCAAAGGATGATTTATACAATGTTGTAAAATCATGTTGTTTCATGTTGGGAAATTCATTCAAACTAGGAAAACCAAATATTTACAAATTCGGATGATAGATCTATAATATATCTTAGCTTTTTTCATTTGGTATATTTGTGTTTGAATGGCCTGATTATATATGACATTGAACCAACCACTTGATTGGTTTAATGTGGTACACAAACATGATCGATTGAGCTATATTCAATAATATATTGTTGCATTTACATTTTTATTTCTCGATTGGCCCTCTTTACTCACCAAACAACCAATCATTTGATCATTTTAATTTGGTATGTAAATGAGATTAATCACATTTTAGTCCACATTATGTTGTTGCATTTAGTTTTTTTTGGGATTGATGGGCCCCATTTACACACCATATATAATCATCATTTGATTAATTTAGTGTGAATTACAAAAATGGGGATAATCGAGCTCTAATCCACATTATATCATCATATTCAGTGGATTTTGGCTTAATTGGCCCCATTTTGTGCACCACATTGAACCAATCACTTGATCTATTCAATATGATACATAAATTGGATTGATCAAGTCCTAATTCATATTAGATTATCATATTTAGTTTATTGGGTTCGATTGAATCTATTTATGCATCACATTAAACTAATCATTCAATTGGTTCAATGTAATATGAAAATGGGGTGATCGATCCTAATAGAGATTAAATTATGACATATAGTTGTTTTGGGCTTGATTTTCCCTATTTTCACACCACATTGAACCAATCACTCAATCAATTCAATGTGGTATGCAAATAGGGCCAAGCAATCTTGATCCACATTATATTATTATACTTGAGGTAAATTTGGGCTCGATTGTTCACATTTTTGTATCACATACAATTGATTACTCTATTGGTTCAGTATGGTATAAAAATGGGGACAACTGATCCCTAATCCACATTAGATTATCATAAATAGTTTGATTTTGTCTTAGTTGGCACTGTTTATTTAAGACATTAAACCAATTACTTGATGGGTTTAATGTGGTGTGCATATGGGGATAATTGAAATTGATTTGGGTTCAATTACATTGTATAGAATTATTAACAACAGATTATAGACACATTGATCCAATGAGAAAGGAGAGGAAATGGAAATATATAACCAATGATGAGATTTATTTTTCATCAATCTCTATTAAAAAATGATGAAATATAATATCTTGAAATGATATTATTCATAACTATGGCCCTATGTTGCAAATATTTATTTATAAAAAACAAGGTCTAATAGGGAGGGCAATGAATTTATTTAATTGAGGATCCAAAACAAAGCAACACATGAACAGTGTCAATTCATTCAAAAATATTTTGGAACAAATTTGTACCATTTTATACCTTATATTTACATGTTTTTGTTTTATTTAAATTTGGACTAATAGTGAATTAACCCTAATTAGGATAAATTGAATAGAATAAAACATGGTGTTGTAAATGCACTTTTCAATAATAGATTGAAAGCAAATGACTGCAATTGATGTAAGGCAATGATTTTAAACAAATATAAGTATGAAAATTATAGAAAAACTTAGTTGTATCTATTTTTCTAATTTATTATGTTGACTAGCAACATGTAAAAATAGGAGAACATGGACAAACCCAAAAACTACCTAGAAGTTGGATATGAGGCTATGTAAGGACAAAAATGCCAAGCAAGGACAAGAAGATCTCCCAATATTGACCTTGTTGGATGATTTTTACTTTTGTAGAAAACTATAAATTAGGATATGATCACTTATGATAGCTATAATTAGATCAATATATGCTAATTTGACTTTGTTGGATGTTTTTTACTTTTGTAGAAAACTATAAATTAGGATATGATCACTTATTATAGATATAATTAGATCAATATGTGCTAATTTGACCTTCAAAAGTGTGCAAAAGACTTAAAAATAGATTTTGTAAGGTTAAAACCCTAATAAGGACTATAATGATTGAAAGACTTGTAAATATAAAAGGAGTTTAGTTTGGTTAAACTAATCCTAATCATCCCTATAATGATTTAATGCTACCAACATATCCTATACTCCAAGGAGGGAAATCAAGCCAATGTAATTCTCCCACCTAGAGTGTTTTGTGCAATTTTGATCCTTTGACTATATGAATGCATCTAAAATAAGATTGAATAATTGATCATGATTTGTTTAAGGATAAATAAAATAGGATTGTGACTTGGTTGAGGACTATTTACGATGATTAGAATCTAAATTAGGAAGAATGTGGAACTTTTACTTTGTGTGCACTTGTGTAAATAAACCTCTTATAACAATTCATAATGGTTAACCACATTATAGGAATCTTAAAAACATGGAAGACACCCTAAGGGAGGGTTTAACTTGAAATTTTGGCTATTGGTAGGAAAAGGATAACAATGTCCCATATGGACAAGAATACTTTGTTGATGCATCTAATTGTACCACAAGTGCTCTTAGTGTTTAATAACACTTCTCATTTTAAGATTTTGAGAATCCATAGCATGAATTGTAGTTTGTGACTATTCAATGATTATTTATGGTGGAATAGAAGCAAAGTATGAAAACTACCCACAATATTTAATCTATTTAGTGGTTGGGAACCACCAGGGTCTATACTATTTTAATACTTAATAATTCTGAGGATTCGGTAGTTAAAATGATTATTAATAATGACCTCTAATCTAGAGTGAATCTTGATAAAAATAGGAAAAAGGAAGGATAAGGAAGAAAGAAATGTGATTGCAAGTTTTCATCTCAAATATTATGACAAAATTAAAATTACTTTGAGCACATTTGAACCAATTTATGTTATAAAACAACATAAGCTCAAATTCTATCACAAATCAAGAAAAATTCAAAATAAAAATATGAATCATAAGTAAGAACCAAATTTACTTTAAAGGTTTGCTATTATGATCTGGATAACTTAAGTACATCTATATATAAAGCAAATAAAACTAAGTATATTTGAGATATTTATAGTCAATTTAGCATTGAGCACAAATTAATAGCCTTATGACAAAGAATGTAACTCAAACAATAAGAATCATTCAAATTCAAGATAAATCCCTGTAATTTAGAGATAGCATAGACATTTAACAAAAACTATCTAGACAATCTTTTTAGAATTCTTTAGTTATATTAAATACTCTTGATATCAATTGCTCAAAAACTCTCTCTTAAAAATGGTAACCATCTACCTATTTATAGAAAACATAGGTATTTAACTGGTTAACTTTCAAAAATATCTAGATGTGGATAAGGACAACTCTCTTTGATACAAATCTGCAATGCAAAAAAAATCATGCCAACTTGACAAGAAAGAGTATATACTAACAGACTAGCATATATTTTACAACAAGAATATTCTTTTAGGATTCCATTGGTGGGCCCTTCCAATTAGCCCTTCTAAGGAAGTCCTTCACCTTGGTGTATTGATCCTTGATTAGCTAAAAATCCACTATAGGCTTCATTAAGTAATCCCCTTCTTTATCTGCTAACTTGTCAAATTCACTATCTTCCCAAGATACAAGTTCCTTGACACATTGTACTTCTAAAATTTGCTTCCCTACAAAAATAATGGTATCAAGGGTCTTCTAGTTGTCCTTAGCTGAATGAATTTGACTATCTTTGATGCCCTAGATGTGGGTATCAACCCTCTACTTGAATTCTTCATCATCAATCAAGCCTAAATTAGTGGTTTGAGAAGGGTTATTTAATATATTCCCTAGAAGTTTCTCAATCTAATTTACCAAATCTGTGTCTCTCTTGATGAAGTCCTTAACATCATTTCTCCCGGTGATCAAATCTTCTTTTTTAACTACCAAAACTACCATGATGATGTCTAGATGTTTGATTTTGATAATCTTGAAGTTCAAGGCCTGATTTGTCTTGTGCACCTTGATGATCTCCTCCATCTGAGCTTGAGAATTTTACCACTAGGTGATTAAGGCTTGTGCCATCTCAACTTGATGGTCTAAAGCATTCAATCTAGACTTAATGCTTTTCAAATTCTTGAATGCATCCATCAAAGATTTAATTAGCATTTGAAATATATTTTCAAGAATTGTCAAGAAGCCCCAAGCTTCCAAATCTTGCTTTTCTATTTACAAGTTGAGGATCCTCTATTTCAATCCTTGAACTCTAGCCAAGGCCATTGTTGATTGGCCCAGTACCACACTAGCTACATCTTCTTGAAAAATAGAATGCTCCCCTATAGCTTGTCTTGTAATAGGATTTAAGCATGTAAATGGCTCCACCTTTTGAAAGGTGAACTCCTCAGTACCAACAGTGATTTTATTGGTCACTACTCTTTCAAGAGTTGATGTCTCTAGATTAAATTGGACCTAAGGATTAAGTTATTTCACTTGTGGTTGTTTATAAATCTCTACATTTGAACTCCTAGAGGATCTTAGGGTACCAACCCATTATCTTTCTTTATTGTGAAGAATTTGGATGCTTCTCTCTACTTGTTTGTTCAACATATCTTAAATCCATGGTTTGATATTATCTTGAACACCTATGTCCACTCGAGTCAGAGCCAATAAAGGAGAAAGAGATGGGATTTTTTGCAACTTCCCACAAATAAACCAATCAAGAATGGTTGGTCCATAAATAGGATTCTCATCACTGAAGAGGTTTATTTCACTAGTAGGGTGAGTGAAAGTTAATCTAGGCCTCTTTCTTCAGCCAGAGGAACCAAGGCTAATTTTGCCTATCTCTTTCCACTTCCCAATGGAACCAATTCCTTACTTGCTTCCTCATATGGATCTTCTTCCTTATCAGAACCATAAGTAATTATGATGTTAACAAGGGCACTCTCCATTATTTCTCTTGTTTTTAAAGCAATCAAGCTGATAACCTCTATTAGGGAAGAAGGCCTTAGTGGGGATGCCTAAATTTGAAGGTTTTCAATAGGTTTTTTCTCAATCTTAGACTCTTCACTTATAGCTTTAATTTTTCCTTTTTCATCCTCAAGTTGTTCAATCTACACTGACTTTATCAATTCTCCCTAATGAGGCTCAGAAGATTGTCCTTCAATAGGTGGTTTTTGACGTGTAGTCCTAAATGGTCCTAGCAACAAGTGACACTATAAAGGATGTAACTACTATATTTCTCTTGAAGGCTTATTATCCCTAACCAACCTATGTTCTAAGGTTATGTTGTAGTTTTTAATCCTATATAGGACTTATTCAAATTTCTTTGCCCTTGTGTAAATACCATCTCCCACACCTAGTTGATGTTTGTACTCAGTCTTTAGGACCTTCCTATCCCAAATATGGTTAGCCACTCTATTATTGGGGTCCCACATCTTAAGATCATCTAATTGGAAATCAAAAAAGTTCATATGCATCATCATGATCTCCAACTATTTCAAATCTTTGATTATAACTCTACTAATGTCCACTGGGAAGGGATGAACCTGAGCCTTTTTATTCTTCTTTTAGTACTAATCTATACCCTAGGTGATTTGATAAGAAATTTATTACTCTGCAAGCTTACTAGGAACATATATGGGCAATTTGTATGGTTGGACCATGATTCCTTCTATCCTTATTACAGTGTAATTTAGATAGAACCACACATCCCCCATGGTCTACACTTGTTTTTTGATTAAAGTATGAAGTCTAGGAATAATAATACCAATGATGATCTCAAAAATGATTGGGAAGACACCATCACATATGAATTACATATGATTCTAGTATTTTAAAATATGTAGTTTGGAGTAATGATGGGAAATGGTAGTCCTACCATCAAGGGACTAATTTTGGAATTCAAGGAAATTAATAGAGGCCAGGAGTGAGTCTAAGAGGTAAGACATCATAAATAAATGTCTGGAGGTCTTTCTCTTTATGGTTGTAAATTTTTTGGCCAAGAAGAAACTTATTAAGTCTCCAATGGGAGGGGTTAGGTTCCGCTCCAACATGCAATAGACATAAGACACCTATACGTTACTCATATAAGTTGTATAAGAGGCACCAAAGGCTCTATTCAATAAGGTCATAGAGAACCTAACACCCTCTCTAAATTGGGTAATAGGAATCTCACTATTAATTGTCTTAAAAATATGGGAACCTTAAATTAACCAAGGTGAAATAACTGAATCTAGTTTTTGGGAATTTATGCATTCTCTCAATGATGAAAGATCAACATGAGGTAAAGGGAGCTTATAATAAGTCTCAAAGGCCATGGGAGCTATGCATGTAACTTTATTGATACTTCCTTCATGAATAATCCATTCTCCATCTACTCTATAGTCAATAAAAATAGGAATAAGAAGGTCAATGCAATGCATTACCTCTAGTTTAGTAGATATGTGATGAAGGCCTACCATTTGAATTGATACTAAATCCTTGTATCTTTGGTACACTGAAACATTCCTCTTTTCTTCTTGATAAATTGGTTGTAACTCTTCAACAAAGAAGAATAATTCAAACCAATTCTTGATTCCTTGTACATTCAATGATATTGAATATAACTCTATCTCTAAAGAACCTTCATCATCTGAAGTTAGATAAGGCTTTGCTCAAATCTTCATCTATTGCCTACCCACTACCATTGATAAGAGTGTATTGTAATTACAAATCTATCAAAGTTCTTACTAAGGTAACTACTCTAAATTTAGTTCATAATTATCTCAAGTGTCACATAATCAATTTGAATTGACTCTGGCCTTATTTATGGAGGGTTTAGGGTTTTTTTACTTTAATGACCAAAACATCTAACTTTGATCTCATACGAGTCTTGGCTATGATGGAACCTTACTTATCATCTCTCCTATTTTTTCAATCATTAGATATATTTTATTTGGATCCTCCATACTTACATGGAACTTATGTGGTAGGGTTCCATGCTTTTCATGGCAATTTTCATAAATGCCATTTGAAGAGTGACCATTGGTTTTCAAAAGTCCCTTTTATTTTTCTTTGAAAATCCAAATCCAAGTCTTTGCATTTTATTGGTTCTTGATCTTTAAGCTTATTGATTATGTCATGTGTCAATCTTTTGAGGCCTTTGCAAAGTATTCAGTTGGCTCGCAGTATTGGATCAAATCTAGTGAGCAAGCAATCACCATTGGATCCTTTGGGAGATCTTGAGGCTTCCATGTTGATGTGCATTATTGGATTAAATCCAGTGAGCAAGTGATCACCATTAGATCCTATAAGATGCTTACCCTTTTAATCAATAAAAAGGACTTAGGCCAAGATCCTTATGTCTCAATCTTGCCTTTGTAACAAAAATAAGAATTTATTAAAAAGGCTTTATAAATACCCCCTTTGAATAGGCTTAAAATTTTATCTAAGTTAAATTTGATGGGTTTGATCCCGTCAAATACATTTTCACAGACGTCAATTGATAGGGGCGAACCTTTCAATTTTAAAACAATAAAATCTTTCTATTTCAATTTAAATTTGATGGATTCAATCCCATCAAATGCATCCTCATAGATGTCAAATGATGGAAGCAAACCTATCAAATTTAAAATAATGAAATTTATTCATCCAATAATTGAATGCCACATGTAAAACCATCAAGAAATCTCAAAGCTTCAGGGAATGTCTAAGTTAAATTTGATAGGTTTGGTATCATCAAATATGTCCTCATAGATGTCAAATGATGGGATTGAACCTGCCAAATTTAAGATGATAAAATATTTATGTTTAATGAATGAATGCCACGTGTAAAACCATCAATAAATCTCAAAGCTTTAGGGATTGTCTAAGTTAAATTTAATGGGTTTGGTCTTATCAAATACATCCTCACAAATGTCAAATGATGGGGGCAAACCTGTCAAATTTAAAATAATGAAATTTATTTCACACAATTAGATTTAAAACCTTTGATCAAGTGATCACTGTTGGATCCTTACCAGGGCTTGAATCATTAACTATATGCCTTTCTAAAATATTTTGAGCTTGATGTACCATTGGATCAAATCCAATGAACAAGCATAAAGCATTAAATCTACAAAAGCACATGAACTTTAAGTTAAAACCTGATCATGCATAAAATTTATCACTATATTTTCCTTTGAATGTTTAGATTCAAACCACTAGGGTTTATTGTTTGGGAACCCTAACTTCTTCCATGGAACCTACAATTAATAACCTTTAAGATGGTTTTTAGCAACATTAAAAACATGATCAAACAATCTTTCACACTTATTCTAGGATATAGAAGTTCTAGAAATAATCACATGGGTCCCCTTTCCAAAAAAAAAAAGATGGGGGGTGTTGGTCTCAACAAATGGTGACTCACAGGGGCAACATAGCAATATGTTGGAACACATGGCTCTATTTTAAACTTGTACATGAATTTTATATCACTTTTTGGATATATACTCTCTCTTGAATCAACTTTCATTTGAAAAAAGTTCCTTATGTATAAAATTTAAACTTAGATATTAAAATATAAACATGTAGTGTGTGCTTTGATTCCACTTACTGTTTGTCATGAATTTCAAGAAACAACATCTAGGTTCATATCCTTTTGGTCCATTATACTTAACTTTAATCACTTTAGATATTCTTTAAGAATAATAACTCTCAATATAGGGGAGGCTTGGGCATTTCTCTATTTCTAGCTAGGAATCTATAGCCCCTACAGAGATACCTTTGGTTCCACTCAAGGTCTTACTCCACTACTAGCCAGGCATCCATAGCCCTAATGGAGATTGCCTAAATCACCTTTGCTTATATTTCCATAGATTTTGTAATGAGTTTTTTTAAACATTTTCTAGGTCCTTTTGCAAAGTTTGGAAACCAATACAACCTAGTTTAAGGATTTGGTCAAATGCTCTGGCATTAGGATACTCTCCCCTTTAATTGAAACTTCAATCTATGACTAAGATGTGTTTTAAGTGTAAGCATGCATATGAGCTAATAAACTAAATTCATATTTTATACATATGATTCTTCTTAAAATCAAGTTTTGATTCAGAATAAGGTTTAAATCTTTGTAGGATAATAAATTCCTATACCAATTTATACCAATACCCTTAATTGCTTCATACTACTTTATTTCCAGCCATGGTCACCTTTTGTAAGATTTATATTCACACTTTTGAGCAATTCCAAACTAAAAAATAATAACATGAGACTTTACCACAACCAAGGAACACCACCAAGCAAGAAGAAAAAATTCAAAACATAAACAAAACAAATATACAAAAGCCCAGTAAGGAATAAAAACAAAGAAAGAAAGGGAACTAACTAGCCTACCTATTCTAATTATAACAATATTACACATTTATTCCATAAAAACCTTTGGTGGGGTAGCAACAAAGTAATGTTTGAGATATTGTCCATTAGTAGGCAATGTGAAATTTGCTCCTTGGAGATCTTTCAACTTAAAATTATTATTACGCAAGATTTATAAAATTTGGTAAGGAGCAATCTATAAAGGAGTGAATTTACCATGTTTACCTTTGGGTTATGATGTCTTGTCCCAAAGAAGGACCAGATCTCCCTGTCTAAATACCTTCACTTTATATTTCTTATCAAACCATATTTTGATGGTTGATTGGTGTCTACTAAAGTCTTTAAATGCCTTTTATCTAGCATATTCCATTTGAATAATGTCTAACAGCTGAGAATTAGCAAGTTCTTGGCTATCTTCCATGTATTCCAGCATGAATGTGAATGTAGGCAACTTCAAAGTGATGGGAAAGATGGGATCCTGACCATATACCAATAAAAATGGTGAAGCCCTTATATCTTATTTGATCCTATTTTGATCTTCCCATAATGCAAATTTAAGAAGTTTATGTCATGTTCTAGGTCTACCTTCAACAACTTTCTTGATAGCTTTCATCAGATTTTTGTTTGTGGATTCAAAAACACCATTTCCTTAAGGATATTGATTAGAGGAAAACTTGAGTGTAATGCCTTGGTCATAACCCCATTCTATCATTTCAATAAAAATGAATGTAGATCTATTGTCACAAACCAAAGAAACTAGGTTTATAAATCTAGTACAAATATTTTCTTCTAAAAATTAATCACTTCCTCTATTCTGCATTACTTGGTGGCTACTACCTTAGCCCACCTAGTACAATAATCCATAGCAGTTAGGATATCCTTATGACCTTCATAAGAATTAGGGTTTATTACTCTAACAAAGTCTAATTCCCATTATGCAAAAGGTTTATCTACCATTAGAGGTTGTAAAGGCATGGCTGCCTTTAATTCCTTTGTGCTAAAGATATGACATGAATGACACTCCCTCACATGTTTATAACTATATTGGAAGAGTGTGGGTCAATAATATCCAACCATGAAAATCTTATGATCTGTGGTTCTCCCTGAAGGGTGTCCACTTCCTATTTTTTCATGAAATGTAGTTATCACCCAAGATGCTTCTTCCTTAGACACACATCTCAAATAAATTCCCTCAAAGTTTCTCCTATAAAAGAATCCATTCCTGATGAGGTAATGAGCTGATTTGAGCCTCAAGTCTCCCTTCTATTCTCTTAGAAATCTTGGGGGACAAACACCATTGACAAGTAAATGGATAATAGAGTCATACCACTCATTAGGTTGAAAGATTTGTTGATCTACTTGCATGATATGAAATTTTGGGTCAATATTAGTGATCATTTGAACTAGACCCTAACATTTCACTAATTTGTAAATTTTCATCTATATCATATTCTTGTATAATTTCCATCCATTTGCCTCTTCTTTCTCTAATCTCATTTTGACTTGACATAAGTTTTGTAGCTGGATCAGGTAATATAGCATGTACCTTATTTCTAAGGAGATAATGTCTATATTTTTTTATTGTATTTACCAATGCATAAGCTTGCTTATCAATCATAGAATAATTCACTTTTGCATTTTTAAAATTGGTACTCATGAAAACTATCAGATGATCATTCCCATCAACTTTTTGAGTTAACACTACAACCATAATATGCTCAGAAGCAAATGAATATAGATAGAAATACTTTGAAAAATTGGGACTTATGAGGACTAGAGATTTAGTAATTACCTTATTAATGTCAATGAAGGCCTTTTTGGATTATTGATTCCAAGAAATTATAACATCTTTCTTAACCATGTCATTCAAAGGTTTAACAATCTAAGCAAAGCTTGAAATAAACTTCCTCACAAAATTATTCTTGCCAAAGAATGACTTAATTTATTTTTAGCTATTGGGCAACCCAATTTTAGAAATGATCTCTACTCTATCAATATCCATAGAGATTTCATCTTTGGTAATGATATGTCCAGATAATTTTCCTTCAATGACACAGAATATGCTTTTATTGGGGTTAAGAGATACACCATACCTCCTGCATATATCAAATACTTGTCTTAAGTGTATGAATTGCTCTTCTCTATTTTTAGAAAATACTGTAAGATCATCCATATATATGATGATATACTTTCCCACTAAACCTTGGAATGCATGGTCCATGGTCCTTTTAAAATTTTCCCCTACATTAATTAATCTAGAAGGCATTCTCTTGTAAGCGTATGTTCCCCATTTAGTAGTAAAATATATTTTCATCATGTCTTCTTGGTTATATACAAAATATCCATCCAAAAAAGAAATCATGGAATATCTTGAAACAATTTGGATAACTTGGTCTAGAGAAGGTAAAGGATAATTATCCTTTTTAGATGCTCTATTTAGATTTCTAAAATCTATGCACAATCTTATTTATCCATTATTATTTTTGACTGGGATTAGGTTTTCCACCCAAGTGGAATGTCTAATAGGAAACACTATCCTTTCATCCAATATATTCTTGACTTCTTTAAAAATCATGGGTTCTAAAACATGGTTAACTAGCCTTTGCTTCTATCTAAAAGGTTTGCAACCTTCTTGAAGAGGTATGGTATGAGTAATGACCCTCAAGTCAAATATTTTCAAATTTTCATAAGACTAAGCAATTACATCCTTGTATTTTGTAATCAACTCTCTAGTTTTTATATTTCCCATTTTAGTGCAAGCTTTCCCTATATTTACCATTTGGGTCTGATCATGTGAGCCAAGAGTTGTTACACAATAATCCTTACCATTTACCTTGGGTTGCTTAGGTGCTTTAGAAATTTTGTCAAAATCAAATTGTCTTTCCAATGAATCATCCCTTTAGGTATCTTATTATCACTTAATTAGATTATTTTATCATTAAGTTCCTCCTCATGAGAAGTTTCATCAATCTCATCAATAATGTGAGGTTCAAAAGCCCCAAAATTAGTTAATAAATCTATGATTTGTTGATCATCATTAAAAACATGGAAATGATTTATATTGTCAAGAACTAAAGGAAAAGGTATTATCTCAATATTGATGCTTTGAGAATCATGATTAGGCATGAGATTAGCTGCTGTAGAGGCAAGCTCATCAACAATTTTGTTTTCTTCACTTGGAATAACTAAGATGTTGAAGGCATAGAAAGATTTGATCAAATCCCATACCCTAAACTTATATCTCTTTAAGTAATACAATTTGCATTGGTACTTACTTCTCACTTGGTTAACCACAAGTTTAGAGTCTCTATTTATAATTTATTTAACTTTGTGTTTAATGGAAAACTGTAATCCAATTATGAGAGCCTCATACTCAGCTAAATTATTGGTGCAAGAAAATTTTAACTTATAAGTTACATGGTAGTTCTTTTATAAAGGATTCATCAATACAATACCATCTCTTGATCTTGATTTGTACATGGCACCATCAATGTATAACTTCCACAAACCACACATGTGAGAAGAACTCTTAGAAACTGGTTCTTTTGTAATTTCCAAAGTGAAAACTCCCAAATCAGAATCCAAGAAATTTAACCTTTAGTTAATAACATTTTATTTTGTTATCATGTGTTTCATTCAAGGTTCACTTTCTAATTTGATTTGATTTTGCACACCTTTCCAAGGAATCCATAAGTGTGAACAATTAGAATACATATAGTCATTTAAAGCCTTATTCTATTCTCTACTTAAAAGTAATCCATAAGAACTAGGCATTTCTACCACTTAGATATCAATGAATTACTGAACCCATAGTTCACTAGCCAACTATATATGCACATTTAATAATTCTCCTACAACCTTAACTCTAGATTTATCCAATTGAGTGACTACCCTATCAAATTTGATTGGAATTAACTTGAGTTGTTCACATATCCTAGTAGGCATAATGTTGGTTGAGGTTCTTGAATCTAAAAAACAATTATGAACATTTTTTCCAAACATCCTAACTACAAGTAAAAAAGGTGCAGACTCTACTTTGATCACTTATGTAATTACATTTGCACTATCATTCTTAGGGGATTTCCCAATTTTCTTTGACAAAGATTCCAATAGAAAGTCTCTTTGTTCTAGGATTTGAGTTAGCTCATGCAGAGTGACATTAGATTTAATCCTTTTCATATCTTCCACAATGTTATAGCCAACTTTGCTTGGAGGATCAATAGTTAACATTAACTTGTAATAACTTCTTCTAGGAGGCTCAGTATTATTTTTTGATATAGTGTCTAAAGGGGTCCCATAATTTTTAGGAGGGGTAGAGGTAGTCAATGGTTGTTTTTGTTCCCTATTTCTCAAAGGACATGTCTCCAAAAATTGCTAGAATGCTTGAATTTTCTCAAGAATATTCTCAGGCTCATTATCCTCTTGAAAATGGAAATTAAATGTTTCCACCATATGCACTTGGTTAGATGGTCTAGATTAAGAAGAATTTGTAGCAACGTCTTTGTTTGGAACCACTTCAAATGTGTCAAGTTCTTCTTGAAAAGATTTAAAATCTTTACAAAACTCAATACAATCTATCTCACTATGTTTGGAAGTAGCATGAACCCTAAAATAATCTAGTAAGGCAATATCAGTGAGGTTTATATCCATATTATTTTTGCTATGGAAAGACTCATTAGCTTTGTTATTATATAAACTATCATTCTAAAACCTATTCCTGGGTTTGTTGAACTTTTGAAAAGTGAAGTTCCTTCCAGAATTGTCATTAGCATTACCAACTTGTTTTTGCAATTGCAAAAAATTAGTGCTAAGCTTTTGTACAATTTTAAATATATATTCATTCTCATTTTTTGGGACCTTAGCATTTTGAATTTGGTTACTATCAATGCCATTGATAGGTACTAAAGCCTTCTGATCATTGTCATGAAATCCACTAGTAACTTCATGGCTCAAGAAGCCTAGATGTTGATTAGGGGAAGCATGACTTGTAGGAAATACATTTAAAGCAAGAACTAGTTTAATGATAAATTATTTTGGTTATTACTTGGGAAAAAGTTTAATGTAGGCATTTGAGGATTAACAATTGGGATAGAATAATCCATTTATCTTTGGGGTTGTATTTGGTCACTAATAACCACTTATTTAGAATAGGCTTGAGCCAATGTGATGATAAGTGGAATAGCTCTCTTCAAAAAAACAAAAGTCATTGGGTCAATACCATCTTTATAAACCTACAAAGCTAAAGCTTCATTAGGTTTATATGGATCCATGGTCTAGTTAAACATCTTTTGGAACTTGGTATTAAATTACCTAATAGGTTCACTTGTATCTCTCTTAATAGTTGTGAATTGATGATAAATGACATAAGGACTTATGATCTTTCCAAATTGATCAATGAAAATAGTGTCAAAATTATTCCATGAGACAATACAATTGTCAGGTAGATTGAGGAACCATTTATATGCAACATCTTTAAATGTAAATGGGAATAACCTACATACTACATCTTCATGAATAACATTCAACCATCTTAATGCAACTTTGAAAGATTTAACATGTTCTTCAGTAGTCGTAATACTAATTGGACTAAATATTGGCATATATTTTCTTGGATTATGTGGTAAATCATGAACCACCCCTGGTATATTGATAGGGGAACTTCCATGCCATGCCATGTTTGGATGAAGATCAAGCATAGGAATCCCATGCAAAGGTGATGATGGTATAGATTTATAATACCTACACTTACCTCTAT
Source organism: Torreya grandis (assembly GCA_037957365.1). Classification (NCBI taxonomy): domain Eukaryota; kingdom Viridiplantae; phylum Streptophyta; class Pinopsida; order Cupressales; family Taxaceae; genus Torreya; species Torreya grandis. The sequence goes on from JARHVA010002242.1 coordinate 1,311,956, forward strand.
CTTTCCTAATCCTTCTATGAGTTTCTAGTTCGGGCAAGGGTTCTCTAGTCTCTAAATGTGATCTGGTCCTAATCCTTGGTAATTCCATCTTGAAGACTAAGGATTCCATTTTAGAACATGGTGTAGCACATTAATTTCCAAATAATGACAAATTGTATGCACAATAAGCTTAATTTGTAAAAATTTGATCATAAGAGGACAAAGGACATCAATCTTTAACTAAACAAGTTCAAAGATGTACTGAATTATGCAAAGATGACCAATATTTACAACTTATGACTAAAATAAACTTTTTTTATCAAATAATTATCAATTTTGAGCAAAATAAGCCCTCCTAACTCTAAATAATAATAATTTTTTAACAACAAATGTCATATTTCCATAAAGGTTACCAATCTTTACATAATTTTATGTTAAAAGAAACACTATCATGTAAAATGTAGATAATTCTGACCAAATACACTTCAAAAATATTAATCATCTTTAAAGAGGCCCTCCTTCTAGCACCAGTAGAGCTTCTCTTGTTGTTTCTTCTAATTGTACCATAGGTGCTCTTAGTGTTGAAGAACACTTCTCATTTTAAAATTTTGAGAATCCATAACATGAGTTGCAGTTTGTGACTATTCAGTGATTGTCTGTGGTAGAATATAAGCAAAGTATGAAAACTATCCACAATATTTATTTGATTTAGTGGTTGGGAGCCACCAGGGTCTATACTATTGAATATTTAATAATTCTAAGGATTTGGTAGTTAAACTAAATGATTATTAACAATTACCTCTAAGCTAGAGTGAATCTTGATAAAAATAAGAAAAAGGAAGGGTCAGGAAGAAAGAAACATTATTATAGGTTTTCATCTCAAATATTATGAAAAAATTCCAATTACTTTGAGCACATCTGAACCAATTTATGTTATAAAATAGCATAAGCTCAAATTATATCACAAATCAGGCAAAATTCAAAGGAAAAATAGGAATCATAAGTAAGAACCATATTTACTTTAAAGGTTTGCTATTATGATTTGGATAACCTAAGTACATCTAAATATAGAACAAATAAAAAAAAGTATATTTGAGATATTTATAGTTAATTTAGCATTTAGCATAAATTAACAGCCCTAGGACAAAGAATGTAACTCAAACAATAAGAATTATTCAATTTTAAAATAACTCCTTGTAATTGAGAGATAACATAGACATTTAATAAAAACTATCCAGACAATCTTTTTAGAATTCCTTAGTTGTATTAAATGCTCTTGGTATCAATTGCTCAAAAACTCTCTCTCTTATAAATGGTAACCATCTACCTATTTATAGGAAACTTAAGTGATTAACCGGTTAACTTTCAAAAATATCTAGATGTGGATAAGGACAACTGTCTTTGATACAAAGCTACAATGCAAAAAGAATTATGCCAACTTGACATGAAAAAGTATGTGCTAATAGAGTAACATATACTCTACAACAAGAATATTCTTTTAGGAATTCCATTGGTGGGTCCTTCCAATTAGCCCTATCTAAGGAAGTTTTTTACCTTGGTGTATTGCTCCTCGATCAGCTCAAAATCCACTATAGGCTTCATTAGACAATCCCTTTCTTTATTTACTAACTTTTCAAATTCACTATCTACCCAAGATATAAGTTCCTTAACACATTAAACTTATACAAATTGATTGCCTACAAAATTAATGGTATCAAGGGTCTTCTAGTTGTCCTTAGATGAATGACTTTCGCTATCTTTGATGCCCTAGATATGGGTCATTAGACAATCCCATTATTTATTTACTAACTTTTCAAATTCACTATCTACCCAAGATATAAGTTCCTTGACACATTGTACTTCTACAATTTGATTCCCTACAAAAGTTCACTATCTTTGATGGCCTAGATGTGGGTATCAACCCTCTTCTTGAATTCTTCATCATCAATTAAACCTAAATTATTGGTTTGAGAAGGGTTATTTAATATATTCTGTAGAAGTTTCTCAATTTGGTTTACCAAATCTGTGTCTCTCTTGATGAAGTCCTTAACATCACTACTCCAAGTGATCAAATCTTATTATTTATCTACCAAAACTACCATAAGGATGTCTAGATGTTTGAGTCTAATAATCTTGAAGTTCAAGGATTACTTTATCTTATGCACCTTGACGAGCTCCTCCATCTGAGCTTGATAATTCTGCCATTAGGTGATTAAGGCTTGTGCCATCTCAACTTGATGGTCCAAAACATATAATCTAGACTTAATGATTTTCAAATTCTTGAATGCATCCATCAAGGATTTATTCAGTGTTTACAATATATTTAAAAGAATTGTCAAGGAGACCTGAGCTTCCAAATCTTGCTTTTTTATTTACAAGTTGAGGATCCTCTATTTCAATCCTTGAACTCCAGCTAAAGCCATTGTTGATTGCACTAGTACCACACTAGCTACATCCTCTTGAAAAATAGGATGCTCCCCTACTACCTATCCTCTAACCAGAGTTAAGCCTATAAATGGTTCCACCTTCTAAAAGGTGAACTCCTCACTACCAATCTTGATTTCTTGGTCACTATTCTTTTAAGATTTGATGTCTCTAGATTAAATTGGACATGAGGATTAAGTTATTTCACCTATGTTTGTTTAAAAATCTCTACATTTTAACTACCAGAGGATCCCAAGGTACCAACCCATTAGATTTCCTTATTGTGAAGAATTTGGATGCTTCTCTCTTCTTGTTTGTTCAACATATCCTAAATCCATGGTTTGACATTATCCTAAACACCTATGTCCACTCGAGTCAGAAGGCCTTCATGGGGATGCCTAAATTTGGAGGCTTTCATTAAGTCTTTGCTCAATCTTGGACTCCTCACTTATAGATTTACCTTTTCCTTTTGCATCTTCAAGCTATTTAATCTAAGATGAATTTATCAATTCTCCTTGTTAAGGATTAGAAGATTGTCCCTCAATAGGTGGTTCTTGATGCGTAATCCCAAATGGTCCTAGTAATAAGTGATAATGTAAAGGATGTAATTTCCATATTTCCCATGAAGGCTTATTATCCATGACCAGCCTACATTCTAAGGTTATGTTGTAGTTTTTAACCTTAGATAGGTCTTCTTCAAATTTCTTTGCCCTTGTGTAAATACCATCTCCCACACGTATTTGATGCTTGTACTCAGTCTTTAGGATCTTTCTATCTTGAATATGGTTAGCCACTCTATTATTGGGGTCCCACATCTTAAGATCATTTAATTGGAAATCAAAATAATTCTTGTGCACCACCATAATCTCTAGCTATTTCCAATCCTTGATTATAATTCTACTAATGTCCAATGGGAAGGGATGAATCCAAACCTTTTTATTCTTCTTGCAGTGCCAATCTATGCCTTGGATGATTTGATAAGCAATTTATTGCTCTAAAATCTTAATGGGAACATATATGGGTAGTCTATATGGTTGGACCATGATTCCTTCTATCCTTATTATAGTACAATCTGGATATAACCACACACCCCCCATGGTCTCCACTTGTTTTTTGATTAGAGGATGAAGTCTAGGCATAGGAATACCAGTGATTGTCTCAAAAATGACTGGGAAGCCACCATCACATATGAATTTCATTTGATTCTTGTATTTGAAAATATGTAGTTTGGAGTAATGATGGGAAATGGTAGTCCTACCATTAAGGGACCAATTTTGGATGCCAGGGAAATTAATAGAGACTAGGAGTGAGCCTAAGAGGTAAGACATCATAAAGAAATGTCTGGATGTTTTTCTATTGATGGCTATAAATTGTTTGGAAAAGAAGAAACTTATTAAGTCTCTAATGATAGGGGTTAGGTTTTGATCTAACATGCAATGGGCATAAGACATCTAGACCTTACTCATATAAGTTGTAGAATAGGCACCAAAATATCTATTCAATAAGGTCATAGCTACCCTAAAACCCTCTCTAATTTGGGTAATAAGAATCTCACCTTTATGGGTCTTGAAAACATGGGAACCTTGGATTGACCAAGGTAAAAGAGCTAAATCTAGGTTTTGGGAATTTGTCCATTCTCTCAAGGATGAAAGATCAACATGAGGTAAAGAGAGCTTATAATAAGTCTCAAAGACCATGGGAGCTATGCATGTAGCTTTATTAACATTTCCTTCATGAATAATCCATTCTCCATCTACTCTATAGTCAACAAAAAATAAGAACAAGAAGGTTTATCTAATGCATTACCTCTAGTTTAGTAACTGCGTGATGAAGGTCTGCCATTTGTATTGATATTAAATCCTTGTATCTTTGGTACACTAAAGTATTCCTCTTTTTTTCCTAGGAAATTGGTTACAACACTTTGACAAAGAATAATAATTCAAACCAATTCTTAATTCCCTATACATTCAATGCTATTAAATCCAACTCTATGTCTCTAAAGACCCTTCCTTCACCATCTGAAGTTAGATAAATCTTTGCTTCAATATTCATCTATTGCCTACCCACTACCATTGATAATAGTGTATTGTAATTGCAAAGATATCAAAGTTATTACTAAGGCACTTGCTCTAAATTCAGTTTACAAATATCTCAAGTATCACATAATCAATTTGAACTGACTTTGGCCTTCTTTATGGAGAGTTTAGGGTTTTTTTGCTTTAATGACCAAAACATCTAATTTTGATCTCATACATGCCTTAGATATGATGGAACCTTACTTATCATCTCTATTATGTTTTCAATCATGAGATATATTTCATTTGGATCCTTCATACTTATGTGGAGATTATGTTGCAGGGTTCCATGCCTTTCATGGAAATTTTCATAAATGTCATTTGAAGAGTGATCATTGGTTTTCAAAAGTCCCTTTTATTTTGCTTTGAAAAGCCAAATCTAGGTCCTTGTATTTCATTAGTTCTTGATCTTTGAGCTTATTGATTGTGCAATGTGTCAAGCTTATTAGGCCTTTGAAAATTATTCAATTGGCTCACACCATTGGATCAAATCTAGTGAGAAAGTGAACACCATTGGATCCTTTGAGAGATCTTGAGGTTTCTATGTTAATGTACACTATTGAATCAAATCCAATAAGCAAGTGATCACCATTAGATCCTACAAGATGCTTACCCTTTTAATAAATAAAAAAGACTTAGGCCAAGATTTGTATGTCTCAATTTTGCCTTCATAAGAAAACTAAGAATTTCTTAAAAAGGATTTTGAAATACCCCATTTGATTAGGCTTAAAAAATTGTCTAATTTACATTTGATGGGTTCGGTCTCATCAAATACGTCCTCACAGATGTCAACTGATGGAGGTAAACTTGTCAATTTTAAGATAATAAAATCTTTCTATTTCAATTTAAATTTTATGGATTTGGTCTTGTCAAATATGTCCTCACAGATGTCAAATGATGGGAGTGAACCTGTCAAATTTAGAACAATGAAATTTATTGATCTAATAACTAAATTCCACATGTAATACCATTGAGAAATATCAAAGCTTTAGGGAATGTCTAAGTTAAATTCGATGGGTTTATCCCTATCAAATATGTCCTCACGGATGTCAAATGATGGGATTGAACCTATCAAATTTAAGATGATAAAATCTTTATGTCTAATGAATGAATGTCATGTGTAAAACCATCAAGAAAACTTAAAGCTTTAGGGATTGTCTAAGTTAAATTTGATGGGTTTGATCCCATCAAATACATCCTCATAGATATGAAATGATGGGGGTGAACCTATTAAATTTAAAATAATGAAATTTATTCTATACCATTAGATTTAAAACCTTCAATCAAGTGATCACCATTGGATCCTTATTAGGGCTTGAATCATTAATTGTATGCCTTTCTAAAAGACTTCGAGCTTGATGCATCATTAGATCAAATCCAATGAATAAGCATAAAACATTATACATGCATAGAATTTCCTACTAGATTTTCCCATGAATTTTTAAATTCAAACCGCTAGGGTTTATTATTTGGGAACCCTGACTTCTTTCATGGAACTTGTAATTAATAACCTTCAAGATGATTTTTAGTAACATTAAAAACATGATCAAACAATCTTTCACACTTATTCTAGGATATAGAAGCTCTAAAAACAATCACATTGGTCCCCTTTCCAAAAAAAAGAGAAAAGATGGGGGGGTCTTGGTCTCAACACATTTCCCACTATTGCCATAATTAGGTTTTGTCATCTCTTAGGGACAATTATTGGGTTTTGGATCTAGGTTAAGACATATAGATGCATAAGGGTGTTTTTATAAATCATAACATTTATATGTGTGAAAAATTATGATTTTAAGATAAAAATAGATCATTTCTTGTGCTTAGGAAGGGTGAAGTGTAAAAATAGGTACTAATTAAGTTCACAAGTTAATTAAAAATAAAAAGGGTAAAAATAACATGATAAAGTATTTTGAACCAAATTTAGGTTACTAAATTTCTCCTAGTTGAATTTGGAACTAAAATTGCTAGATTAAAGGAAAGCTATACGTTAGTGTGAAACTTTGTCTTTGAACTAATAATCCAATTGTGTAAGGCACCAAACTCTTTGGCAACACCTAAAAAACACATTAAGTAGTTACTTTGTTATTTTTAAAATAAAATTTGAAAATCTTGGATTTGAAATTTCAAAATTACTTGAACTTTTGAAAATCACTTGAACTTCAAATTTTGAATTTGAAATGAAAGTATGGAAGGAATATATCTATATGTGTGAAACCAATGTTCTTATGAATTTTCTTGAATATGATTCTTTTTGAAAGCATTGGAGAATTAGTTCCTCTCATGAATAACTTAGTGAATATGTTTCCTTAGCTAAACCATTGGAGAAAATTAGGGATGATCAGAACCTCAACTTGAATTTGCACTAGTAGAATAGAAGATTTAGTGCCTCTCATGTAAACTTGGAGAATATAATTACTTAGCTACACCATTGGATAAAATTACAAGTGATAAAAAAATCAACTTGAATTTTCACTTGTATAACAGAAATAATCCCCAATAAGTGATGTTGAAACCTTAATTTACCTTTGATGGCCTTTTAACCCTAAGACACAAAATAGGTTGAAATCTAAAATGGATTCTCAAACATAATGTTAGAGTGCACAATAATATCCAAGTTATGCACTATGCACATAAAATGAATCAATCATTGCATATGTCTTTTAGATTCAAATGTAACTTTGTTCTTGAATGCATGATCAAAAGAGAATGGAGTAAACCCATACTCCTACCATCTCCACAACTTAGCAAAATAGAATTGAAAGGTATAGCATAAATATATATCATGCCCCCATTGTAGATACAAAATTCAAAAATTTATGTAGATTATCATTGTAAATTGTTTTTGAAAATAGATAAACATTATATTAATCATTAAGTTCTTGGAAACGTTTAATATTGACATCTTTTCCTTTTTCCATTCACCATTTCACTCAATAAAAATATATAAGAGAGATTTAATTGTATTTAAAACATATAAAATATCATATAGACATCCATATTTTAACCCCATTAATTATTATTCATCCCATATGTTCGTATTAAATTTTTTTTCTAATAGTCTCTATCCTTCTAGGACAAGTCTACCACAAGGTTAGATAAGGTTTCACTTGTGACCTTATTCTCCATTATCTAATGATTAATTTTTGAAATTGATACATTTAAAAATGGCTCTCCCACACATTTTTTTAAGGTTGGTAAGAAAATATTCTAGATATTCCCTTATAAAAGAACATCAAGGCATTTAATTGAACATATATGGGAACCTAATTTCAAATTACTACATGTTGCAAAAAAGAGAAGTATTTATTGTAATATAAATTATGTTGCATTCTAACAATCATATGTCAGTTCTAAATATATTTTATTTTAGGTCAAGTGCATCCATTGTCAAGAATTTAGATCAATATTCTAGTTACATTCATATAGTTGCACAATCACTTTAGTAGGGAGAACTACATCAACCTGAGTCCCAATTAGGATATTTAAGAAACACTCATTACACATGATTTCTTGATGGTGGTTTGGATATTCCCATAACCCTGTTACCCCTTTTTGGTATTTGATATCTATAATGTTTGTTGTGAATAAATAATATTATATGTTTTTTAGGTTTTTCACATGACATATCGACTCACAAAATTAAATAATCAACCATTGAAAGTAGTGTTCCTAACCTAGATTGATAAATTAGGTGTGTAGTCAACTAGGACATGGCCACAATCAATCGAAAAGGCTTTAGTGTAGCCTTGTCCTCTTTTTTATACTTGTTGAATCATAAAGCCTACATTTGGTCATGACACAACACATAGGTCATTTCATGTATTTTTTTGCTATAGTTAGTTTGCACAGTCAACATAATATTTATTTTTGGGAGGTTTACATATCTATAAGCCTACTTTCTATTTTTAGACAATCTCTAATTATGTTAAAATTTTTAGTATATTGTATTTTGTTGCATATTCCTATATTCTAATTTCAATAATTTAGATCTATTCATTTGTTTAGTTTCAATTTAATTTAGATTAAACATTCTGGTGAACCCTCTATTTTTAAAACATTGCTCACTCTTTGATTGATTTTTTTTAGGATTTCATTAAACTTTTTTAATTACCTAATAATGAGATAAAATAACCTTTGATATTGGATATAAATCCAAAAATAACAATTCAACTTTTTTGACCTTGGATTTAATTTGACATTGAAGAAGTTTTTTTTTGTCACCTCAAATAAAATTTGACATAGAAGATCTTTATTTCAACCTTAGGTTGAAATTTATTTTTTTATATATAAAATAATCTTTCATTTTCATTCGATTTATTTTCCATTGATTTTGCTTGTTTTTAAAAACTATGTTCTAGTAGTTTTAAAAGTACTTAATGACTATCGTGAAGGGCTATACGGTGATATATATTTAGACATCGTAGAATGATGGGTTTACCCCAATAATCATAGACATTGTATAATTAAAGATACATAAATTAATATTTAAGATGAAACATCATATTTGTGACTACCTTTTTTACACACTTAACTCATGACTCATTTTGTAGCCTTTTGATTATTTTCCTTCATTTTCCATATGGATGACCCATTATTATAAATAAAATAATGATTTTAGAATATCCATATTACTCATTAAAAAAATTTAGGCATATCCACAAACTATTTCACTCTCCCATATCAACTATTTTTTCTTAGAACAACAATGAACCTTTTGGATACTAACACTCCCTAATAGTGTCCAATTTTACCAGTCATGTCCTCCATACTCATACCAAATAATGGTTATTTTATCAAATTTATATTAGTTAAATGAGTTGTAATGTTATTTTAGCAATTGCCATTTGAATAAATTCACAAAATATCACTATAAAATTACATTTAAAACCATTTTTCATAGAAAAGGCTTCCATACTCAAAAACACTAGAATTCTAATTGCAAACTGAGAGAAAATTCCCTATTTCTCCCAATTTCAAATATATATAGCCTTATTATCTATAATATAAAGTATTAATACACTTACAAGATCACAATTCATATTTGAAGCACTTAATCACATTAATATTGCACCAACATAACATTTTGCACTAGTATTTCACACACACAATTGTAACATGGGATAATTACATAGAATTTGATCTCTCTTTGGATTTCTGGTATTTATAAAACACTCAACATATGGGTGTTTATATCATTCAAAAATTAAAACTCTAACCCATTTTTACTCCATGATTGTATTTGTATCTTGGTTTATTTAGTTATGGTTACAAGTGAAGGAGAAAATAGTGGTTTTTGCAATGGATCAAAGACTCCACACTATCAAATGGAACATATAGGTAAAGGTGAACCTATCACAATAGTTTTAGATATATATAAACTACATGAAAATGACACTATATAAGGAAAAAAAATGTCCTGCAACCCTATCCAGATCCATCACTTTTGCCCAAAGATTTTTAAAAACCTTGTTTTAGATCCATAGTTATTCAACATAGTTGGATAGTTTTAGTTGCAAACATAATCTTGCATTTTGGTTTTCCACCTAAGTTTTATTTTCTTAGTACTTTCCCATTTTATCATATTTACAAATTTATAAAATTCTATATTAGTTTGTCATTTATTTCATAGATGTAGCATTTTGATTTTACATAAGAGTTTGTCACATCTAGGTAAATAGTTCATTTTTTTTCAAAATTTGATAGGACATATTTGTGAACCTACTTATAGTTGAACATTTAAAAAATCCATATCTTTCCATTAGGGTTTTTTAGATTCTTAATTTTTTTATTTCCATATTCATCATGATCATCAACTGAATTTATCTATTACTTCTTAGTTCAAAATTTCTTGTTCTTATTTGCATATTCCTTACCTATAATTGGTGAAATACTTTTCATTAATGTAATACAATGGGTACATAATTTATATATAAATATAAAATACTATATCAATCAATTTATTAATAGTGAGTAGTTCTATGCTGATTATTATTGTATGGCTCAATTTGAATTACCACTTATTACTAATAGATGTCAGAGGGCTCAAATGGTTCCTTTTGATCCTCATACCCCTAGAACTCACAAATATATTAGATCATATCCTACCTTTAAAATTATCCCTAAGATTATAATATACCCTATGGTTTGAGTTATTGTTACTAGAAAAAGTTGAGTGCCTCATTAGCCAATGCTAGAGAAATAAATTTCGGTAATTCCTCCTCATACCCAACCTAATATAATGGGACCAATAAATAAATATAGATGATATGATGTTTTTAATCAGTTAAGGAATACACTAGATAAGATTTACATGCTATAATTACTTCAAAAGGCTCTTATTTTCAAGGATATTTTATATCATTCATTAAATCATACACCTATGCTTTATGATAAAGAGCCTCATTACTTTTCATCTATTGTAAACACTCTAAAGGATATTAGGTATGTTCTCTCTTTTGGAAAAAAATATTTTCATAAACAATCAAATATTGATCATAATTTACCTATGTTCATACAAGTTAAAATAAAAAGTACAATAGTAAAAATAATTTTAATTGACAATGGTTCAGGATTGAATATTTTTTATCTTACATTCTTGTACATAATGGGTATTAACATGGCTAGTCTTCAAAACACACATAATAATATCAAAGGGTTTGATTATGTTCCTTTCCAAGTAATTCCTAATCACTTACATTAAAATTTACTATTGGGTAGGCTATGGATACATGACATGGAAGTTATACCTTCTAATTTACATAGGTGTGTCAAATTTATACATGATGTATATTTATATACATGCCCGACTGATAATAAACCCTTAAGATATTATAGGGTAACAAAGTTTACTAATGAGAATCCATCATATTTGGGGGCACCTCAATCCATTATAATCACACCACCAATGATCATTCATATATAATAAATATACACATATGATATCAGTGAGTCTAGTACATACGATAAAAAATTATAGTCTACTGATAGTTCAAAACTATAACTTTCACCTAAAAAGGTGGCCCATGAAGAATATGTATATGAATTAACTTTATTATTCATGTCCTAAGATATAAATATTATATCTATAAAGTATGTTGATGATAATTCTATTGATGATATAAATACAATACTAATTAACATTGATGACTATTTGTGTGGCCTAAATTTTACACCAGTTGGCCCAGGGGAATACAAAGATGACTCTAAATTAATTATCCTAGTACATACCAACAAAGTAAAAATAATAAATTCACATATTAATAAAATAAATAATATTTTTTGTAATATAAATAATATACAATACACTAATTTAACATGTATACCACAAACTAATCTATTTGTCAAATCTATAATTACTAGATAATAGGAGGCACATACATAAATCAATGTATTAACAATTCATCATTTATAGATTTATTTAATAACATTGGGTTCATGGATATATAACCAATCATTAGAATACATACTAATAGTGCATAAAATAGTCCACATGTGATGTTACAGTTGTTACTTGACAAATAATATTATTTTACCCATAATATGTCATATATCTAAAAGAAGGTTATCAAATAAAGAGGGAAAACCCTTATGCTATTTTCAAAGAATAATAGGAAATGTCATAGATACTTGATCAACATTACAACAAAAATGAAATATAAGGCTAAAAGAATTATTAAGATAATACAACCCATACAACCTATTAGAGCTCCACAACATGGTCACATGTGCATAAACGACAAGAATTCTAAAATGAATCATTTCACTATTTATGTCTTCATTGAGAATGAATATAGACAACATGTGGAAATAGATGAGGACACAGAGCTAAATGTATGCACACTTGAATTCCTTTATCATATTAGGCATGATCAAGCTGACTTAGATAAAGTTATCTATTACTAGGATTTAATAGGTCACATTATAGTACCAATCATATGTGGTACCAAATTCATAAACACATTATTTTTTATTATGAAAAAAAATAGAACAATCAGATGTGACATTGGGTAAACAATGATTTCATGAAATGGAAGCTATAATTTATAAGCTATAAAAATTTATTACATTCAATTTTGAAGATAGTATAATTCACATTCTTCATGATGGTATAGATGAAATTGTAGATTCTAAAATAAGAAACAAGGCTCCATTTTGGTTTATCCAAAACCATTCATGAGGATTCCTACACAATAGAGAAACATGTTATATTCTTGCATAGGATTCATAACAATGCAAAATATAAGTCTATATTTAGATAAAATGAATGGTATGATGACCAAAATGATGATGATGATCTATGAGAGTTTGACAAGATTTAATAACCAATACTTAATGATCTTGAAATAGATATACCTTTCTATTATTCACATCCCTTACATGTGTCTAATTTTTGGACAATCATATTATTCTTATATGCAAATATAATAAGGGTAAAATATCTGAAAAATTTATAAAATTAGGACCTATGCATGTTTATCTTTAGCTCATTTACATTATTTAATATGTACACCAATTATTTAGTACTTATTTATATCTAGTTTCATATCATATATGTTTCACAAGTATACATGAGTGAATGTAGAGCATACATGCCATTTATAAATGTAATTGTAGGAGGTGCCACTATCACATAATTAGAAAACTAAAAATTAAAAAATGACCTATTCAAATAGTAGTGCTCCACCAGTAACGTCCTAATGAGTACAATCTATCCATTATTAGATCCAAACAAGACACAAGTTTATTATAAATTATATATACATCAACAAGCTCATTAGGAAGTTTCTATCATTATTTGGCTATCTCTTATTGTTCATACCTTAGTTATTTACATTACATAAAATATATCAATATTTCTCACTTACACATTTTTATCTTATTGGTTACCTAAGTTTTTAAATATACCAGTGTTAAAAATTTCCTATGTTGATCAAAAATATTTATTCAATCATACTTCTCATGTTTATTTTCTTGCTCTATGTCTTTTGTGTATTCTCTATTTGGATTATGGAAATTTGAAAATGTAATTATGTGTAGATAAAAATAATTCATTGTATGTTTCTATGTGTGTGAGTGACATTTGAATATGTTTCTTGTATGTGAAACCTTAGCCTTCTATTGCATGCTTTCTGTGCCTAGTGTGTACTCTTTGTTTGTGTGCTTCATTGGCCATGACACTTGTTTTCATAGTTTTCTAAAGAAAATCATGCCATGTTGGACATCATGCATATTCCCAACCTTTCAATTCCATGATGTATATCATACATCGCTCCTCAAGTAATTTTATTTAGATTATAAAGCATGGTTCCATGACCCCTTACATGTAAGGCCTATTTATAATACAATTTGGGATCCTCATTTTGGTTTACTGGCCATAGAATGCTTTAACTAAGGAGGCACCCATGGTATGGTATATTTTACTTATTTTTGTGTTTATAAGTGTTGGTATACATTTGGATTATGCACTAATTAATATATTTATAATAGATATGTTTTTTTACTATTTCTTTCCTTTATATTTTTAGTATTAGATCGGTTGCATATATAACCTTAATGGAAACCAAGCGTTTCATTACTTAAAAAAAAACATCTCAATCATCATTTTTTAGGACTTTTAAAGTTATTTTCTTAACTTGGATGCACTTATCTGCATGCCTAAATTGCTAACATCTATCTTAATAATCTCACTATGTATGTTTATTTCTACATGCATCTCACATAACTATTTTACTCAATTCATATTATTATGATACCATGCTCCTCCATGTTATCATTACTACTTATATTAACATATTTCAATAACATATCTTGCATGAATTTCTAATTTGAGTTAATTTATTACACAAGATCAAAAACTCACCATAAAATAAGGATCACACATAGTGGCTTATTTTAGATACTAAGCTCCTAAAGTGTAGTACATAGACAAAAAGTTATAGGTTTTACACAATTGGTCAAGTTTCATACCTAGAAAACACTAAAAAAATTAATTGTGGATAGGATCACTCAATTTGAATAAGGGCATAACCTAACATTATCTAAAATAATGTGTTATTACCCCAACAGGTAGAAAATAATCATTTTTATATATTCTTAGAATCACAAAAAATACCAAAAAATAAGTAACATATATACAAATTTAGTTTCCAAAAAAATACTCATTTTTTCTCATATTTACTCAGTTTGAGGGCCTTATGCATGACATGTGTCCCAGGTTAACACATAGGTTTTTTCTCAAAATTTCATTTGTTATTACTAAGTCTCAAAATCCATATACACCCAAACATTATATGGGGGCATGTACATAGAATATGACTTCCTCATTGCTTATATTTTCACTAGATTCATAGATGGAATGATAATGATCATCATTATACATGCTGTATACACCAAATCTATATAATTCTATATTTTTTCACTAGAAATGAACCCTATTCTGTTAGTAGTGGTTGGTTCACCTTTTGCACCAATTTTTAACTATAAAAATTTATATGCAATGAGATAGGATTACCTAAAACTATCCTATATAAATATTTAGAATTATATAAGGTAATACAAGTATATCCCATTGATACTTAATGAAATTGGGATATGGCTAATGGATCCATCAAACCTAGCAAGGGGAGCATTTAAAACACAATGTCAAGAGAAAGGGTTCCAAAGCCTCTAAGTAATCAACACAATGTAATATTCCTAACTAGGTCTCTATTTAGTAAGTAATCAAATATCACAATCAAGTAATGTAAGTAAGAGGAAGGGTTAGAAACATATTAAAATAGGTAAGGAACCATGGTAGGAAAATGGTGGCCTAAGATACCTAAGGTGGATATATGGTAAGTTTGAATAATACTATATCCACACTAAGATTAATTTTAGAGAGAATTAAAATAAGGAAATGCAAATTTAGTAACCAAAAAATTATGAAACTTATATCTATCAAAATAAAATAGCTAGGGTTAAAATATACTTACTTTGAACAAAACCTATTAAGTCTCAATCTCTCACTTGGACAATGGTGCTTTGAAAGAGATTATTATGGTTACATGGATATCAATGGTTGAGTCAATCTCTAGGATAAAATGACTCCTCCTATTGCATCCAATAATCCATAAGATAATATTTTCCCTCCAAGACAAGATTTAAGAAATGCCTCCTCCAATTATAGACTTAGGGTATAATCACGAGCAACAATTGAAAATGAATGTTCCTCTTTATTGGATTAAAATGGAAAATTGTATTTATAGTGTTGAATTATCCTAATCCCTCTTGAATATTAATATGACACTATCATCCAATTGGATTTAGTCCTAAATGGGTTGACTAAACTCAAACTAGGTTGACCAAGTTGACCTAATTATAGAGTGTGCACCAAAATGTTTAGAAATGCATCGATATGATATATGTAGTTTAGATGATATGAATAACAATTATAAATTCATTTAATGGTATAAAATAATAATAAAATATAGGCCTTTACATAGTTAGAGGATACCAAATGGAAGGAGATAGCTTAGGGGATCAAATTTGGGGAATCTGGAATGGATGTAGAGATAAATAAGCAACAATGTCTCTTAAAAAAAACATTAGTCTACCCACCCATTTATTAGTGTACCATTTATAGAATTCATTTGGTTACATTTAAAATCTATAGGTTGATAAAAGGGAGAAATCATCAATAAATGATAATGTTTAAAATATTATGTGTATGGATACACCCCACTCAAAACTCATCATGTGTTACCAAAGTATAACATGGGATCATGCTTAAGAAAATAACATAATAACATAATAAATTAGCTAACTCAAAAAATTAAATACTAAAATGAATGTTGATAAATGAAAAAATTGAAAGTGCCATATACATACCTTGAATCACCTTTATCATTAAGTAGTTGCATGTTGTATTTATAGTTTCGATCATGGAGGGAAAAATAAATGTATTGGACAAACCTTAAGGATACAAGGATAGAAAGAAAGAAAAACAATCCCATGAGGACCAAAGTTAAAATGAAAAACTCAAAAAATGTGTAAGCAGTTGAGAAACTAGTGAGCCAGGATTACAAAGGTTAGGTTAGAACCAAAAGACCAAGAAATGTGTAGAACAAAAATGATGGAAAATTGGGTAACCAAAAATCGAAGGATATTAATGATCCAAATCCTCCCAAAAAATGTATCAAAAGTAATAAAACTAAAAATCCATATCAAACTTAAGGATTAGTGAAACAAAACAATGTAATAAACATCAAATGGAAGAGAGTTAACAATCCATACTCTAGCATTGATGGAAAAATAGGAAATGATTGATGTAAACAACATTGATGAAAGAGAAGTAACAATCCATAGTCAATCAAATACAAAAAAATAGGAAATGAAAATGGTAAAAAAGAGATAAAATGACCTTGAAAATTTTGAATAAAATACTCAAGGTTCCAAAACATAACTAAGGGATATCCAAGAAAGATAAAGCAATAATTAAGACATCATCTTACAACAACTCAAATATACAGCTTCTATTCTAATGATAAATAAACTAAAACTATCATATTATGAAAATGTCAAAAAGAGATGGAGAATATGAAGTATATAAGTTAGGAAAAGATAATAAAAAACCTACCTATCAATGGAAAATGAAATGGATGGTGGGGATAAAGGATGATACCAAGGTGAAAACATAATCTTTACTAGAAACAAAACACTCCAATCAGGTTGAAAAGACTAAGAAACTTTTTGACATCAATGACCTTAGAGAACTAAAATTAAAAAGAAAATGTTAAGTAAAATAGTGAAGTATAAATATGATCCCATTAAGTATAGTATGCATGAAAAATTAAAATGGACCTACCTTCCTATAACATGTTCCCTATTCCTCACAACTCCTTACAGAGCTATCAATCTACTATGAATATAGAGTACTTACATGATAAATTAGGTGGAATTATGAGTATTAATGAGACCTCTTACCTAAGTCTACTATACTACCACACCCCAATGTACCTTGACATTATCATGAGGTCAAATGTGGATTTTGAGCTTTGATTAGGATAGGAGATGTGCCAAATATTGATCACATATTTTGATGTGATCTAAATTTTAATATTATATTTTACTTTTGATCATTGCCTTTTTATGTATGATATGGATTTTAACTCTTTTGGATTTTTCAATTCCTCATCCATAACCAAACATGGGTGATAAAAATTAATATTACAAGAGAGCTTACACTTGATGGCTAGAAGAAAGAACCAAAGGACCATGGTGTCTAAGACTTGTATAATAAAACATTAAAAGGGAGTAATGTATTGAAAATGATCTTGGTGTGCCAAAATGGGATAGTGAAATATAAGGGATGATGGAAATGATCATATAATTATTGGGTTTGCCTAAGTGCAAAAAATGTGTAATGAAAATGGTATAATGATAGGTAGGCACAAATTGTGTACACATAATATTTTTAAACTTTATCAATTAGTGATGAGTTTATTCTTGCAAGAAACCTTCAAGTCTCAATATTTCTGAGTGCACACCTTAAAAGGTGCACTGGGAAAAGGGTGGGTAGACTATTAGTGATTTTTAAGATTATTGTCCCCTATACCACCACTTGAAACCAACACAAACCTCTCCTTTATGATTCCCTAAGCTTTGACACCTCCCTTACACACTACTCCAAGCAATTCATCACCTTAAAAAACCCTACTTAAGACAAAAACTCTTTTTAACATTTATTGAATATTTTTGGCCTAGGTCGACCTTGTACTTAAAATATATGAGCCCTTTATGGGACTAGGTTCACCTCAACCAACCCAATCTGAGATCTAACTACTTTTGTTAATTAATGATACAAGGTCAATTGGGCTGACTCTATTGGTTAAACTTTTGTAATGGTTTAGGGTTAGATCCAGTTATATACACACATTCATTTCTTCCATTTCATGGAAAGAATAAAAAGTCATTATTTGAGCATCTGCTTATCTACCATTATACTTGAGGAACATTGCTTATGGTTTCAATACTACATTTGGAGATATGAATCTTGTCATATGGATAATTATTTTGGATGCATAGGAAAAGTTATGTAGCCTAGAGCTGACCTATATTTATTATCCTTACAAACCATAATAACTTCTTATGCAATACCTTATCCAAGAGAGATATTTTGGCTCAATTGGTTCATATTTAAAGGTAAGTATTCCTAAATTTCCTCTTCCTTATTAAAGTAGATATATTTACATTTGTTAGCTTATATGATTCTCTCTCCATTCATTAGGATTTCCTCTAAATTGACTTGGCTAGAGATATTCTATGCATTCTTAATTTTATGTTTATTTCCCTCATTTTGTGCCACATGCTTTGGTGAGCACTATGTTAGATTTTACTTTACTTTGTCATTTAATTTTTGAATATGAAAACATAATATCTATTTAGGTTTATTACATGGTGTTGCTTGAATAAAGGCTTTTGTAACCCTATATAATGATATTATTGTGGTATGGGACCCCTTGGTTAGGTTTAACATATCCATCTTGGTCTTGATCCCAATTTTCAAAATATACAAACAAATGGAAGGGTAAATGTGATTTATATTCTCCAATCTAGGATTGATCTATATATCAACATCACTTTCCCTTATATACATTATGGTAAGCTCAACATGAATCTAACCCATCAAGTTTTATTTCATTCATTCATTTATTATCATCTATTATATATTTTCATTTATGCAATACTGGATTTTACCTATTGATATAGTCTAACATTCAGTGCACAAGTTTAACACACAGTCACTCTGATCAACTCTATATTTCTCTATGTATGTCATCTAAAATAATAGGTAATTGGATCAATTATCTCAACTTAGTTATCTTTTTCAACCATAAGTTTATCGACTCAATCAACCCAGTTCACTCTTTTAGCATGTCATTTTCACCATATAGGTTTGTAGACTTCATCGACCCAATCGACTCTATTAACAACATAACAAATCATCATTTGAGAAACACAACACTAAAATAGAAAATTTATCATCTTAAAAAATTATCAGGTTCATTCTTACCTTCTTAGTCATTTTTGTTATTCATTTATAGTAATATTTTTCATAGTTTGTAGTCTATAAAACTAAAACCCTCTAACAAACTGGGTTGACTAGGTTGACATAGTTTTGTAGCTTACTTTATTATCTAGAGGACTTAGTCAACCTATTCAACTATGTTATTATGGATATTTATTCCACATACAACATCAACCCTATCGACTCTACTATATATAGTTTGCATATAGTGTCACTTGAATTGACTTTGTACTCTTCAAAAATAAAGGAATTAACCTATATTATTAGTAATTAATTCATTTTTCATTTTTGTTGCTTGATTGTTTAGAGTAAAAAATATAGAATAAATAGGAGGTTTTTAATTTATTTATTTAGTCACACTACTTTTTTTCACACTTCCAAATCACATAACATAAAAAAAAATTAAATAATTTCTACCAAAGGTCTACCTACTTGGATTTCATCACCAAGGGGCAAACTGAATTGGTTTTATGGCCAAATATAAATGCATGGTTGATGGTATATATTGGCAAAGCACCTGACACCCTTATCACTATGGGATTGTGAAGTCAAGGGGTAAGCCCCAATACCAAGCCAGTACCATCACCAATACATATCCCTTTCAGCCTCAACTACTTGAATCTATCCTTAGATTACTTTTATAGTTCCTTCTTATAGCTATATCAATATCACATTAATTTAAAGAATAATTATAACTTAAAGACATTTATTAATGACCCCTTAAATTGGCATTTCTATTTTCACTACTTGCTCTCTGATCAATGTAAGTTATATTGTAAAACTTATACTAGCCAATGTTGGTATAAGATTTGTGGTGTATGCTAAAATTAGATCAAACACATTTTGTCTAATCACTTTTGTGTTCAATTGAATTTTTTAAGTTATTATATTGTAAAATTTTCCCTATACTCAAAACATAGTTGACCCTATTAACTCAGTCTCTTAAAAGCTATGTGTTCTATTATCTTCAATACACAGTCAATCTATTTGATTGATTGTCTTTAAAACTATTATACCATATATAGTACACAATCAAATATTTTAACTATCATTTATATACTATTCTATTTACTATCTTACAAGATAATGTCATTTGGTTCGGCTCTATTCTTACCAGTTGATCCTTATTTATACACAAGCTTTTAGTCTCCCTCCATCATGAATTTATTATTTGATGACAATACATAATTTAATCAAACAAACATGATGATTTTAACCAATATCAATAGGTTTTCTAAGACATATCTTGTGGTACCCACCATGGATCAAAGAAATTCCCATATTTCCACTCATACTACCAACTATGGGACTCCTCCCCATTCATCCCTTGAACTTAACCCTTTGTTCTCACTATAAAATGACCAAGATTTAGAGTACACAACTGAAATTCTATTTTTCATCAATTAATACCCATAACATAGAGGAAAAGATCCTATAACCATCTATAATCTCATGATGGATCCTCATATACGAGAACCCCATTCACCCTCCCTTACCTTTTCTCATGGATTTGGGGGAACCCCTTTCTTTGCATCTCAAAACATTTCCTCTATAATGTCTCCTTCCCACACCATGACATCATATTTTATGTCTTATTCAAACTCCATGCCAAGTATCTCTATCGACATGGTATGTTCAAATGCTAGTGGGCCTCTTCAAAAGATGCATACCCATAACCATGATACTAGTGCATCTTATGCTACTATATCTTATTTTACTACTAGTGTATCTCATGCCACTATTGCTTCTTTTGCCACTAGTGTAGTGTATGTTATTACTTCATCCCACACTCATACTACAACTCAAGTTATTAATATTAACACTACTGCATCACATGTTGTGCCCATTAGTAAAAAAAAATCTCAAACTAACCAAATCATATAAAACACCTAACCAAATTCATATCTTTCAAACCAATAATTCAAATTGGATTATGCAGATGCAAAAACATCTCATTCATCTCCAAAAGTAACCTTATTAGGTTTCATGGGGAGCATAAAATCCTAATGCCCCCAACACCCCTTTAGGGGTTCCCATGGTAACCTTATACCATAACCACCACCACTCCCAAATTATTAGATAAAACACTCTTTGAAGATGTTTTAGATTGGTATAATCAATTTAAAACTCACTCTATCGCTATTCTAAAAGTTTTGGTCAACTTAGTAGTCCAAGAATTGTAAACTAGTGATATTCTTGAGAACAACTTAGCCCACTTAATAAATTATAAACAACTCGAAATGAAAATAACAAAAACCTTCATCAAATGATAGAAAAACTTGTCTATCAAATATGATCATAATATGGTGGATGAAAGCCTCTTCCACCTATTCACTAATGCTCTATACCCTAAATTACAATATCAAGTTATGATCCTCTCTCCAAAAACTTTGGAAGAAGCTCTTAACCAAGATAAATGACAATACTTCCTCATGCATAAATTTGAACAACCTCACCCTACAATGCGGACTCACATACTCATAAAAAATAAAAACCATAATTCAACCAATGATGGTATTACCAATGTATACACATAATATTTTCAAAATTTATTAATTATGAATGTTTTCTCTTGAAATAACCCATTGAGTCTTAATCTCTCTAAGTGCATGCCTTAAAGGGTGTACTGGAAAAGTGGTGGGAAGACCATTGGTTCTTTACAAGATTGTTGTCCCTATACTACCATTTTCTATCCAAATAACCATCTCCTAAAAACACTTCCCTTAGATTTGCATCCTCTTTTACACCCTCATCTATTCATTTTACACCTTTATTATCCCCTCCCTAGACTTAAAACCCTTTACAATAGTTTATGTTACACTGTCAGCCCCATCAACCCTATACTCTAATTTATAACATTCATTTAGGCTCTAGGTTTTGACCTAAACCAAGACCTAATTTATTTTGTTTCAATAACAATATATATTTGATTGGGCCAACCTTGTCAACTAAAATTTTAGAAAGTTTTAAGGTTAGAATCATCTATAATACACATTCATTTCACCATTTCTTAGAGAGACAAAAAGAGTTAATTATTTATTTGCACTTCTTTATAATCTGCTCTTTCCCCATTCTACTTGAGGGGTTATAGCTTAGGGTTTATACTTACATAAGAATATTATCTCATGGAAAAGCCTTAAATGCTTTGGAATTTATTAGTGCTACTTACAAACCACAAAAAAAAATTATGAAGAACCTTTGGCCAAGGGAGAGATTGAGTCTCAATGGGTTCATCTTCAAGGTAAGTATCTCCAACTTAACTCCCCTATTTTAGTAGATATAAGTAGCATAAGTAATGGATTTTGAATATATTATTATCTATATACATTAACATTTTACCTATACATAACTTAGTTAGGATTCTCTTATGCATATTTTACTTTGATGTTTACTAACCCCCATTTTGTGCCACAACATTTGGTGAGAAATATATTAGACTTTGTTTTCCTTTGCATTTACTTTGTGAATATGAAAATATAGGAGCTAACTAGGTTTATTGTATGGTGTTACTCGACTAGAGGCTTTGTAACCCTCTCTAGTGATGTTATTATGGTAAGAGATACCTTGGTTAGGTATAGCAGATCCATATTGGTCATGACCCCAAATATTTAATGCATTAACAATTGAAAGTGTAAGTAGGATTTATCTTCTTTGAGCTAGGATTGATTTATAAATCAATTGCATTTCCCTTTGTATACATTATGGGAACCCAACATGAATCAAAATAGTGTAGTTTTTATTTCACACCATCATTTTTTCATCATATTATATTTTTATATATTTTTAGTACTGTAACAAACCAGTCGATATAATTACACCTTTCTATGCATATGTTTAACATAGTCACTTCAAAATGACTCTATTTTTTGTGTGTAGGTATTCACCAAATATAGGTTATTAGGTTGAATAATTTGGCATAGTATTCTTATTCAATTCCAAATTTTTATAGAAGGTTAAACCAATTAAATCTATCTTCTATTTCTCTTCTATCAACACATAGGTCTACAAACATAGTTGAACCAGTCGACTCTATTCACCATTTCTTCTTCAACATATAGGCTTTTACAAACTTGGTCAAACCATTCGACTCAGTTAGTAGAATTTTAAATCAACATTTAAACATCACAATATAAAAATTTACAATCCAAAACATATTCAATCCCATCAAGGTTCCTTCCTTTCTCTCTTTGTCATTTTAGTTCTTCTTTCAGTACTATTTTTCACAAGTTTTATAATCTATAAAATTGTATACGTACAAAAACTTGGGTCAACCTATTTGACATAGTTCTATAGTTTATTTTCTATATAAAAGATATAGTCAACATGTTTAATTATGTTTTTATAGATATTACTTCTCCTAAACAACAATGACCCAATCAACTCTATTCTATACTATTTGCATATAGTGTTGCCTAAATTGATTTTATACTATTCTCAATCAAGGAATTAACCTCTATTTGCTAGTAATTAACTCACCTTTTCCTTTTAGTTGTTTGTATGATTAGAGTAACTCACATAGATTAAATAGGTGGGTTTTCAAATTACCATTTTATTTACATTGGTTTTCTCTTTTGCACACACTTCCAAATCACTTTACATTCAAAAAAGCATTAAATATTTATCTTTTCAAGGCTTACCTACTTAGATTTCATCATCAAGGGGGAAGTCAACTTGGTTTTTTGGCTAAATATAAATATGTGGTTGATGTTATATATTATAAAATCACCTAAAAACCTTATCATTTTTGGATTATGAAGTGAGGGGTTAGGCCCCAATACTAAGCTAGTACCATCACCAATACAAATCCCTTTAAGCCCAAGCATCTTTAAACCAACCTTAAATTGATTTCTAGTTTCTTATTTTAGCCAAGTTCCCTATCACATTAAAATTAAACTTTATTATAACTTAATAACACTTAGGATGACTAATTAGTTAGCATTTAATTTTCAATTTTTGCTTGCTCTTTGATCATTCTATGTTGGATTATAAAACTTGCATTGGCTAGCATTGGTGCAAGGTTCGTGATATGTGTTCAAATTGGGTAAATGACATTTATCCCATTACTTATGTTATTACTTTCATTTTGATTCAAAATTATGATGAAAATGTTCCTCTATTTCAGAACACTATCATTCTAGTCAATATAACCTCTTGCAAACTATTTAGCCTTCTTGCCTACAATACAATGTTGACCTGTCTGACTATGTATCCTTGTCTTCCTATTTTGTTCCATGTTTAAAATTACACTATAGACCCTTATGATTGGTATTATTTTTAGTCTATTTCAATTCCATTCCTTTTAGCACATAGTCAACCAACTTGACTATGTTATCTTATCTTTATATTATGTGAATCTCCTTTATAAAATTCTATCAATCCAGTTGACTCTATACTTGTTGGCCAACTCTATTCTCTATATGGTTGACTTTGTCCCTATTTTACATTTTTTCCTAATCTCTAATACTTTCATTATAACACCATGAAATCCCCTATTAGAATCTTCTTGGAAAACCTGAATCCCTTTAGATACTATATGGGGTTCTCTTTTCTTCCTTTATTTACTTCCCAAGAGAATCCTCACTCTTGGATTACTTATTATCCTACCTCATCTTTAGATTATAACATGGTTTAAATTACCCCACAAGATGAGATTGGTGGATCAGATCCTTTTCATACCTATCAAGATAATTACCATCTTCAAAAATCTCATCACAATATGGGGGCAATTAACACAAGTATATCCAATAACCCCATAATGAATCCACCACCTAAAAACCCTCCCCCTAATACCAATTTGGAAAATCCTCATACAAACACCAATACATCAATTGATACCAATTATATTCTTGTATATATAGTTTAACAGATTAACATAACACAAGCATCCAACACCTCCCAAATGATGTAACTCCAACTTTATTTGTTCAACATGGCTAATCAACCTCCCATTATTCTCCCTCAAAATATTCTAAATTTTATTCCTCCACCTCTTAGATATGCCATGGGGAATGTCAACCCCTAACCTATTAAATTATTCCAAGATACTTTAATCATATCTCCACATAAATTTAGTGATTTAGGGATTTCCCCTTCCAAATTTCCTCCTGAATCACAAACATGTACAATTTCTCCAACTTATGATGATAACTACATCATCGCTTAAGCTCAACCACAAGACTTGGATGTTCAATATTATTAGAAAACTCTAACTAAAATACATGTTTTCAATCATGATGTTGATACCATTTCAAAATATTTAGAGTTATCACCTGAAGGTCATGCACCTCTTATTAATTCTCCACTCCTCAATACCCCTTAGGTGGTGGGATAAATCTCTCCCCCCCCCCACACTTCCAAAACTTCTAACATCTTCTATACCTCTTACCAAACTAGTCATTCTCTCCAATATTCTCCCTACCAATGATGTTAATGATAAATCATTCACATTATATCAACCTTCTTATCCTATTCCACCTATTCCTAAGATTACACTAGACACTAAGGCCACAGATGTACACCAAGTACATTCTAAATATGACTACCATAGTTAAAAAATAATTGATCTCAAAGTAGATGTGGAGTACTATGGTCCTATTCCCACTTTTCCTAATGATTAATCTATTATTGAATTTCTCCATGCTCAAGAACCTAAACTCCCTTGGAAACATCATAAACTTGGGAAATTTAAGAAAAAAACCCCTCATTTCAACAACTTCATCACTAGCATTGATTCTAAAACAAATCCCATTTCCTCTTTACCTAATGCACCATATCATTTTCAAGATGGAAATACTATGCTTATCGAAGAAACTACATGAATCTAATATGGCACCCCATCATGCCCTCGACCAATCATAATATCTTGATAACTTATACCAACTGAACATGATAACTTTAGTTTACTCTTTGAGAAATATTGTGAAATTTTTGCTCAGTCCTATGAGGACATGCCTAACATTGATCCTAGCATCATAGTGCACAATATTATCACTATCCTAATGCCAAACTTGTGAGGCAAAAACAACAAAAATTTGCACCCAAAGTTTCCCATCTATGTCCTAAAGAAATCATTAAGCTTCTCAATGCTAAATTTATCAATCCTATGGACTATTCAAAATGGGTCTTTAAAATTATCCCTAATCTGAAAAAGTCGCCATGATCATTTTTATTTGTATCAATTTTCATAACATCAATCTTACTTATCCCAAGGACAATTTTTTTTTACCTTCCATAGATGTCATCATTGATTCCACTAATAAATATGAAATGTTATCCTTATGGATGGTTTTTTGAGTTTAATCAATTTCACATTGCCCCTAAGGATCAACATAAGACAAATTTCACCACAAAATGGGGAACCTATTATTACATTAAAATTCCCTTCAACCTAAAAAATGTTGGAGCTACCTATTAGTGAGCTATGGCACATTTTCCATGACCTTATCCATAAGACTATATAAACTTATGTGGACAGCCTAATTGCCAAGTCTAAAAGCTGAAAATCTCATCTTTATGATCTTGCAATCATCTTTGATCACCTGATCAAATATAAAGTTGAGATAAACCCCTAAAATGTGTCTTTTCCATCACATTTATAAAATTTCTAGGGTTATTAGTCTCTCTTCATGGTATTGATGTCGATCCTACTAAGATTAACACTATTATCAACTTACATATCCCTCATTCCATTCCATATATTCACACTTACATTGGAAATCTTGGAGCAATAAGATGTTTTACTCCCAAAATGGATTACTACATCTATTTTATCAATTCTATTCTCAAGAAAGGTAATGCTCTCAAATAGATGGATCCTTGTCAAAAAATGTTTGATAATATGAAAGAATCTTTGTTTCATCCACCTACCCTTTATCCACCTTCTAATGATCATCCTTTAATTTTATATACTTATTTCACACCTATATCAGTTGAGATAATGCTTGCCCAATAAGATGATACCAAAAGAGTGTGTCATATATTATATCAGTCGAGGCCTCATTGACTAAAATGTTATACAAAATTAGAACATGATTTCCTCACAATATATTTTACAATTAAAAATATCCATTATTATATGCTTTATCAAACAACTTATGTTATCATTCATTCTAATCCACTTCATCACTTCTTATCTGAATCCTTTCTCCTTGGAGATAATTGGCAAGTGGATGGTCCTTATAATGGAATTTGATCTCTAAATTATTATGTAAAAAAGTGTCAAAGGATAAATAATTGATGACTTACTTGTAATAACTCCTATACTTACTATCAACCACCTTCAAGATACTATCCCTAATGATAATATCCTCTATATTAAAGGTCTTAATCAAGACATATCTCTTAAAAATTACTTCCATTATTTCACTATTGATCTTAAAGAAAGTAATCTAGAATAGTTTTATATCCTTCCTAATACTACTAAATCTAAAGTAGTCATCAAAGAACTACCTAAAATAAATGCCAAGTTACACAAAGATACTTGGACCCTTCATTTTGATGGTACCAAATGCCTTTAAGGAGATGGGTTAGGTTTTATCCTCACTATTCCTCTTGGTAAAATTATCCCTTTGTCATTTTTCCTTACATTTGATGTTATGAATAATATGGTAGAATATGAAACATTAATCCTAGGAATGAGAACATCACTTGATTTAGACATTACATATCTGCATGCTTTGGGTGATTCCCAACTCATCTACTACCAGGTTAATGGTGATTATCAATATAGAAGTGAAAACATCATTATTTATCATTAAATTCCCATTACCCTTGCCAAATAATTTTCTTCTTTTACCATCAATCTCATTGCTCAAGATAAAAATGCTATCACTAATTCACATGCTTCTTTAGCATCTCTTTTTATCTATACCAAGTTCTTATTGATTTTACCTTTATTATTCAGATAAGAAAGTCCCCATCTTTCATTCAACGACCAGATTAACTCATCTACCATATTGAGGTTGTCATAATTTGACAAAGCCCTTTGTACAAAGAAATCATTTAATTCTTTGAGCATCAAACCTATCCTCCAAATATAGATTCCTATGAAAAGACTCACATTCACAAACAAGATTTTAAATATGTCTTTAGATATAACATCCTTTATTATCAAAATGCTAAAGGTACCCTTATCTCCTATGTTATGAAAGATGAGGTTTTTCCTTTTCTTGAATAATTACATGGGGTCATTTCTGGTGGTCATTGTACTAAACATGCTACAACATGTAAATACTTACATATGGGTTAATTTTGGCCTACTCTTAAAAAGGATGCCATAGAGTTTGCTAAAAAAGTAGTCCCTACCAACTTAATAATGATCTAATCCATTCACCTTCAGCTAAGATCTAAATTATGGAATCTTCCTCATCATTCTCAATGTGGGAATTAGATCTCATATGCAAACTACCTAGGTCATAAGATGGACATGTATTTATTATCATGACTATTGAGTATTTTACCAAATAGGTTGAAGTCATACCTCTCATCAATGTCACTAAAACCACCATTGATAAATTCATCCTCAATCAAATCATTTTTCACTTTGGAAATCTTCATACTATCATTTATGATAATGATGATAATTTTTTTTATAAAGATGTCAAACAACTCTATGCCAAATTCAAAATCAATCACAAATTTTCCATTCCCTACGATCCATAATGTAATGGCCAAAGTGAGGCTACTAAAAAAATACTTAATAAAATTTTCCAAAAAAATAATCTGTGAAACTCACATGGATTGGCATCTTCATCTATATCCTGCTCTTTGGTCCTATCACAGTAGCATATGTACTACCACTAGGGAAATATCATTTTCACTATTTTATTAGAAGTTGATCTTCCCTCTTTATGTATATCTCTTCATGGTATCATACCTAGCAAATAATTATGTGAATCTCTCCTTCACTCTATTGATATTCTTGATGAACTTTATCTTTTCACTCTACAACACAACCACCAATATAAGGCTCACATCACTAAACTACATAATAAAAGGGTTAAAATATATCATTTTAATGTTGATGATATTATCCTTAAATTAAAATATGCTCATGATAAATAAAGTAAATATGCCCAAAAATAGTGGGGCCTTTATTTATTCAAAGATATACTTGGTCTTAACACCTATTGCCTTTAAACCAATGAAGGCCATATCTTGAAAGAGCCCACCAATGCACAATTTTTAAAGAAATATTTTGCTTAGTTATTCCCACTATTATCATGATTTCTATAGGTTATCCTACTACCATTTTTTGTAGGATATATACATGGGTCTCACCCTCTACAATAGTTTCTCTTTTCATAAACCTTAGTTCCTTCCTTTGGTCCTTTGGTTTCTCTTTTCTCATGAGTTTCATTATAAAACAAAGGATAGGATCCATTCTTCCTCATGATTTCCTTTTTTTCTCATTGTTTCTTGACTTTCCAATAATTTTTGCATTCCTTGGGTTTTTATTTTGTGAGTTTCTATGTAATACCATGGATAGGACTTGGCCTTCCTCACAAATATAATTTTTCTCATTTATTTTTCACATGCTTTGTGCACCTTCTTGGGTTTCTCTTTTATGAGTTATAATGTAAGACCATGGATATGACCAAGTCTTCCTCATAAAATCACCATCTTCAAATAAATTAGTGTTCCTTTTCTCAAATGTCAATAAATGGTTATAATTTTTTGATCCCTTGTTCTTAGCTTTAGCTTTTTCTTTTTTTATAGATAAAATTTGCACATTAATAAAGTGTTAGCATGTTTTTATATACTTACCTCATTCTTATGATAAGGAATCACACTTCCTTATCATTGTATCCCTTTTTCACCTTTGTCACATATTTTTCATTTTGAAGTAATTCAAATTGTTTCATATTTCATTCCTCTTGATTTCCTTCTTTCATTATACTTTGGATAAATCAAAGTCAAAGTGAAGATAACAATTTTATTCCACCTGAATTAACAATACTCTTAGATACCATGATCTCTAAGTTATCTTTATTAAAAACCACATCCAAATTTTTCAAATGATATTCATCTTTAGCACCCATGTTTGGTTCTTTATATTTGTATTGAGGAGGAATACAAAAATCCATAAAAAATGTTAAAATATAAATCATTTGAAACAAAAGGCAATGATACAAAAGGCAACATACAAAGTCAAAAATTTAAAATCACACCAAAATATGTGATTAATATCACATCTCCTATTTTTAATCAAATCTCAAACTTCATACTTGGCCTCATGATAGAGCCAAGGTCCATTGGGGTGTGGTAGGCCAATAGATTAGAATGGGACAATTAAAAAAAAACTCTAGGTCCTACTTAATTTCTCACACAAGTACCCAATCTTCACAGTAGACTGATGACTCTATAAGGTGTCTTGAGGAATGGGGAACATGTTGTGGGAAGGTAGGTCCACTTTTAATTTTCCTACATATAGCCTTCATGGGATGATCTTCATACTCATTTGTTGACCTTCCTACACTTCCCTCATTCTTATGATAAGTGTTGACACAGTAGATTGCACCCTTGACAGGAGGCTGAGCTCTTGTCTTCCATGCATCACAATGGAAACTCCTCTCTTGCTTATGGGTATGGAAAAATTGAGAAGAGAGTCTCTAAATAAGGGTTATCTCCCTTTAATGCATCTGAGTTACTCCATTAAGTTTCTACGACACACACACACACACACACACACACACACACACACACACACACACACACACACACACACACACACACACACACACACACACACACACACATATAATGGGGGGGTGAAAAGAGAGAAGGATTACTGAAAAATAGAACCTAACCTAAGAGGATGATGCACCAAACAAGTGTGGTCTACTCATACTCACACTCTGAACCATAAAAACACATACATACACTTTAACTGGTAAAAGACCAGACTGCAAGGAGCTTGATAGGGAGGCTTCAATGGAAACACACAGGAAAAGAACTTACCATAGGCACTGTAGGAAAAGCACACTATCTAGTAACCTCCTTATATCTCTATGATCCAAATATATCTCTTCTTGTCACCTACAAGAATGGTGTTTTGTATATACCAGGTGTGTTGGTATCCATCCTGTGAAAGCATTAAGAAAGAAATGACTGAACACAAGTTTAACACTCAGACACACTCAGAGATATATCCAACCAGAATAGAGGTAAAAAATGTGTATTCTATTAATTCCAGGTGAAAATTTATAGGGCTTCACCTTACAACATGAGAGATCCCTTTCTCAAAATGAGAAGTTTTCAATATATAGAGGAAGAAAGAGGCCTTTTGGCACCCTTTTACAAATGGCCCATGTGCGTTTTGAGCATTAGGAAGATGGAGCTGCTTGATAGATAATGTTATGTCAGCTCTTATTTTGATTTTATACATTTAAGATATATTAAATGTCATATGTGAAGTTATGGGCTGTGCCATTTGTCTGCAAACTAGAATGCTCTTTCAAGGCATTCACGCAGTTTGTCTGCTCATCAATGCAAAGTGAAGAAAAATGGGTCACGTTGTTCATTATTCACACCCCTTAATGACCACTTGGTAGACACTGTGTTAACTACTAGATTAACTCCTTGAGTCAACACCTTCCTTTTCCACTTGGACTATTTTGTCTATTTATACACTTGTCTCTTTTGCCTCTTCCTGGCTTTGTCTTTTCTTGTTCCTTCATCCTTTGGGGGCTATCTTCTAATAATTATTTAGCTCTTTGGACTCCCTCCTTGATGATTTCTTCCTTATGGCTTTAAGCCTTTGAATTCATTTGGGTTTACACCTTTTATTTAAAGATCAACGGTTATTTCATTGCCGTAAAGTTGACATTCACATGCCCATCACCATTTGGTCGATTCCCTCAGCCTTTTCTTTGATCCCTTTACAAGTGTTCCCTACCCTCCACAAGGGTCCTTGTCCTTTAGGCTTTGGGAGACTCCCTTAAACCTTCTGATAAACTGATCGATTGAACTAATAATTGGTTCAATGATTCAATGGTTCAATACTGTGTTCTACTCATTCATTTAACCACTTTGAACCAAGTGATTGAACCCACCAATTGAGCCAAGCACTTGAAATAATCTCTTGAACCAACCACTTGAACCAATCACTTGAACCAATAATGGTTCAACAGTTCAATACTTCCAAGTTCAAAGTGATTGAACCAAGCGTTGAACCAAGTCATTGAACCAAACCGTTGAACCAAGTTGTTAAACCAAGTCATTGAACCAAGCCATTGAACCAAGCCATTGAACCAAGCTGATGAACCAAGCTATTGAACCAAACCTTTGAACCAAGCTGATGAACCAAACCTTTGAACCAAGCTGATGAACCAAACCTTTGAACCAAGCCATTAAACCAAACCTTTGAACCAAGCTGATGAACCAAATCTTTAAACCAAAAATGGTTCAAAGTTCAAGTTCAAAGTTCTTGGAAAGCTCATGGCATTGGCCCCCAATGTCAAACCATTGAACTAGTTCCTCCTTTTGCTGAAAGACTTGTGCAAAAAATTAAATTTGAAACTGGCTCATAACAGTAAGGGAAGGCGATCAATTTTGGCCTGTAACGCCAAAATGGTTAACAAATTGGCAATTCTTAGGGGAAGCATGCCTGCTATGCTTAGAAACCAGTAGCCTTAAAGTCCATTGGGCATGGAGTCAGAATGTAGCTTGAAAAGTTAGCAATCACCTTGAGATATCCAAGAATCAATCATGAAGTTTTTACCCCAAAAGGAAATGAAACACACACAAGATTAATAAAACTAATAACATGTGCAAAAGTACTTAGGGAAAATAGGGAAAAAACAAAAAAAAATACATGATGGGAGGATGGCTCAGTGATAATGCTTAAGATGTATCCCATTTACTAGGATATATAGTTCTTCACCATCCAACCTGGAGAGTTGGAACGCATTGTGCTACTTGCATTGAGTGATGACGTATGGACCACTCCATAGGGCATCAAAATTTGCATGCTTTTTAGGCTTAGCTTGGTCCACATCCCATTTCAAGATGCTGTCTCCTTCAGAGAAACCTTTTGATGAAGATTTTTTGTCAAAGTGTTTCTTGATTTGCTCTTGGCAGCTGGTCATAAAATCCATATCCTGGTCCCTTGTTTCTTGAAGCTCCATCAACTCACATAGCCTAACCTCCATACTGTTGCCTTCTTCTAACTATATCTAGTGAGTAAGGTCTAAAGCTAGCAACTCAAGTGAAATAGAAAGCCTAGCTTCCCTTCCATACATGAGCGTGTATGGTGAATTACCAATTTCTCTCTTTGGAGTGACCCTATCTACCCACATGGTTGTTTTCAACTTGGCATGCCAAGTTCTCTGATTATCCTCCTTTATTCTTTTGATAATCCTAATCAGATTCTCATTGGTGGACTCAGCTAGCCCATTCCCCTATGGGTAGTAATTTGATAAAGTGTTAAGATGGATACCATATCTCAATACCCATTCACTTGTTTTAGTTCCCAAAAAAGCTAAAGAATTATCTGAGATGATGTTAGATGGAACCCCAAACCTTGCCACCAGGTCCTCATAAAAATATAGGACTACACTTTCATTGGCTTCCTTTAAAGTGACAGCCTCTACCCATCTTGTGAAGTAGTCTATGGTAGTCAGGACCCACTTGTGTCCAGCACTAGAAGGAGGGTTAATCATCCCTATAAAGTCAAGGCCCCATTGCATGAATGGCTACTCTACCTGAATAGGCTATAAAGGCATGGAAGCTAGTCATTGCTTCCCATCAAAGAGTGCACACTTCTAGCACTATCATACCCAAGCATGAGTGTCTCTAAATAGACTAGGCCAAAAGTAACCAGCTCTCATTATTCTCATAGCTGTAGGTCTAGGAGCAAAGTGACCACCAGTTGGCCCATCATGGAACTCAGACAACACCCTGTTAGCCTGACTTGGGTCTATGCACCTTAAAATCACTCCTAAGAGATCCCTTTTGAGTATCACTCCATCAATTAGGATATAAGGGAGAGATTGGAGTCTTATATATCTCCTCTTGGTCCTATCAAGGCCCTATGGGCACTCACCAATGAGAAGGAAACACCTCAAGTCTGATGTCCAATCCTTCATAATAGCTAGTTCTTCCACGGTAGCTACATCATGAATTAGCAAATTATCCTCCTTTTGCTATCTAAAGTTTGTAGCAAGGTGTTCACATAGGCCTCTCCCTCTTACCAGCTTGGTGATCTTGATATCTACATTGTATTCCATTACCTTAGTGATCCACCCCGCTCTCTTTTCATTCAGGTCATGGTTGGTCAAGAAATCCTTGATGCCAAGATGTGGAACCATGAGGTGAATTCTGCTATTGGACAGCATATTCCTAAATTTTTTCAGACTCTGTATGATTGCAAGGACTTATTTCTCCACAAATGTATACCTGACCTCAAAACCCTCTAGTCCTTGGCTAAAAAACACAAGTGGTTGCTCAAGTTTATCACCATTCACTTGGGTAAGCATGGTAAAGATTACCTCTTCATTTTTTAAGGTGTAGAGGTTAAAACTCTTGGTGAAGTTAGGACTGATCAAGGTAGGAGCCTGGGTGATAGCCTACTTGATCTCTTTAAAGCTATCCTTCCTTTACACTATCCATGTGAACTTATCATCTTTCTTCAACATAGAGGTCAATGGCTTGACTACCTCCAAAAAATTTAGAATAAATCTCTGGATGAAATTTATTTTGCCAAAGAAGCTTTGTACGCCCTTCTTGTGTTTAGGCAAGGACAGCTCCAGGATGGAGTGAACTCTCTCTAGATCAATGGTCAAACCTTCCTTAGAAACAATGTGGCCAAGGAGTTTACCCTCATGGATAATGAACATGTATTTCTTCAGGTTGAGAGAGATATTGAACTTTCTACACCTCTCAAAGATTTATCTGAGGTGTTTCATGTGTTGGCCTGCTTCCTTAGAGAATATTGTCACATCATCAAGATACACTAGCATAGTGTTATTTATTAGGACTCAAAAGGCCATGTCCATGGCTTGCTAAAAGGTGACACTAGCATTGGATAGTCTGAATAACATTTTCCTATAAGCAAATGTCCCCCATTTGGTAGTGAAGGTTGTCTTGTACTGATCACAGTCTTGCACCAAAATCTGATTATATCCTGAATACCCATCCAGGAGGGAGAAATGCTCACTACCTATCACCATTTAAAGGATATTCTCCATGCTTTGGAGAGGATAATGGTCTTTCAAAGAGACTCTATTGAGGTCTCTAAAATCTACACATAATCTAATCTCCCCAT
This sequence comes from Torreya grandis, assembly GCA_037957365.1. Taxonomy (NCBI): domain Eukaryota; kingdom Viridiplantae; phylum Streptophyta; class Pinopsida; order Cupressales; family Taxaceae; genus Torreya; species Torreya grandis. The sequence continues at coordinate 1,347,762 of JARHVA010002242.1, forward strand.
TCTTTTTTTGGATAGGAACAAGATTGGCAAGCCAAGAAGAGTGTTTGATTGGAAATATTATCTTGGACTCAATCAACTTGGTGAGTTCCTTTCCCATGAGAGGTTCAATCTTTGGGTTGATTGGCCTTTGCTTCTACTTGATCGACTTGGCACCTTCTTCCAATTCAATGGTATGTTGGGCCAAACTTGGGTTAAAACCCTTCAAATTGCTATACTCCCAAGCGAAGACATTAGCAAACTCTTGGCATAACAAGGTGAAGGCCTACCTTTCATGGTCCATGCACACTCTCCCAAGTGCAAGAAGCTTATCTTTGAATATTTCAACCTTCTCATAGTTCTACTCCTTAGTTGTGATGCTTGCCTTATTATTTTTTAGTTGGTCATCTTCATTGAAGATACTCTTGAGAGTGACCAAGCCTTTGAGAAGTTTATTATTCTTTAGCTAAACAATTTGGCTGCCATACTACTATTGTAGCTTAGCTTGGTTTTTAGCATCAAACTTAGCTTCTTCTTGAAATAAAAGTGCTATTTTCTGGTCACTATCAAACACTTGCTAGTTAGTGATGTTGTTAGGAATAGAGGGCCAGATTACTACCTTCAAGTGGTGTGAACTGCGGTCTTAGCCTATTTCCCTAGGGATATCAAATTGGGCACCAACTTCTACCAGCCTATTTGCTTATTTGTTATGCTCTCTAAGAATGGAGGTAACATTTAAAGTAAGGAAATTCTCCACTAAGTCCTATACCCTATGTTTATAGGACTTAAGCAAAGAATTCTTTATTAGATTTTGGCTCCTTACCTGATTCACAATCAGTTCACTATCACCAAAAACCTTCCGCTCTTTGATTCCTCTTTTCCTCACCCACTCCAAACCATGGATGAGGGATTCATACTCCACAACATTACTTGTGCAAGAAAATTGAAACCTGAAAGCTAAAAAGTATTTCTCCTTTGAAGGAGAAACTAACACCACTCCATCATCATCTCCCAAATTACTTCTTGAGCCATCAAAGAATAGCTACCATAAACTTGAGATTTCTTAGCTTGATTTCATAAAATTTGGTACAAAATTACACTCTTTGTGCATGCAATAAATCCTAAGGCTTGCCTCTTCTATGAACTTGTAAGGATCATGCTCAAAGTTGTCACTTCTCCATTTATCTAAGAGCAGATCAGCAACTCCTTCAAGGGTAGAGGATGGAGATTGATCCACTTAGAATTCTTCTTGATCAATAATGGCATAGCTAACATTTTTCACCTTGAGTGAGTATGGTTCCAGATGATCTCTATGGAGTGGATCTAAATCAATCTTAACCTTAGTCCCATACTTGGTTCTAAAAACTAGATACGACCAATTTACTGCTAGGTAGCTGCCTATCTTGGATGTAAAATCCTTGGATAAGCAAATATTAAAGTAAGGAGGAACATCCGCCACTACCACATCATGGGGAATTGAGAAGGTTAGGTAGGTGTGTAGCGTCAAGCTCAAATATTTCACCACCCCAAGTGTATTTGCTAGTGTTCCATCCAGTTGCAAGACTCCCTTAGTCATTTATTCATATTTTAGCCCCAGCTTATCAGCTATGCATTTGGGCATTACTGAGGTGCTTTCTCCACTGTCAATGATGCAATTGTGCACCAAAAAATCTCCTATGACCAAGGATAAATAAAAAGGGGGAACCTTTTCCTCTTTCTTAACCTAGCCTAATGTGGAAGTCTATCCATTCATCATCAAGACATTATCAATTTTTGTTGGGATAGCTTATTCATTCAGCTCATGCAATTATTTTTGTAGCATGCCCTTTTGTCATGGTATTGATAATGAATCCCACAAGGAGATGTTCATGTGTAGCTTCTTCATTTGGTCTACCATGTTGACTCAAGGTTTGCCTTCTTTCAAATTTTCTTTAGGATTACTTACAGCTTGAGGCACAGGCTGAGGAGCTGAAGGTGCTACTGGAGGCCTAAAGTTTGGAACCTTTTGGTTTACATGTGATGAATAAGGTGGTGCTAATGTTTGAGTAGATATTTGAGCTTCTTCCATTACTCTCCTTTTTTACCTTGTGTTGGCTACAACATAGTTGCCCTGATTGTCTGCACTACCCTCATAATTGACTACATAGAACTCACCTTCCAAGTGATTCATGAGAGTAGAATTAGGTTGAGTTTGACTACTGCCCATGCCAGGTTGCACTGAAGCCTCAAAGCTTGGGAATTGGGTAGCTACCTAATTATCTTGTGCATTTGTGTAATGAATCGACATTTCATTCATATGAATAGCCTGATCTTGACCATATCCCATGGTTGAGCAACTGGGTTGTTCTTGTACCAAATTATTTTGAGCAGGCACTAGAGCCTTGGATGATGAAGGGGAACCTAGATTGTAGCCTTGAAAAGGTCTGGCCTATGCAAACTGACCCTAACCTTGATTGTAATTCTGGAAAGGGGGTCTATTTGCTTGCCCATACTATTAATATCCTTGATTTGGTTGATTGCCTTGATCTTGCTACCTCTTAAGAGCCACTAGTTCATTTGTCACACTTTATAACAGGCTTTTGACTTCATGGAGGTCATTGGATGAAGTAGCAGCTAGCTTTTCTATGCCAAGTAGAAGAGCCAAGGTGGGTGAAGTAGTCTGGATTGGAGGTAGCAATTCAAGGAAGAGAGGCATATGAGGCCTAAGAGCTATTTTTCTAGCCTACACTAGGCAATTCTCAGATGCTATAGCTATGTCATAGGTGGCAGGCAGCACATGTCCTCCCATGGACTGTATCATAACTATGATGTCACTATTTAATGCTTTCAAATAATAAAGGAAAGCATAACTTAGAGTCAGCCTTACCAGAATGGGGATTCTATCCCATGTCTTCTAAAAATGAGTATTGAAATCCTGCATGAACTCATGTGGAGCTCTTTTCATAGTGGCCAGTTGCTCAACAAGTGAAAGGTGGTCGCTCTTCTCCCTAAATTTGTTCATTAAGAGGGTGCCCAATTTGTTCTAGGAATTGACTAAATTCATGGGCAAAGTACCATACTATTCTAGAACCTTGCCCTTGAAAAATAATGCCAGCAATCTAATCACAATGTTTTCCTCAGTGACATTGTGAACATTGCAGAGGTTAGCAATATTTTTGATATGTTAGATAGTAGTAATGGGCCCTTCTCCATTAAAGGGAGGCACACTTTTAAGGACTACCCTTGGAATTGGGTCATAATGTAGGAGATTCAAAGGACTTTGACCATGAAAGGCCATAAAAGGTAAATCCATGGCTATGACATGATTCAACCAGGGCCTTCTTGCATGGGTGTATCTTATAACAGGTCTGAGAAAGTGATTTTCTGAATAAGGATGGGTTTTTTCAAACCTTAGTCACTTTGTTAAGTTTAAAGGCAATTCAATGAATTCAAAAAAGACACCCCTAATAGCAGATCATGTGGTGACTTTAGGCATAGGAGGTCAGACTGGTCTTTGATCAGAAATTGATGTTCTTACTAGTGGAGTCACTAGATGCTGAAAATGGTTGATTTTGATGTAACAAGACTAGCATCAATCTTGGAACTTTGCTGAGTGTTAAAACATAGTTCCACAGGGTGTGCCAAAAACTGTTGATGTAGTGGATTGCACCCTTGATAGGAGGTTGAGCTCTTGTCTTCCACGCATCATAATGGAAACTCTTCTCTTGCCTGTGGGTATGGCAAAACTGAGAGGAGAGTCTCTAGATAAGGGCTAGCTCCCTTTGATGTATCTGAATTACTCCAGTAAGTTTCTAATACATACATACATATATATGTATATATATATAATGGGGGGGGTGAAAAGAGAGAAGGATTACTAAAAAATAGAACCTAACCTAAGAGGGTGATGCACCAAACAAGTTTGATCTACTCATACTCACACTCTGAACCATAAGAACACATACATACACTTTAACTAGTAAAAGGACTAGACTACAAGGAGCTTGAAAGGAAGGCTTTAATGGAAACACATAAGAAAAGAACTTACCATAGGCGCTGTAGGAAAAGCACACTGTCTAGTAACCTCCTTCTATCTCTATGCTCTAGATACAGCTCTTCTTGTCACTTGTAGGAATGGTGCTTTGTATATACTAAGTGTGTTGGTATCAAGCCTATGAAAGCATTAAGAAATAAATGACTGAACACAATTTTAACACTTAGACACACTCAGAGATATATCCAACCAAAATAGAGGTAAAAAATGCATATTTTATTGATTCTAGGTGAAAATTGGTAGGGCTTCACCTTACAACATGAGAGATCCCTTTCTCAAAATGAGAAGTTTTCAATATATAGAGGAAAAAAGAGGCCTTTTGGCACCCTTTTACAAATGGCCCATGTGCATTTAGAGCATGGGGAAGAGGTAGTCACTTGATAGATAATGCTATATTGGCTCTTATTTTGATTTTAGGCATTTAAGATATATTAAATGTCATATGTGAAGTTATGGATGCACCATTTGTCTACAAACAAGACTGCTCCTTTAAGGCATTCATGTGATTTGTTTGCTCATCAATGAAAAGTAAAGAAAAATGGGTCACACCGTTCACTATTTGCACCCCTTAATGACCACTTGGCAGATACTGTGTCAACTGCTAGAGTAACTCCTTGAGTCGACACCTTCCTTTGCCACTTGGACTATTTTGTCTATTTTTTCACTTGGCTATTTTGTCCCTTCTTGGCTTTGTCTTTTTTGGTTCCTTCATCCTTCGGGGACTATCTTCTACTAATTCTTCAGCTCTTTGGACTCCCTCCTCGATGATTTCTTCCTTCTAGCTTTAAGCCTTTGAATTCCTTCAAGTTCACACCTTTTATTTAAAGATCAATGGCTATTTCATTACCATAAAGTTGACATTTGCATGCCCATCACCATTTGGTCGATTCCCTCAGCCTTTTCTTTGATCCCTTTTCAAGTGTTCCCTACCCTCCACAAGGGCACTTATCCTTTGGGCTTTGGGAGACATCCCTTGAACCTTCTGATGAACCAACTGATTGAACCAATAATTGGTTTAATGGTTCAATATTGTGTTCTGCTCATTCATTTGACCACTTTAACCAACTAATTGAACCCACCAATTGAACCAAGTTCTTGAACCAATCGCTTGAACCAACCACTTGAACCAACTGCTTGAACTAATTGCTTGAACCAACAATGGTTCAACAGTTCAACGCAATTGAACCAAGCATTGAACCAAGTCACTGAACCAAGTCATTAAACCAAGATGTTGAACCAAGCCATTGAACCAAACCTTTGAACCAAGCTGATGAACTAAGCCTTTGAACCAAACCTTTGAACCAAGATGATGAACCAAAACTTTGAACCAAGTCGATGAACCAAACCTTTGAACCAAGCCGATGAGCCAAAACTTTGAACCAAGCTAATGAACCAAGCTGATGAACCAAAAATGGTTCAAATTTCAATTCAAAGTTCTTGGAAAGCTCATGGCATTGGACCCCAATGTCAAACCATTGAACTGGTTCCTCCTTTTGCTGAAAGACTTGTGCAAAAAATCAAATTTGAAACTGACTCAGAACAGCAAGGGAAAGAGACTAATTTTTGGCCTATAGGGCCAAAATGGTTAACAATAAGGAATCACACTCCCATGTCATTGTATCCATTTTTCACCTTTGTCACATTTTTTACAATTTGAGGTAATCTAAATTATTTCATGTCTCATTCCTCTTTATTTGCTTTCATTATACTCTAGATAAATGAAGGTCAATGTCAAGATAGCACTTTTATTCCACCTAAATTTACAAGATTATTAGACACCATGCTCTCTAAGTTCTCTTTCTTAGCAACCACATCCAAAGTTTTCAAATGATAGTCATCTTTAGCACCCATATTTAGTTATCTAAATCCATATGGAGGAGGAATATAAAAATACATCAAAAAAATTTAAATCCAAATCATTTGAAACAAAAATCAATGATACAAAAGGCAACATATAAAGTCAAAAAGTCAAAATCACATCAAAAATGTGATTAATAACACAGTTCCTATTTCTAATCAAATATCAAAATCTATAATTAGCCTCACGATAGAGCTAAGGTCCATTGGGGTATGGTAAGACAATAGATTAGAATAGGAGAATTTTAAAAACCTTTATGGTGCTACCTAATTTCTCACATAAGTACCCAATCTTCACAGTAGATAGACAACTCTGTAAGGGGTCCTAAGGAATGTGGAACATGTTGTGGGAAGGTACGTCCATTTTTTATTTTCTTGCATATAGCCTTTATGGGATGATCTTCATATTGAATTTTTTTACCTGAGATTTGTGTGGCTAAGAGAAGTTATTCAGAGTCCTTAATCTCAAAAGTCCTCTTATTTTAAAAAACCTAATTTGAGTGTCTTGACTTTGATGAAAAGTTTTTTTAAATTAATTTTTCATTAATTTTCCCCTCTAGCCATTTCATATCCCCTCTTGATAGGCAAGTGTGATTATAAGTCTATTTTCCAATTTCTTCTATATTTCCTCTTCTTCACATTTTTAAAAACATTCTAACAATACTTTGTCTCAATTTTATCTATCCTTAGAATAAAATAACATGATTTAGTCACTATGGATTATTTCATTACACCATGGATTTATATTTCTAGACTTGCTTTGTGTTCTTTTACCATTTTTCATTGTTGTAATTTTTTTAGACACCTAAGTCTATTTCTACTTTCATGTACTTTTTCCATTTTTGAGTTAGATTGACTTATTACTTCTCACTCACCAATTTTCTTTTTTCTTTAATGCACTTTTTCCCTCAATGATTGAGTAAGGATTGTTAGTGCTCACTTATCCATGTTATTTTACCATTTGTTTGCCCATATTTATTTAAGGATTATTACTACTTTCACATTGATGTTTGATTATCATTTTTGACATGTTTCCTTGGTTTGACTTGGTGAGTTTGCTTTCTTACTCAAGGTTTACTTATTTGAGTTTTTCGGTCTTTAGTAGGATTGGTTTTTGGTTACCCAATTTAATCTAAACTTTGACTTGGTTATTTGGTCCTAATGTAATATTTATTACCCTAACTTGCCAAATTTATAAGTATGTCTTATCAACACCATGTCATTTATCTTGGCTTTCTTGCATTTATTTATTTTTACTCTTTAAGTTTATATCCTTGGGTTTATTAAAAGCAATCTCTATGCCCTCCATGATCAAAACTAAAAACATAATAGACAACCATCTAGTGATAAAGGTGAGTCAAAGTACATATATATATTAATTTTATTTTTTTTATTTCTTTTTTAGTCATTTACTTTTAGTTATTTTATGCTTTAAAATAATACAATTTTTAGCTTCAACATTATGTGTTACTATGTTCTTTCTCAAAGCACCATCCCATGTTACACCTGAGTGACACGTGATGAAATTCAAGTGAGGCATATGTATACACATAATATTTTTTAACTTTATCAATTACTAATGCTTTTTCTCTTGTAGGAATCTATTGAGTCTCAATATCTTTGAGTGCATGACTTAAAGGGTGCACTGGGAAAGGGGTGGGGCAAACCATGGGTGCTTTGTAGGATTATTGTCCCTATACAACCATTTTCTATCTACAAAACCATCTCTTAAAAACACTTCCCTAAGCTTTTCCTCCACTTTTGTACCCTCCTCTAGTCATTTTCTACCTTTATTAGCTACCCCAAGATTAAAACCCTTTCCAATGGTTTATGTTACACTATTAGCCCCATAGACCCTGTACTATAGTTGATAAAATTCATTTAGGGTCTAGCTCAGACCTTAGCCAACCTAAACCAAAACCTAATTTATTTTCTTCAATATTTATATAGAGTTGATTGGCCCAACCTTATCAACTAAACTTTTGGAAAGGTTTAGGGTTAGATTCATCTATATATACACATTCATTTCATCATTTATTATAGAGACAAAAAGAGTTAATTATTCATTTACACTCCTTTACAATCTACTCTTTTACCATTCTACTTAAGGAGTTATAGCTTAGGGTTTATACTTAGAGAATAATCTTATCTTGTGGAAAATTTTTGGATGCTTTGGCCTTTCTTAGTGATCCTTACAAACCACAACAACCTCTTGCAAAGAACCTTTGGCCAAGGGAGATATTGAATCTTGACAAGTTCATCTTCAAGGTAAGTATCTTGAAATTTACTCCTCTATTTTAGTATATAAAAGTATCATAAGTAATGTATTTTAAATATATTACTATCTCCATGCATTAAGGTTTTACCTACACATAAATTAATTAGGATTCTCTTTTGCATGTTTTAATTTTATGTTTACTAACCCCGATTTTGTGCCACATGCTTTGGTGAGCACTAAATTAGACTTTACTTTCCTTTGAATTTACTTTGTGAATATAAAAAATTGGACCTAGCGAAGGTTATTTCATGGTGTTTATTAACTAGAGGATTTAGAACCCTCTTTAATGATGTTATTATGGCAAGATATCCCTTGGTTAGGTCTACAATATCTATCTTGGTCATGACCCAAAATATCTAATGTATCAACAATCAGAAATGGAAGTAAGATTTATCTTCTTTGATATAGGATTTATTTATAGATAAGTTGTATTTACCTTTGTATACAATTTACACTATGCATATTGTAGATTGCCTAAAATTATGCTTGATTATAATCAACAACAATGGGAAGTTTCAAGCTGTGGGATATTGCGGCTTGAAACAACCTCCAGATTTTAGAGAAGCCAGTCTCTTCTTTTGTATCAAGTGTTTGGTAAAAGGGATAGGAAATTAATCAAAAATGCAAATGTAGGAAATGAAACTTAACTATGGCAATGCACCTGAGTACAATCTTAATCCTAACTTGAGCACAGTAAGACTATATATAGGATTCAATTACATTTAAGAGCAGACAAGTGCATGATCAATGTAAAAGATTGAAATAATAGAAATAGAGGCTCACAATAGGGACTTCTTTTACTGAGATACTAAAAATGTCAACAAAGGCATAGGGTTCAATCTTCTTATAAGAATCTTCCAATCACATAAGAGGCACATAAACACGTACAATTATGCAGAACTTTAGACTCAAGAAAATGAGACAAAAGCAAATGACATTCCTAATCACAACTCCAGAAAATCTATAGTATAGACTACTTTTGCAAATGACGCAGATAATATCAACAAAGGCATAGAGTTCAATCTTCTTAATTCATTCAGCCACATAAAAGGCACATAAACATGCATAGTTACATCAACTTTACAACTCAAGAAAATGAGACAAAATCAAATGATACTACTTGGTCACCAACTCTAGAAAATCTAAACTCTAGAAAGTCTCCTCCTTTTTTTCTTTCAATCCTTCCCCCTTTATAGCCTCAAATTTTATAGATAAGATAGTGTGGCATTTGGTGCATTCAATGCCTTAGATGTACTTTGGTCTTATCAAGAACTGCCCTGACTACGGCATGGTGATTCATGACTAGTACCTCCTTCCATGCCTAAATTTCTCATTCCATCACCTGCTTAGTCACTCAATAGTCTATTCTACCTCTACCTATAGGGGATAAATAGATGGCCCTTTTAATGTTTGTAGGCTCCACAAATCTAATCAATGAGTTGTTCCATCTACCAGAAATAACTCCTGCTGAGTTTCCTTCCATCTTGATTTGTGGCAACAGGTACACGAAACACTCTATTTTATTAAAATGGAATAGGACACTTAGTCAATCTCCTAAAATTCTCCTTATTACTTAGAAGGCACTGGAGAATGACACTTGGCACTTTTTGCCTTATTTATTAAAGACACACTCCTTTCTCCACTTCTCTTTAGCTATGTTGTAGAATTATCCAAGGCACATACTAGGCTTATATAGATGGTGACACTTGGCAGCTTCCGTAGACCCTTGAAATAACACCCAAAACCCACCATAATCTTTATTTGGCAATGAAGCTTGAAGATGATCTCTCAGAAGTTGGCACGTGGTGGCCTCTGCTATTCTTGGGAAGATACATGGCATCTTCCACTTCTCCTACTAGGGGTACGTGGCATCCTCCACTTTTTTTAGGAATGGAGTAGAAAGGGGGCTCAGAAAGTCATACTTGGTGGCCTCCGCTAGTCTTCGGCACTTAAACAAAATGAAGCAACACCTTTCTGCCTTCTAAAAAGGCACTTGACCCCTTTGGTCTTTGGGACACCCCCTTAAACTACCCAATGAACCAAAATAGTTCAATGGTTCAATGTTACATGCCATTTACACATTAATCGAGGCATTGAACCAAAAAACATTAAACCAAGGCATCGAACCCAGGTATTGAGCTGGCTGTCTCTTGGATGCCAACACATGGTGACTTCTACCTTCCTTCAAAAGGTAGTCTAGAGCCTTTTGTGACTACCACCTAGCACCTTTTGCATGATCCTGTTGCTTAGCTTATTAAAACCCTTTGACAAAATATAGAATGAAACATGGGTGCCAGATATGGATGCTGACACATGATGCATTCTGCTTAGCTACTATTGGATACATGGCACATTTTGTGGCCTTCTTGAAAGTTATGAAAAGGGTCTCAGATGATGCCAGCTAGCTAGTGTTATGTTTTAAAAAGTGACACTTAGCAGCTTTTGCTTGAATGCAACACTTAGGCAAAAATGAAATGAAGGAAACAAAAAGGAGAAAGAGAACATGTGCTTAGATTATGCCACTTAGAAGCTTCTGCTGCACTTTGACACTTAGATGGAAAATAAATGAAAGAAACAAAACCCACGCTCTGCTCCAAAACTCTACTGCCACGACCAAGGTATGTGGGAACCAAAACTCCAGTGCTTGACTGAAAATTAAAATGCAACATAGAGTAAAAATTTACTCTACAGTTACTGGTGACCCCCAGGACTTTTGAGCCTACTCAAAAAGAAACCCAACTCTCACTCTATCAAAATTTCAAAATTTTATAGCTTTAAAAGTGATGTCTGGTGGATGGTCCATTCATAGTCAGATAACCCTTGCTTGTTATGCAATTCAATGAAAGCTAGATCAAGGTTAATGATATCCTTGTGTGAAATTTTTTGCAAAATATAGACTGTAGCTTTCAGTTTGAATTCTATCTAGAAAACAAGAACCAGAATAGCTTCAACTTTTGAGACTGAGGAATCATCCCATAGGTCCTAGAAAACTATTTGATCCCTCTGTTTGGCCAACAGTAATGGTTCAATTTGATCAACCATGAGCACTGTGTTGGCATCTAGAAATGGAGAAGGAAGGCCTAGTTGTACTAGATCTTCAATATGCTATCTCATCTCACCGATTCCTTCTTTCATGACTTCGAGAAGATCTTTCCAACTATTGGCCGTGGCATTGCAACTGAGCATCTCATTGACCCATTTTGTGGTGACCATTCTATCAATGATTCTTGTGGCTACTAATGTCGCATCCGTCATGTTGTAGAGCTTCTGCAACAAGGTTTGGGAGTCCATGAATCTATTAGAGACTTTAGTTAGAGTGTTCTTCATTGAATCTTCCACCTTCTCACATAATTACTGTGTAGTGAGTAGGAAGGTGAGAGATGGCCTGAGCTGAATAATCTCTGAGGAGATTCTTTTCCACATTGACTCATAGAGCTCCTTTACCAATTTTATCACTCTAACACCTTATGGCCTATTAGCCAGTTCTAGCATCAGTTGTGATACTTTCTATTGCTCCACTTGGAACTAGGCTTGAAAATCCATAACCTTATTTTGTTCATCCAATAGCTTTTGCTGTGATTGGGTAACTTGCAGCTGATGTCCTTCAACTCTTCCCTACAATGCTACTTTTTCCCGCTTAAGGGCTGTCACTACATCTTTTACATGTGTGAACTCTAATTTTAATGAATCATTCTGGGCCTAGACTACCTGATGACTCTAAAGGGGAATAGTATCTTACAACTGTTTATTTAGGCTTGTTATTTAATTATCTTTCTTATTGATTTCTTTGACCAAAATGCTATAGTTTGCCTTTTCTTTGGTCAAATCAACTTCCATCTTTTGTAGTCTTCTTGATGTTTTCAAATAATCTTCCATGACTACAAAAGTGGATTCTGTCAATAGCTCAACTCTATCTTGGGGTTTAAATAGGGACATATCAATGGCCACTACATTCATTGTATAATCCTCTGGTTGCATCTGCTCGCTCAGCTTGGTGACGTTAGGTGACAAATGGGTCACCATCAGTTGCTACTGAATAGGGTCAAATTATGACCATAGATGTGGGACAGCTGATGTTTTATTCTTTTTAGTTCTCTTTTTCTCCAACCAGGCTTCTCTTGCCTTCCTAGCAGCATCGGCTTGCATTTGAAAGGTGGAAGGGGATGTAATATATCCTCTCACAAAAGGATATCCTTGTGGCAGGCCATATTGAATAGCTAGTGGTTGGCTAGGGGTGAGCTAGAGGGGTATCTTTTTGGGAATAGAGGGGGAGAAATGGGGTAACGTTAGGGCTTGAGGCATCAAAGATGGGATGAAGTGTGAAATGGGGATGGTAGCAGTGGCAAGGGGTGTCATTTGGCTAGGTGGAGGCATCACGTTGACAGGGGAAGGAACAAATTGAGAGGGGGAGGAGGAGTAATACTTACCTAAGGGGAAATTATAGTGCTCTATAGTTGGCACTATGAAGGCTTCTCTTTCTCCTCTGATTATAAATGGAACTACACCCTCTTTCTCTTCTTAGGTGTCTCTAATTCTGGATGTGTCTACTTCCCTTCCACATCTTCTGTTGCCAATGGTGCATGTGGAGAACCAGGGATTTCAATCACTTTCAATGATGGGGAAGCTTTTGGTGGTGAAGACACCACACTCCTTTGTTGTTTCATGGTGCTAAGAGGCTAGGGCCAGGTTGATGTAGTGACTGCAGTTACAACTTGCTCTGAGGCCTATGGTTGCTGGCTTGGTCCCACTCTATCTTCCTGCCTTGTATCAAGTGTCAACAATTGACTTGTTTCTGGGTTAGATGCAGGGGAGGGATGAAATTCATCCTAGAGTTCCTCCCATCTTTCATCTGAATCTATGCTTTCAAAAGTATGGGTGGTTTGAGAAATTTCTTGCCTATATTTCCAATAGGCTTCAATCTTCTCCACATCCCAATCTTTGTTCCTCAATGTCCTTCTCAAACCAGAAGTCATCCTAACTTTGGGATCATAATCCCTCTACTTATCATAGAAGGTTTCCCATGGCCTATTATTTGGTAGGGGCAAATATATCAATTCAACATAGAGACCAGGAACATCTTCTATAGGGTTTTTTTTGGTCTCCTGAAAAGGGCAACTTTCATGTGTAATCTTGGCCCCAATCCTATTGGTCCTTACCTAGGAAGCTATGAAATCACTTGGGTCATAAACCCATTTGTCTTCAACTAGTAGGAAACTTAGGAAGGCTAGCTTTCTCAGCAACACAGTCTCAACATCTCTGGCTTCTAAACTCATGTTGCCTGCCATCCATGGGAGATTGTACATTTTTCTCTTCTTCTTCCTAGAGCCATACTCATTGTTGACTACTAAAACCTACCTGGTGACCTCCAAGAATGCTAACCTAAGAGTTAACGTTTGTGGTAGCAACATTGGTTCCCCACAAAAACCATGAACCCTTATGATCATGTGATGGTACCCAAAATAGAAGTCACATGGGATTAGACAACTGACTAGGAGGTTTGAAACACTTAGAAAAAACTTATTCATGACAGGTTCAGGGCTAAGGCAAAAAAGAATGGGGGTAACGAACTGTTCCAAAAAATCATACGAGTCGCTAGTTCTTGATAAAATGTGTGTCCATGTAGACACAGGAATGGTCCTTTAGGGGTCAAAATCTGGGTCATACAAGTTCAAATTCATATGTTGGGTGAAAAGGTTAGGGTTATGATATAGTATGAGATGGAATAAATAAGAGGAATACCTAAACACCCCTTTTGATCTAAAATGGGTCAGTTGTTCCACTATTGAAAAGGCAATGTGCTCTGAGAAGTCAAGTCGATACTCTTATGTCTTGTCAACTGTCTTTAGCCTAAAAAGGATGGCCATTTGTTCTGCATATACCACCATGTCATCCTTCATGCCAAAGATGAGAGCCATCATTGATAGTGTGTCTTGGCTAGCTAGAATGAACTGAGCTCTTGGTACAGGGAGCATGGGTATCGTAGTATCACCATCGACCATTTGTAACTCTGACCTCAAAAACCTTGTCTAAGTGTTGATGTTTGCCCACATTCTCTGCATCCTATCAATAGTGGGGAATGTAGCAGTATTGTCATAATGTAGGGTTAGCATGTCCCTGATAGCTTATGGTGTGATTTGTACCATGAAGGGACCCTGTTGAATGGTGAAAGATGGTGCATGGAGCAAGTTTGTGCATAATTTAATCAAATCAAGGCATGGATGCACACTTGGGACAATGAACTAAACCAATTGTGAGGTCCACATCCTCATTTCAAATGTCTCGTATTGCCTTGCTCTGGCTCTTTGAAGATACCTTTGGTGTGCCCCTTCTCTAAGACTCTTGCTACTAGTTTTTTGCAAGATTGGGTCCATGATTTCATCTGCATAATCATTTACCTTTGAGGGGTCACTAGCTTGACCAACTCCCAAGATTCTAGTTCTCAGATAGGTTCTTGATGGTTGTGCAAGAGCTGAAGCATATGATTTACTAGCAAGCAACCTATCAAGAAATTCAGACATCCCAGCTCTTCGTTGTGAAGATGATGCTCCCACCATCTCTATATCTTTTATGTAATACCTAGTATGAACCTTGTGCAAGACAGAAACACTCTTATTGAAGAAAATTTTACTAGGTGCTAACAAATCGCAAGGAGTAGGATATTTTTGTAAGTGCTGGAATGCTTGAGAATTTGTAAACTTTAAATCTTGCTAAGAGATATTTATGGACCTATCAAGTCTCAAATAACATTAAATTTAGATGATCGTTAGTAGATCCTACTCAATCTTTAGGAAACAGTGAGGTGGACACACTATGCAAGTTGTGGCATGAGGTACCTTAGATATTTCAAAAGATTTGGGAAGCATTTAATGTGGAAAAATTCAAAGAATTAAAAAAACTTTCTAAGCTGCCAACTCTGTGTTTAAAACACTTAAAAGGAAAGTAGGAAAACAATAATGGAAAACAAAACAATGTGGGAATGGGAAACTACCTAACTACATTAATTAAGCATCCTTATCTCCCTCTAGGATCAAAAACAAAATTTCTAATGTCTTCTTCATGACAAGCCAACTTATGTTGCCATACAAGTGATTGAAATGGGTATATCTTTGGTGAAATGTCCTCTATGTAGGTCACATGGATTCACCAACATTTGAGTGAGTCTGAGTCAAACATGCTTTTGACATCCATAAGCTCTTCTTGTTCTTGGAAGCCCATCAAATATCAGCCCCTGATGTTGGTATGCCTTACCAAGAAATTAATGATGGTTTGTTCATCAACAATAGCCTTTTGGACTATATCATTTATTGACTTAACTTATTCAAACTCTAGCTCTATTGCATTATCCTCCTCCTTCATGAATTCAACCTTTTGAAAGGATGATCTTGAAAGAGTGCAATAATTTTACACATATAACTTAAGCTTAATGTTGTTTTATTCATTTGTAACCAATTCACAGCTATCTTGCAAAATAGTATAACCTGACCCAATAATTTCAAACAAATCATTTGAAACATGATCCAGGGATTATTCAAATTCTTCCTCATTATCTTGCAAAGTGAGAAGAAAGTCTGAGATTATTTCCTCTTCATCAGCATTCTAGCTTGCATAATTTTTTGGGGAAACAAGAGCTCCCATATTTACTCTCTATACTGGTTCAAACTGATTGACTCTTTTTCTTGACTAATTACCAGAGATGGCAAAAAAATACCTAGATTTGCAACAAACTGTGATCTAGTGACTAGTCCACAACTCTGACTCTTCGTAACTCTTTGGTTCATGTGGTCTTGAAAGAATCTTCAAGACTGCTCCCACCAGGTGTGCCAAAAACTATTGATTGCTTAAAATTGTGCTTGATTCTAATCAACAACAATGGGAAGTTTCGAGTTGTGGGATATTGCGGCTTGAAACAACCTCCATATTTTAGAAAAGCTGGTCTCTTCTTTTGTATCAAGTGTTTGGGAAAAGGGATAGGAAATTAATCAAAAATGCAAATGTAGGAAATGAAACCTAACTATGGTGATGCGCCTAAGTACAATCCTAATTCTAACTTGAGCACAATGAGACTATATATAGGATTCAATTATATTTAAGAGCAGACAAGTGCATGATCAATGTAAAAGATTGAAATAATAAAAATAGAGGCTCACAATAGGGACTTCTTTTGTTGAGATACAGAAAATGTCAACAAAGGCATAGGGTTCAATCTTCTTATAAGAATCTTCCAATCACATAAGAGGCGCATAAACACATACAGTTATGTAGAACTTTAGACTCAAGAAAATGAGACAAAAGCAAATGACATTCCTAATCACAACTCCAAAAAATCTACAGTATAGACTACTTTTGCAAATGATATAGATAATATCAACAAAGACATAGAGTTCAGTATTTTTAATTCATTCAGCCACATAAAAGGCACAAAAACATGCACAATTACATCAACTTTACAACTCAAGAAAATGAGACAAAAGCAAATGATACTACTTGGTCACCAACTCTAGAAAATATAAACTCTAGAAAGTCTCCTTCTCCTTTTTTTCTTTCAATCCTTCCCCCGTTATAGCCTCAGATTTTATAGATAAGATAGTGTGGCATTCGGCACATTCAATGCCTTGGATGTACCCTGGTCTTATCAAGAACTGCCCTGACTGCGACATGGCAATTCATGACTAGTACCTCCTTTTGCACCTAAATTTCTCATTCCATCACCTACTTAGCCACTCAACAGTCTATTTTGCCTCTACCGATAGGGGACAAATAAACAACCCTTTTAATGTTTGTAGGCTCCACAAATCTACCTAGTGAACTATTCCATCTACTAGAAATAACTCCCACCGAGTTTCCCTCCATCTTACTTTGTGGCAACAGGTACATGAAACACTTTGTTCTATTAAAATGGAATAGGACACTTAGTCAATTTCCTAAAATTCTCCTTATTACTTAGAAGGCACTGAAGAATGACACTTGGTGCTTTCTGCCTGATTTATCAAAGACACACACCTTTCTCTGCTTCTCTTTAGCTATGCTATAGAATTATCCAAGGCACATACTAGGCTTCTACAGATGGTGGCACTTGGCAACTTCTGTAGACCCTTGAAATAACACCTGAGACCCACCACAATCTTTATTCAGCAATGAAGCTTGAAGATGATCTCTCAAAAGTTGGCATATGGTGGCCTTTGCTATTCTTGGGAAGATACATGGCATCTTCTGCTTCT
This sequence comes from Torreya grandis, assembly GCA_037957365.1. Lineage (NCBI taxonomy): Eukaryota > Viridiplantae > Streptophyta > Pinopsida > Cupressales > Taxaceae > Torreya > Torreya grandis. The sequence goes on from JARHVA010002242.1 coordinate 1,365,124, forward strand.
CCTACTAGAGGTATGTAGCGTCCTCTACTTCTTTCAGGAATGGAGTAGAAAGGGGGCTCAAAAAGTGACACTTGGTAGCCTCTGCTACTCTTCGGCACTTAAAAAAAATGAAGTGACACCTTTCTACCTTCCAAAAAGGCACTTGACCCCTTTGGTCTTTAGGACACCCCCTTGAACTGCCCGATGAACCAAAATAGTTCAATGGTTCAATAGTTTAATGCTACACACCATTTACACATTAATCAAGGTATTGAACCAAAAAATGTTGAACCAAGGCATCGAACCCAGGCATTGAGTCAACTATCTCTCAAATGCCAACACGTGGTGACTTTCACCTTCCTTCAAAAGGTAGTCCACGGCCTTTCATGACTACCACCTGGTGCCTTTTTCATGATCCTACTGCTTAGCTTATTAAAACCCTTTGCCAAAAAATAGAATGAAATGTGGGTGCCGATATGAGATGTAGATGCTGACACGTGGTGCATTCCACTTAGCTGTTATTGGATACATGGCACATTTCATGGCCTTCTTGAAAGTTATGAAAAGGGTCTCGAATGATGCTAGCTAGCCAACGCCGTGTTTTAGAAAGTGATACTTGGTAGCTTCCGCTCAAATGCAACACTTAGGAAAAAATGAAATGAAGGAAACAAAAAGGAGAAAGAGAACCCATGCTCAGATTATGCCACTTGGCAGCTTCCACTGCACTTTGACACTTAGATGAAAAAGAAATGAAAGAAACAAAACCCATGCTCTACTCCACAACTCTACTGCCATGACCAAGATATGCAGGAACCAAAATTTCAGTGCTTGACTAAAAATTAAAATGCAACATAGAGTAAAAATTTACTCTACACATACCATCTAAGCAATTATTCCAAAAATTGGTTGGATCATGTTTACCCTACTAACAACACTCTCACTCCCACATTTTCTCATCCCAACCACACTAATGTGCATAAACCACTATCCATATCATAACTTAAAAAACATATTCCAAGAACTCTATCGTGAGATCTTGACCCCACTCATCCTATGAAATCATGATATGATTTAAACAAATTTTGTTGGTTTTATGAAATTTTATGTAATCTTGATATGGATTTTCTTCTTGGTCCTAAATTTGATCATGAAAACCTTATTCAAAATCATCAATAAAAAAATGACATATCTTTTCAAGCTCATGAAACATAAAATAAAAATCAAGCTTTAAACCAAGATAATGCTCATCTTACTATCTACAAAGATCCTCTTCCTAGCCACCAAGATAACGTCAAAAAACCTACTCCTAATACTAGCAATGTTTAAATTCTTTTATACCTTACTAAAAATGATGAAAACATGGTTGATATGACTAATAAGAGAAGAGTAGTTACTTATACTGACTCAAATCTAACACTTACGCATCACACCTCTCAACCATTCTGATTCATTTAAGACACTTCATCATCCCATTTAATTTAATTAGGGAAACGAGAACCTATACCCATATAATCATCACCTTAAATGACACAACTTGATTATACCTTTCATACCATTTCTACTCTTACCCCAACATCCACACAACAAGACGACATATCCAAAACTTCTAATAGTTTCTTCTACCCAACCCCAAGGAATACCTTGAATAACTATTACATCACCTAAAATAACTCAACACATTTTTCATTAAACTAAATCAACCATACCATATCAACACAAGTTTAATTTTATCTCCAACCCTCCTTCCCAAGATCTCTTGCAACACTATGCACCTATATCTAACAACCATACTATGGGTTATTATGAATGAGATTCCATTGCATGACTTTCTCATCTTCAATCTCAAATAACTTTCTTAGACTATATGAGAACTTATCCCCATCATCAAAACCACCTAATTCAATTGTTTTTAAAAATGAACATCCCTTTTCCTCCTCTTGTAGGACAAAAAAATATCTTATCTAGATCTGAAGATAGTATACTTCAATAATGTGAAGAGATGTCCATCCATGTTGATGAAACAATGGAAACTTTTCTCTCAATTAAATTTCATATCTCTTCCATGATTCTTGATGAGATAATTCTTCATGTGGATGATCCTCATCTATTCATTAGTATCCAAATTGGTGATATTCAAGTTAAGTGTGCCTTAATTGATGAAGGTTTAGGAACTTTTGTTGCCTCCCTTGACTTTATTAGGACACTTGGATATTATGAATGCAACCTCAAATCTACATGTAGTACATGTTAATGATATGATATAAGGAAAATTCCTCTTTTATTATGTGTTTAACTTCCCATTACCATTCCTCCTATCACCATCTCTATGAAAGTTATGTTATTTAACTTTCCACTTTCTTACATCTTACTCAGTCAATGTTGGACTCATCATATGAGAGTAGTTACCTTATATGCATGCTAATACATAAAATTGTCTCATAATGGAGTTATCTACAAGATTAAATGAGACACTAACCCTTGTAATTTTGAATAATTATAATAATTTAGTGTTTTTAAAATACCTACGCTTGAACCCTTTCCTAGTGTCCCATTTTAAGAATCTCAACTCTTTAACTATCCAATCAACTCTACTCAAGGTTATAATGGTCACCCTAAATTAATTGGTAACATTATACCTAACCTCTTAGACTTTGATGATTATGAGATAGATTAAATATACCTCAAGATCAAAACCTTTGATCACTCCCCTCATATCATCACCAAACTTCTTCCTTCTTTGAAACTTCAACCTTATCAACCACCTTCCAATGACATCCCTATTATTTTATCCAAAACTAGACACTTTATCCATCATTCTTTCTCTAATTACAAATTCATTCCTACATGTACCATCAACTTACATACACCTGAATATGATGATGGTTATGCTTTAGATGACCCATTTTTAGTTGGATTCATCCAATCTAGAAATGTAAAAGTTATTCAATATAGCTCTTCTTTATTTCAATCTTTTCATTCTTATTTTAACATTCCTTCCTTTATAGCACCTAATATTATTATTTCTAATATCTTTCATAGGGTAGAGATGGATCACTTACACATTACACCTCCAATCACAATAGATCCCCTCAGGGTTATGCTAATGGATAATGCCATGATAGGACCTTATCTCTTTACCATATATCATGACCCTTATAGTCTACTTCCTCCAAAGATGCTAGCCATTATACTTAAACCTACTACATAGTTATCCTTACCTATTGATGAGCCTAGTCTAGTTTCTATTCCATCCCCATCTTTCCTTGGTAATGTCCTTCTTCCCTTACCATAACTTGATCCATTACCTGAATAATGGGTAGATCAGCCTTATTATGATATTCACAAACTTACTGGTCATTGGATCAAAGATTACCATTTATATTAGCCTCTTTAGGCTCCTGCTTCTTCCCTTTTAGATAATATACCCCCAAAATCTACTAATATACATTTTTTGAATTCATAAGATAAATAGACACTCTTCTACCCATTTCTAAAAACTAAATCAGTACATTTACACGTTGCACCCAACTACTAATCCAAAAGATAAGGTCATGCCTCCTCTTAAGCTATTATAAGAGTATATCCCTAAATATGTGGAATCATACTATATGTGGCAATAGTGTGGCACATATCATACTGATCAATGTTGAATTCTCTAGCAACACCTTCATAATTTCCCTTAGTCAACAACAACACTAGTCATTCTTCCTTCTATAGGTCACCCACACAAGAAGGCTCCTCCTTATTTCCTTCTCACTCCACAAAAACTATTCCCATCAAGGAATCCACTCTTAACATTAATTATCCTACATAAGATCCAACATGAGCATTACTCTTAATTAGCTACACCTACCTTTTCAGTTGAGATGATACAAAAGGAAGTATTTGCTCAAATTTTTGTGAAGATTGATGAGACTCTAACTAACATCAAAATTTATCTTAATAGAGATGTTTAAGATATTATGGATAATATTTTTGGTTAAATATATCAATATTTGTGAATAAGGCATGGCATGGTGTTCTTTCACATTGTTATACTTTATGAGTTGGATTGTATTTGTAATCCATATATCTTTTATACACTTGACTATGTATCAACTTGGATTTCACATATCTATTTTACATGGATAATTATATTATGATTTATGTGTTTTATATGGTTTCATTATATTTCACCTTTTTTAATGGCTTCTTATCATTATTTTTATGAATTCACACTTATGATTATAAATTCACTTCTTTCATGGAATTAGTTTATTTTATTTTACAATGATTGTTTGCTATCTCATTACACTCAAACATCAAATAATTATTATTGTGACTTGGTTATACAACCTTGATTCCCTCCATATGCTCAGTTATCAAACAATACTCCTCATTTTAATAATACCATATACCTATCTATTTTAGATCTCCTTTCTTTCCTCATCTTACTTTCACATACTAATCATACATAAGGTTGAAACTTGAGATTACATATTGGTTCATAGGTAAGCCTAAGTGTTTAGTCACTCATATCTCAAGTTACTTGGTCTATTTTAAACCAAATTCTAAAGCTCATTCATGTGTATCACTCTTATCTCTCATTTTAGTTATTCTAAATATGTATGGAGGAGGAATCACAAAATCCATAAATTAAAAATTTAAAAGCTAAATCATTTAATAAAAGGTAATGATTCAAAATGTATCATACAAATTCAAAATTTTAATCACACAAAAAGATCATGATTCATATCACATATCCTATTTATAATCAAAGCTCAAAATCCATAGTTGGGCTCATGATAGAGCCGAGGTCCATTGGGGTGTAGTAGGCTAGTAGACTGGGATAGGAGAACAAAAAATTAAAAAAATTATAAGTGCTACCTACTTTCTCACACAAGTACCCAATCTTCATAATAGACCAATGGTTCTATAATAGGTCTTGAAGAATAGGGAACATGTTGTGGGAAGGTAGGTCCATTTTAATTTTCCTATTCATATAACCCTCATGAGTTGATCTTAGTGTCTCATGTATTTTCCTTTTTAGCTTTGCACTAATTATGAGTAAGTATCCTTTGTATTTTGATGGTCACTAGACTCTTAATGTCTCTCCTTTTTACCTAGTATGCCTCATGTTTCATAAAGTTTTATCATAGATGCCTATGTCACAATTTTTAAATTTATTATTTCATTACAACAATCCTAATATTTCCCCTTTGGGATTATTTTGTTAACTAGTCATTCCCCCTAGGGTTTCCCTTGGTGAGTTGTAGTGTAAGACCATGGATAGGATCGGGCTCTCCTCACAAATTACCACATTAAAATATTTTCAAATTATTCCCACATGTGTTTCTACCTTATTGGTGTTGCCTCTGTGACTTTCAATGTAAGATCTTGGATAGGACTAGGACCTCCTCACAAAATATTCCAATACCCAGTTCATACTATAACCAAGTCACAATAAAATTACATGCTTCAAATCTGAGATAATTTGTGTTACATTATGATTTAAAAGTCATTAATATACTTCCCATCTTGATTTGGTATGATTTATCCTTAATTCATAAGCACTCTAATTTTATCATCTTATTTTTTTATTATATGTATGTTTACTACCATTTTATTAAATTTTTCATACTTCCCATCTTGACTTAGTATGATTGATTAAATTTATTATTTATTTGATTATTTTTATACCATTTGATTTTTACATGTTTTCCATTTTATTACAATTTTTCATACTTCCCAATGTGATATAGTATGACTTTTATTTTATTTTAATTTGGTAAAAACCATTTTACAAGCTTTGAAAACATTTTTACCCTTTTACTTTACCATTTTGGTTTGTTATATCTATTCATCTTTTGTTTTTATACATTTCCCATCATGTTTTAGTGTATATTATATTTTATGATTATTTATACTTTTTTTATATAATTTTTCTTTTATTTTTAACCATGCATGTGTATCACATAATGTTATAAAATAAAATATCCATCACATATTTCTTGTAACATATACAACAAAAGAAAAATGCATATGCTAGAAAGGAAATATATCCATACATCCATCCACATACAAGTATAAATCATAAACTAATGAAATTTACATATAAATATGTATGTATGTATATCATGCATTTGATACAATATAATTACAAAATATAATAGCTACAACTCAAAGGTTGTGTTCCATCATGTCTATCATGTGGCCTAGCCACGCTACCCATGGATGCCTATGACTGACCCCTCTGAATGGTGCATTGTAATGAGGTAATTTAGGATCTCAATCCATCAATATGACCCTATAAATTGGACACCTAGTCTTGTACCTTCCCAAGCTATATAGTGGTCACCACGAGAGAAACTCACTTCTATACTTAAGCTTGCTAGGCTCAAGCCTCTCCATATCTTACTTGTATAGGTGTTTGTGAACTATCTCCTCATGCCTGACTATTGATAAACCTCTCTCAATATTATAAACTAGATAGAATAATTTGGGGCATATGGTAATAAATAATCTAATAAAGTGAAAGGCTCATAATGTGACAACACCCCATCCAAAATATCATGGTGCACATCCATAATTATGGATCCACATCTAATCTCCTCTCAATTAGTATTTATAAAATCAAAAACCAAATATACATCATATCTAGTGTGTGTGTGTGTATTAAACCATATATCTATAATAAATAATTATGCAACTAGTGATTTGTGTCAATAACTTAAAATAAATCAAAACATTTCTCACCAGTGATAGTATCATTGACCATGATATCCCTATCTTCTTGCTTTCTGAGAACCTCCTCTATCAATTGATTTTACACAAGTTAAAAACTTGGAGTCACCACCCAATACTATAATTATCCCTCTTTAATGGCCTCTCTATCAAATAACTATGTCTTCCAACCATTGTAATATCACCATGTATGACTGGTAGTGCATGTGTCCCCTCTCATCGATAATGTCTCTATCTTTGATGATCTTGAAGTGACCACTTTCACCCATACACATCTATAACATCATATTATCTATGACTTACCACCTCTAAATATTATTCTTGGCCTTCCCATGATCTCACTTGTCAAGGCCTAATAACATGCATCTCAATCAATAACCCTATGCCTCCTCTCCTTCTTGACTCTATATCACATTGTGACCAATTAGTAGGCACTTCTATAGGGGATTATGGATGTGGTAGACCTTATTTTTGTGTAGATAATCCATTGGATGTGGATTTACCCATGAATCTAAACCTGCACAAAACTAGTAGCCACAGTCACTCAAGAAGACCATATAGTAGTAATGTGAGCATAAGATGACAGTATATTTCCTCATGGAATAATCTATAAAGATATAACATGGGGCATGGAATATGCTACATGGTCCTACCTCCACCATATAACCCAAGGTAACCTATCATATATATCATAGGGTAACTCAACTAATCAATACATAGGAAATCTCTTGTATATCCATGTGCTCACTAAAATGATGAGGTCCATTATTTTCTACCTTCGAGTTAAGATCCCATACATATCATGAATGATATATACCCAAATGACACAACTAAGATCATATAAGGCATCCTAATTTATGATGTATTGGCATAAGGCTATTGCACAAAGTGGTACCTTCCCATCTAACTTACGACACAACACTTGTATTTTCACAATCCCTATTAAGGCCTTCTAGACATTTAAAATGGATATGATATAAACATCAAACAATCTAACATGTAAAATAGGATATATCCTATCCAAGCCTATCATTTACTAGGCTAGGGATCATATCTCATCCTCTATATCTAGTATATCATATATCATTAACATACTAATGATATTAATTCCAAGCAAGACATAAACATCCTCCAAGGTGATAACCACCTCTATAGTGGCTCCTACCCCCCACCTCCTATAAAAAAATATTGGCCAACCATTCCCATGATCCTATTAACATGAAAATGAGATCAACACTCAAAAATATTCAACTCATATCCATTATGCCTCTAAAATAGAAGACAACTAGTTGAGCTTGATCCATGTTTAAAAAATGTTCTAATAAATATGGTAGCCAAGATGCATCCATCAGATGCCAAAACATATGTCACCTCTATGAAATATCGAACATTAAGGAATGTACTAGATCTCAATGTCATAATAATAAAATACATTCTTAAATATTATAAAAAACTACAAATTAACTCCTTCATTATCCTATTTGGCCTATTTTTTTTATTTTGTCACCTTTTTCTTACATAATCAACATTGTCACTTATTTACCATACTATATCAACCTTATGTTACATAGTTGGCCCATTCTTAAATAAACCCTTTCTTATTTTTAGCATACTACATCAACCCTCTACCATGCAGTTAGCCTCATTCAATAGACTATATTGGCCACATATTACATACTATATTGGCTAGAAGATACTATGTCAGCCATTTATTAGTTTATAACTAAATCAGCCCTTTGTTATGTAGTTGGCCACCTTCGATGATACTACATCAACCCATTGCTATGTATTTGGTCCTTTGGATTTATCTCACCTTGAAAATTGAGTTGATAACGCTGAATCTATTCTTAGTCTATAGTGACTTTTTGACTATTTACCATAAATGCCTTAGGAATTTATTGGCTTGATATTTTCCTACCTAGTACTCCATTCAACCCCTACTATACCTAAAATTCTCTAGGGTCATTTTTGGTATCTAAAATTTTACTAACATATAATTTTATATATTTAGCTTAATTTCAATCAAAATTACTCATAATTTTGAAATTAATGCTTCACTTACTTGAGATACATCCTCCATGTTAGCTAAGCATCTTTCACATCATAGCTATCCTCTCCTTACCATGGTCTCTATCTGGGCTCATGTAGGTCTCTTAGAGCAATATTTTCTTAGAATAATAAAAATAACAAATGAATTAATTTTCACCCTATTTATATTTACTATTCAAATTTATTTACCTGTTAATTATTTATAATTGGATTCTCTTTTTCGACCATAACTTTGTTTCTACTAGTTCTTTTTTTTAATCATAAGATGTTATGGAATCCTGACATTATAGAGAATCTTTTCACATATTACATGTATATTTTGAATTTATTTTTATTTTTCACTTATTTTTATAGGTTCACCTAATGTTCCCTATCTTTGACACCTTCACATTTCTCTCACTTCCTTCCTCTTCTAAAACACTAAGGTATGTAAAGGTATTTATTTTTTAATTCTACCCTTTTATTTATCTTATTTGGTTCTTATTGTAATTTATTTATCTTAACATTGTGTGTTTTTATGTTATTTTTTTGAGGCACCATCCCATGTTACACCTACGTGACATGTGAATACATAATATTTTAAAACTTTATAAATTATTGTTGCTTTCTCTCTTATAAGAACCCATCGAGTCTCAATCTCTCTGAGCATGCTCAAAGGGTGCACCAAGAAAGGGATGATCATACCATTGGTGTTTCATAAGATATTTGTTCCCTATACCACCACTTATAACCAACACAAACCTATCATATACACTTCCCTAAAACTTGAAACCTCCCTTACACACTCTACTAATAAATTCACCACCTTAAACAACACCTACCTAAGTCAAAAAATATTTTTAACATTGACCAAACAAATTCACCTTGGGTTGACCCTTTACTTAAAATATATGAGCATGTTACAGGACTAGGATGGCCTTGGCCGACCTAGTCCAAGACCTAAATAGTTTTATTAATAAATGATATAGGTTCAAATGGGTCAACTCTACCGGTTAAAATTTTAGAAGGGTTTAGGGTTAGATATAACTATATATACACATCTATTTCCACCATTTCAAAGAGAGAAGAAGTAAGTCATTATTTGCACATTTGCTTATCCACCATTCTACTTTAGGAGCATTGCTTAGGGTTTTAATACTACATTTAGAGATACAAATATTATCTTTTGGATAATTATTTTGGATGTATAGGATAATTTGTGTATCCAAGAGTTTACCTATCTTTTTTATCCGTACAAACCACAATAGCCTTTTTTAAATCACCTTGGCAAAGGGAGACATTGAAGCTCAATAGGTTTGTCTTCAAAGGTAAGTATTCCTAAATTTACTCCTCCTTGTTAAATTATATATATTTGAATTTGTTAGCTTATATGATTCTCTATCCATTCATTAAGATTTCCTCTACATTGAATTGAGTATAGATCTTCTATTTGTGTTTAGTTGTATGTTTATTACCACCATTTTATAACACATGCTTTGGTGAGCACTAGGTTAGATTTTACTTTACTATTTCATTTACTTTGTGAATAATAAAACATATGACCTAGTTAGGTTTACTACATGATTTTTCTTGAATAAAGGCTTTAGAACTATCTCTAGTGATATCATTATGGTAAGGTACCCCTTGATTAGGTCTAGTGGATCCATCTTGGTCATGACCCTAATTGTCTAAATGTACCAACAAGCGGAAGGGGAAGTGTGATTTATCTTTTCCAAGATAGGATTAATTTTTAGATCAACTTCACTTTCCCTTATATACACAAATCATCAACGTAATAAATGGTATATGTGAATGAAGACATGAATATATACTATTAATGTTTTAACATAAAATAATATGATCTATTTTGAGTGCAAGAACACACTACTCTTAACCATTATCTTATCTTTCAAGGAAGACGCTTAGCCAATGTTGGAAATAAAATTAATATGAAAAATAGTGGATATTTGTGAGAAGGACCTTAAATAATGTCACATAGTGAAATTAATAAACTAAAAATCCAAAAGGCACAAGTAAATGAATAAGTCAAAGGGTATATAAAAATGAACCAAAGACTTTAAAAGTGTTTAAAGTTAATTAAAATAATAAGATGGGTGTTTATGAGTAAAGGTTGGGTCCTATTTGTGATCTTAAAATAAAAACTCAAACTAAAATTTGAAATGATGTATAAAAATACAAAAGTCTAGATGATAAAATATATTAACTAAGGCTAATATGTAAATGACCCATAGGTGCAAAAATGACCCAACGGCATGTAAATAATAGATGTTAGTGATTTTATATGTAGAAGAAGTGTTGTGCCCTAGCACACACACCCATTTTTAAAAAAATCAAATAGGGACCCAATATTGATTGAACATGCTCTTAAGTAATTTTGAAACAAAATTCTATGATACAAAATTTTTAATAATCTTGAATGCAAAGACATTTATCTAATGTTTGAGAAATTCATTTGGTTGTTTTGAGTTTGAGTTATTTGCTTAAACACAATCTATAGGTTTTCATTGTCTATATGGTGTTATCACATCTAAAAATATAAAATATATGCCTAAGCTACTTTACATTATTTATTATTCACCTTTTAGTTCCTTTAAATTTTGACATACATGTTCTTACTTATGATTTTATAGCACTAAATAAGCTGATGTGTTGTTGTGTCTAGTGGATGGTTGTCCTTTTTGTGTCTTAAACAAAATGCTTCACACTTAGGTATTTCCAAAAAAATCCTAGAGTCCATCCTTGATAAATGGAAACGTTACACTCACTCGATCATAAAGCTAAAAGGAAAAATTAATCATGAAGCTCAACTTCTCAGTGAAGCATTGAGATCTTGCCACTTGTCATCATCCCACTAGCCCAATAACCTAGAGGCCCATTCATAGTGTATGAAGCTCAAATTATTAGTGGATTAGTGATATATTACCACTTCTCATCATCTTACTAGCCTAGTAGCTCAGTGATAACATCAGCCTAATTACTTGTATGAAATATCCTAGGTAAGCAAAGTAACAAAAGCCCTCCATGTGTCACCATCTCGCTAGCCCCATATCTCAAAGGAGAAAAGTAAAAATAGATTAAACCTATGCCACCTATAAAATAATTATATAAAAACATGTGTCTTTAGTAGACACATAAACAAGTAATAAAGATACTAAGATCAATTTCCAAAGAACATAAAATAGATGTCTATCATATTGTAATGACTAGGTATCTAAGAACTTGTTGAAAAAGACACATGGCAATGGAATACCATGGAAGTTGGTTTTATGAAATTAAAATGAATTACTAAAGAGTGAAAGATATTAATTCACTTAATTTTCACTAACTAGAAGATTAATGCATTTAAATCACGTATCTAATATAACTAAAGGAATATATTTTGAATTGCCAATGTCAATCTAGTTACATTACCACTAAGCTATCCAAAGCATTTCAAGCTCAGATCCAAAGTGCATACTATGAATGAAAAAATCCATTAATACCAAAAATTTGTGCGTTATTTATAGATCCAAGAATTTGAAAAAAACACCAATGGCTTCTTCATCTCACATCTTAATTCCCTTTGCATACTCCATTGCAAGTGTAGAGGAATTCATAGATATAACATTTTATTTATCATCTTTGAATCATGAATTCAAACACTATTCATATATTTGGGATAAGGTCGAGGTAGTTAATCTTTATAGGGTAGAGGATCAACTTTCCTTCTTCACATAGAGAATATGACTTGTTAAAAATTAAGGTAATTGGTTTCCCCAATGTAGTAGTGAAACTAGAGTTAATAGCCTACATCCACTTATTATATGATTTATTATTTAGTGAAAAGGTTATTAGAAATATATTTCATTTTAGATTAAAAAATACCAATAATGTACATTAGTGGGAATGCCTTCAAAAAATATTATAGGCTTCTTGTACTAAACATGACATTCAAACTAAAAATGGTGAACATATGGCTTCAAAGCAATAATTTCATTAGTAAGTTATAATAATGGGATGAAAACCTAAGCAACTTTAGAGTATAAGGCCCTACATCTACTATCATGGGGACATCTCAACCAATCTATAACTATGAGCTATCACTTGCTCTCTTCAAGATCCTTGATGAGAAGAGAGCTCTATAATAAATCTATACTATGCCTACAATGTTTACCTACACAAGAACATACATGACACAATGGTATTATTTTTTATTTTAAAGGATTAGATTTGGAAGCTTATAAACACTTACAATGAAATACAAAACTACTCTAACACTAGATAAATCGCACAGTGCAAGAATAATTAGGAGAATGTGTATTTTATTTACTCAAATAAAGAAGACCAAAGTATAATAAGGTAGGCATATGACCACATACACAATAACAACTGAGTTAAGCACAATAAAAAATGATTGGAAACTACTCAAATGGTTAAAATAGATAATCCCCTCCCAAGGTTTGATTACTCTCTGCCAGAAATCAACCCAGTTTCACAAAACCTAATCCAATAAAACTACCCTCACACACATCCATACAACACATTATAGGTATATGCCTACTGCACATAATAACTCAAGATATAGATCACAATAAATTTTCTTTCTAACACTTTGTTAGTTCAAACTTGAATTCACTCAAATCACTACACAAAGAAGGATAAACAACTCATTTAGTAGCTTGTAAACATTTGGTATGTATGTCAAAGTTCAAAATCCAACATATACTCCCCCACTTAAAATTAGAGACTCCACCATATGTATCCTAGATGAGGTCCCCTATTTAGACTCATCTATGGGCCAAGGGACTAAGGCCCTTATTCTTGGTAATAAACTCCCTGACCCTATCTTTGTAGTTCTAAATAGATTTTTCCTGCTCCTAACTTGCTAAAGTACTAACAATCTAATGCAATAGGAAATCCCTTTCCTCTAATTACCCCATACCTCTATCTTCACCTCAAGTATCTACTCTAATTACCAATCTAAATTATCCATCACATTTATAGGAGGATGACTAGGTTGAATCTATTCTATTTGGGATTCATTAGATATGAAAGAGGTTTTAGTTGATTAGGAGGATGTACCTTCATGCATTTAGGCAACTTTATCCTATAGGAAACCTTACCCACCTTATCCACAATCTCATATGGACCATCATACTTTTAGAATAAGGTCTTAGTTATACTAGGAGAAGCATTGAAAACTTTTGGCTCCATACTCAACATTACCTTACTATTCCCTTGTAACTTTACATATTGCATAGACTGATCTGCATACTTTTTCAAACAATCATTTACTTTCCATAAATTTAGCCTTGCAAGATCAACATACTCTTGACAATCTTTCAAATATTATATGGCTGGCAAACACATTCTAATGTATCCAAAAATCATTGTATGAGGTAACAAATGTTGTTATCCTATCATGAGTTAAAATGGAGAGTACTTGTTTGACTCACTCTTCTAACTATTTTAAGAAAACTATGCAATTTCTAATATAATTGGACAATTAATTTGGTCACTTCTCACAAAGTGTTACAAATAAGACTCCAACACTACATTGATCTACTCTGTCTAGCCATCAATCTCTAGATGATACCTCATTGATAAAATAAAATGTTTTCCCACCAATAGAAACATATCCTACCATAATTTTCTTGTAAAACAAGCATCCCTATCTGATATGATGCTCAAGGGAATCCTCCAATACTTCACCATATTATAAAATAAATACCTTAAAACTTCTTTTGCTCTACAAGGCTATTTAAATGCAATGAAGGTGGCATACTTGGAAAATCTATCAAAAATAACCATGATTATAGAATTTCCATTTACACTTGCTAATATGGTGATAAAATACATATTCATGCTCACCCAAGGCCTCAAAAGAATAGGCAATGATTGGAGAAGGCATCTCGACAATCAATGCTCAGGCTTGTCTTACTGATAAAACAAATAAGAGAGAACAAACTCATACACATCCTTTCTCATATTCATCTAATATAATCCCCTTTAAAAAATATCCAAAGTGCATTATTTCCCAAGGTGACCTACCCACCGAGAATCATGACATTCCTTGATCAATTCTTTGCACAAGCTCCCCTACTTGGAAACATAGACACGACTCTCATTAATCCACAACATCACATCTAAAATACTAAACTTGTTTTTCCTACCTAATAGAGTTTGTCCTCCTATGGTCTTCACCAATGTAGTAACTTGATGATCCTAGACTAATACCTCTTGAATCTTCTCTAGAAACTCTCCTGTCAATTCCACCTTACTTTCCCCATGAGTAAACACTGGACTAGTTGATGTTGTTAAAATAACCACCAATTGATACTTCCTATCAAATGCATCTACAACCACATTGTATTCACCCATAGTATGCATGATCTCCATATTAAACTTAGCTATAAAATCATGCCATCTTTGTTGATTTGGTGTTAACTTACCTTGGGTCAAAAAAAGAATTTGACACATTTTTAGTCTTGATGATGAAGTGTGCACCTAAAAATTAGTACCTCTACCTTCTCAAATAATCTACCATAGTTTTCATCTCCTTCTCATGGACATGATATCTCCTCTCTACATCTTTGAGCTTCTTGGAATCAAAATCAACTAGATGCTTATCTTGAATCAGTACCCCACCAATGGAAAAATTAGATGCATTTGTATGCACCTCAAAAGGATTACTAAAGTCCACCAAAGAAATCATAGGTGATGTAGTCAATTTATTATTTAAGAGATAAGATACATCCTAATTATTTGAATACCACAACCACTTAACCTCCTTATTTATCAAATCTATTAAAAAAATCACAAACTTTGAATATTGGATAATAAACCTTCTCTAATAATTTCCCAAACCCAAAAACTAATGCACACCATATACATCTCTAGGAATCTCCCAATATCTAATTGATTCAAGTTTCTTTAGGTCAGGGCTGATATTACCTTCCTTGATCACATGTCTAAGAAAGTAAACTTATTTTTGGGCAAAGGAAAACTTTTTTATTCACAAATAAATCATGCTCCCTCAGTATCTTGAAAACCTTTGTAAGATGCACCTTGTGCTCTTCTTGGTTCTTAGAAAACACCAAGATATCATCCAGGTAGATGACCACACACTTTTCCAATAGGTAACTAAACACATTATTAATGAGAGTAAAAAACATTTTAGGTGTGTTTCATGACCCAAATAACATCACAATAAAATCATATGAGCCATATCTAGTGACAATGGTCATTTTATCTTCATCTCTAGGAGTAATTATGACCTAATAGTAACCCAACCTCAAGTCTAACTTTATGAAGGCTTTCACCCTAGAAAGGTGATTTAAAAAATACTCAATGAGGGGTAGAAGATACTTATTCTTGATGGTTAAATTTTTCAAGGCATTATAATCCATGTAAATCCTAAGTGATCCATCAGCATTGCTCTAAAACAATATTAATGCCCTATAAGGGGAGTACAATGGATGAAGATAACCAACAGTCAACAAATCTTCCAACTGATTCTTAAACTCAACCATCTTAGTCCCAGATAACTTGTATGGAACCTTTACTAGAGGACTCACCCTTGGAACTAACTCAATATGATGGTCAATTATTTTTCTTTGTGGTAAATAGGGTGGTAGTTGGCTAAGTATATGATCCTAGTAATCATGAATAACCTTCTTCAAATTAACTAGAATAGGAACCTATTATCCTCTTCATCATCCCAAACACCAACAAGTGTTGCTATATACATTGGTTCCACCTTATTACATGTAACCTTTTGCATACTCATCACTGAACACACCTACATATTCCCTATCTATCTCCTTTACACTATCTTCACCATACACATCTGCATTAGGTCCAACTTAAAAAGAGTTTTAATCTGATGAAATATTTCCACTTTACCCTTTTGGAATAAATTTTTCCCTATTACTAGCATAAAATCATCCATATTGATCATGGATAAGCACAACTTTCCTTTCCACTCATTGAATTTCACATCCACACCATGTGTAGATCTAAGAGTTTCCTTAGGTGGAGAGTTCACAACTTTAAAACTTCTAGTACCTCTAAAGGAATAGAGGCCTAACTCTTTAGATTTATAAATATCAATGTAATTCTGGGTCATACCCATATACACAAGTGCCATGATGGTATTTTCCTTGATCACCACCTCCACAAAATTCAACCCATGCATGTTACTTCCACCATATCTTGTCTTAGGCTCAATATTTTCCATGGTGATAAGATTCCTAAGCATACACATTATTTACTCACTTTTTTCATTTGGTTATGTCATATGAACCACTGACACCCTCTGCTACTTTGGTCAATCTCTATTGTAATGATCACCACTACACATCCAACACTTCAAATAGAAAGACTTCCTACCTTATTCTTTACTCTAACTTCTTCCCATCACCTTTGTATGTGCAAATAGAATTATGAGATCCCATTTATGACTACATATTATCCTTCCATCCTTGGTTTCTAGTTGGATTTATTGAAGACTTACTTGAACCCTTTTTAGTGCCCTTACCTTTAGGTACATTAATTTTCTGGATGCTCTTGGATGAAGACTCCTCTTTAAAATTTAAGAAGTAATTTACTATGGAAATAAATTCACTAACTTATGAGACATCATGTAAATAGATCTTAGCCTTATCCCATGATTGAGGACCATTTCTAAACTAAAACAACTTATCTACCTCAGACATGTATTTTATCTCCAGCATAAGGCTCTAAAAAGAATTGATGTACTCTCACATCTTCCCAATCTATTTTATATGACTTAACTTGATCCTAGACAACCACGCTACATTCTTGGGATGAAATTGATCCTTAAAGGATTTATTCAAATCCACCTAAGATTCCAACCTCTCTATATAACTCCCTGATGCAATGTCATTACCTAAGGTTCTATACCAAACCTTTTGCCATACCTGTGAAGTACCTTATCATAGCATGCACCTCCTATACACCTAATAGTCCTATAAAACCTTTCAAGCACTCCTAGATGTCCCAAAATAAATTTTCTATAAATGATCATCTCTATCACCATTGTAACAATCTATTTCTTTCAACTTAAGAAGTTTCAAAATTATTGAAGAGCTAGACCTGAGTGCCTTTGCTAGACTTAATATCACTATTTGATACATAGTCAATTCATCATGTAACTTAGTCTATGATGCCAAAATATCCTCCAACATTACATTAATTTTTAAAATAGTCTAATCCATAGCCTCCACCTTCTCCTTGAAGTCACTGAACCCTGTGCCCACTAACTCCTATAACTCTTAAAATTGGGCATCAAATTGCTCAAAAAAGTTTTTATACACATTAGGCCTCAACTTATTCTTATGATGATTTCCACCACCTTCATATTTATCCTTACTTCAACCTCTAATGGTTGCATTATCAAGGATAATTTCATATTGATATTTTGTCATACTGACTCAAAATCAACACACTAGATTGACTCAATAGGGGAAGGTGCACAATAAAAAAAATAACTTAGGAAAAAATAAGACACAAAATTGTGTTCTAATACCAACTATCAAGGGGTCAACTCGATGGAGCTATAACCCTATGATACCTATTACTCTCTTCAAGCTCCTCCATGATAAGAGAGCTCTACAAGAACTATGGACTATGCCTATATTATTTACCTGCATAAGAACATACATGACATAATGGTATTTTTTTGTATTTTAAAGGATTAGATATGGAATATTGTAACACTAGATCAATCACATAGTGAAAGAATAATTATTATAACATGTATTTTATTTACTCTTTTAGGATAAAATAATCCAAAGTATAATAAGGTAGGCACACAACCACATACACCACAACTACGAAGTCAAGCACAACTAGCAATGCTCAACCACTACTCAAATGGTTATAATAGGCAATCCCCTCCTAAGGTCTGATTACTCTCTATAAGGAAACAACCCAACTTTATGAAACCTAGACCAACAAAATGACCCACACACACACCTATACAACATAGTACAGGCAAATGCTCACTACCCATAATAAATCAAGATAAAAAGCACAATAAATTTGATTTCCAAAACTTTGTTAGTTTATAATTATATTCACTCAAATCACTAAAAAAATAAGGCTAAAGGACTCATTTGGTAGCTTGTGAAAAACTGGTATTGATGCCAAAGTTTTACAACTACCATATCTATTATTCCCATCATCACCTTAAGGCTAGGGGTCAAAATCACTATGGCCCTACTAAATAACATATTTGGTCTCCAAACCATTTCTTATGTGAATGAGGTAAGGATCCCATGACTAGATATATATATACCTTCTATCAAAATTATATCCCTAGGAGAAATTATTAGTTCCAATATAATTTCAAATCTCACCAATCTCATGAGTTCTATAGATGGTAGTTTTTATATGATATCATATGTGGTGGATGCAATAGATGTAAGTGTACATGCATCCCATGATCAATCTTGGCAACCATCCACTTAGTATCCCTAGAATAGGGTGTGTGATGAGTTCAACATTCTTCATATTCATAGGTTTAGGAAGAATATAGATATTATAACTAAGACCTTTTACCCCATAGTGTATCAATCCATCTAAGGGAAGAATATTCCTAAGCTTTTGGATCATATAAATAAGACTATCATAAAGATAGGTGACTATTGGCTATATCATAATCATAGTATGATCAAGATTGAGGGAACAAAGGCATACTCATTACTCCTAAGGATTGTGCTAGATAAGGTGGTTAAGCAATAAATTTCTACCTAATTAACTAATGGCATTAATGTTGATATGAATAATTAAAATTAATGAGCACTCCATCCCAACCCCCTAGACATTGGTTGAATGAGATATGAGAGGTGGGGGCACTTGTTAATAGTCAATAAAATTAGGACTCATTATGGGTTCAAATATGTACCTTTTAGACATTAGTATCCTAGAGGGAATGTTAGATGACACCTCAATAAATATGATAAAAAGATAATAATTAATTATGGGCATCAATAATATGAGCATGATAACATATTAATCAATGTTAAAAATGACTCTAAGGTGGCCATCATTATGCACAAAGCTAATATGTCTATGATAATAGCATAAAATATCTAATATGATCCCACCATTATAAAGCATGATGCCAAGAACATTATAAATCAGTAATAGATTTATAAACCCATCCATGGATATCTTCCTCAGATAGAAGAGGAAATACAAGGAGAAATTGGCCCATCTTTAGAAACTCATAGTGAATAAATAACTAGGATTCCTTCTAAATCTAAGGCATATATAGTTGTTGTAGATTATCCACAACATAGAGTTGAGGAAGAAAGGCTTGAAATTCATAGGGGAGTGAATAATATACTCTCTATATTTCCCTTACCTCCACTAAATATGGCACAATAGGTAACTCCTCACTCTTTATTATATTGGGTTCTTATTATTTACTCTCCTTTAATGTTATAAAAAATAATGCAACCTTCTACTAGGTAGCCTCCATCACCACCTATCATTCCATAAATGATGCATACCATTCCCATTTTTTCATCACTTGCTACCACTTCTGCATCTTCATCTTCTATTTCACTTTCAATTGGGCTAGCCTCTACTGCTTCCAAAAAAAAATTGACCTATAAAAAGAATCCCAAGACCCCACCTATTTCTCCCCAAAATGTGGAAATAAAGGAAGAACATTTAGAAGTATCTAAATAGAGGAGGGGGGGGAATTAAAAAATCAAGGAGAACATATCTTATTGAGGTCTAAGATAGTGAGGAAGAAAAAATAAGGATGGTTAATAAATTAGATTGGATCTCTAGGATAGAAACTGAGGCCTCTTGTTCCATAAGTGAGACAATTGAATCCAACCTAGAAATAAGTGGCTCTCTAATAAAAGAAATAAATTAGGGGGAACATAATTAATTGCTCAACCTAGAGAATTTAGTAGGGGAGATGGTAGCTTAGTTGATACCAAGTCACTACTAGACCAAGAATGATATGCATGTGGAGAGGCAAAATCACAATTATAGATTATAATTCAAGGGCCATACCCATATACACTCAAGGCTCTCCACCTCAAGTAATAAAAATAACTAGCACCTTACTACTACTAGGATTATAGGTTATAGCATTCTACATTCTTTAACTATTATGTCAATTTATATAATTGATGCTTGTACAATTAATTCTTTATATTCTTTACATTCATTAAGCTCAATAACCCAACCTTAGGCTACTATTACATCACTAATATTGCCCATTTTACAAACCATATCTCATCCTACTACTATAGTGGAAATGCCCACCATAATTATGAATGTCAAGGTCAACTATACTTCTATTACCAACTATTTACAAAAATTTTTTGAGTACTTTGGTGATCTATTCATTATTTGGTGAAATCATTCCCCCAACCCATGGGCCTAGCATCAAAGAACATTTTGAAAACTTAGAATCTACTTCCATTTTTTCCACAATGGACACTTCCCATAGGATGACCTCTAAAATAGGGATTTCAATTGGTCAAGCTTCTTAGCCATACTCCCCAGTGGCTTCTACCACTAAATAGGCTGGAAAGGCTACATTTATCATTGATACACTAGTTTAGAAGTAGGTGACTAAATAGAAGAAGGTCATTTACTCTTTTGTTTTTTCCATTTTGAAAACTTAGAATCTACTTCCATTTATCATCTCCTAGAGCTATGCTACCTCCTTCACCACCCCATCTAGTTAATCAATGAGCTAGGCTATCATAATCATCTTAACCAGCTCAATCTACAACATAAATAGAATAATAAGTTACCATGAATGTCCCCTATTAGATCAAACAACTATAATAAGAAGAGGAAATGGGTAGAAAGATATGGTTATCCATGATAAATTAATAGCAAGTTCCACTTTCATAGGAAAATAAGAACCTTAAGAAAGGCCAAAAGGAAGAGTGTGATTTTTGAGGGTCAACAAATAGAACTAGAATAGAGAGAAGACATAATATCTTTAATAAAAATAAGGAAGATAAGTCCTTCAAACCTAAAAGTATCATAAAATATCCTTACATTTTTGTGTATGCCACAAGAGGAGTTATTAAGTAAATACTCAAGAGTTTTGATCAAGCTATCTAAAGGTAGCCAGAGATATGCACAATTTAGGCTCCCAGGGAGATTGTTGATCATTTACAAGGGGTATCCAAGAAGTTATTTGATTTAATCATAATACTAAGAGCTATGAAATCCACTTTCTATCCTAAGTGGGGAGATGTTCTCCAACTATTCAATAAAATTAAATACATTGATGGAAATTTGATTTTTATTAACTAGACAACTAGAAATAGGGGTTATGATCACTTAAAGTTAATAACTGCTACTAAAGTAACATGGGTGAAACATTACATTACTTCAAAAAGAAACAACCTATTCGAATGGAATCAGGAGATGCAAACCTTGGTGTAGAAATTTTTAAATCAAAAAGGTGACATGATCTCTATTTTGACTGAATTGAGGGCAATTTAGGTAATAATTCCATAAGGGTAATTAGTGCCAAATCCCATTTTTTAGAATCTCTTGTGGGAAACATTAGATAGTTTTAGATAAAATATTGAAGGAATGTCTATAAGATCATAGATGAAATAATGAAATTGGTAAAATTTTCAAGGGACAAGACCATTAGGACCAAATCATTATATGTTGAGGTTAAGGATATATTGAGCATTCACAAATAAATTGATGGACAAATTTCCTCAGCTATTCAATAAATATTTTCTCAAATTTGAGATTATAGAAGCTGACTTTCAAGCAAGTCATGTTCTCCACCTCTAGGAGGCAAAAAATCATGCAACCATGGCCACAAAAGTGTCTTTAGCTAATACAAAGAGCTATTAGATTTCAAGATACACATTGGTGCACACATAGACTGGAACCACCTATGTCCCACTTCAAATTGTAAACTAAAGTTCACTTCCAGTGATAGTGTCTATTCTACACATAAATTTAGTTGTAATTTTAGTTTCTTCCACATAAGCATCCACATCATTTGTGTTATAATTAAAGTTATTCTAGACATGACACATTAGCACCAACTAATTATAAATATGTGTTTTCATGTTCCAAATTAGTTGGAATGCTAGTTCCTAGTTTAAGAGGCCTTGGATGTATATATATATATATATGTATATATATATATATATATATAGGCAATGAATTCTTTTTTAGGCAATCAATTTGGTGCATGCACCTTTTGAATGAAATTAGACACAAATCCTATTTTTGGATGTATGCCTTTAGTTAATGTTTGAAGAGATGAGGTCTTCCCCATCCCAAGATCATATATGCTTGTACTCTCCTAGTCCTGAAGGGAGGAGAAAATCTAGCTATTGAGATTAATAAGAAATTTTGAGAAGTTATGCTTGAATTAGTATCTATGTGCAAATCTTGATTCTTCTCCTTTTTTTTGGATTATATGAGATGTTTCATAATTTTTTATCTTAGTTATTTGTTGGTGTATGAGTTATATTTTAATAAAAATTATTCATTTTAATCTATATTTGATTTGAATGCCTTTTATATGTTGATTAAAATCCCCCTTGTAGATGTGCAATAAAAATTTGATAAATGCATCAACCTTTAATCATGCATGTTTAAGTTTATTTTGTTTTATTTCCCTTTTAATCCTAATTTTGTTTGAGTGTTGGTGTGATAAAGAAGCTGGCAACAAATATTTTTCTTTGATTCCTTGTCCTACCTTAGTTTAAGTGTTGGTCTTGAAAGGTTTTCATCTTGTGTGGTCTACAATCCTCCTTTCTTCCCTACTCTTCCCTCTTTTTTAAGTTTATTTGAGAATCCTACCCATATTAGTTGAAATCATCATCGTTTCATCCACTCTAAGTAGATTTAGGTTCATCCATATCCAAACCATTAGTGGTAGACAATCTATATCCCTCACCACTATTCCACTAATAGATTGTTATAAAATTGAACACCCTAAAACTCATATCTTGGAGTGAAATCTATCACTAATCCTAAAACATTAGAATCAACCTCATAAAGGTCTATATGGTGTGTATAAAACACACATCAATAGAAACTTAATCTGGTGCTAGAAGGAGGGCATGTACCTCCACCTCTAATTTTACTGAAAAGAATTAGTTGAGTTACATTGGAAGTACCTAAGATATTAACAAGGTATCTTGTATAATAAATTACTATTATCACCTTTGGAAATCCATATAAAAGTTAGGTCTGATAATGGAATTAAGAGATAACCCCAATTCCAATCATTATCTCTAGGAAAATAACCTCATCTTTCATTATTCCTAATGGATCTACCACAAGGTCTCCTTTAGGCTCTTACCTAGCTTATAGGTTCTGATATCACCATTACTAGAGTTTTCTATGATTTACCTAGAAACCCTAAGAAATGTATGCCTTCATTTTCTCCCTCAAGAGGAAGGATTACAAAATAACATACTAAGGCCTTCAAAATTGCTTTGAGAATCCTAAATGTAACCCACAAAGATGTGGCTTGTAAATTATTTCCTTTCACTTTGAAATATGTGACCTATGACTAGTTTTTAAATATCCCAGTGTGTTCCATTACAACCTAGACCCATTACCAATATACCTTTTTATCACAATTTAGCTATGTCAATAGTGCATGTGTTGTCTATCAAAAAATCTCTAGTATGAAGCAAGATCTTAATGAGCTAATATGGGACTTTAATGCTATATTTCAAAATATGTATAAAATGCTTGAAATAACTTACCAACCTAAGGAAGTATTAGCCCTAGAGATGAACTAGAATGCCCTAGACACCATTAAAAAATTTCTCTATAGAGTTGCCAATGTTGGTACACTACCTTTGGCTTATGTTGAAGCTATCAACATAGATAAACATTGGAATCCTCAGTCATAATCTTTGGCACATATCAATCTTGGTCCTATTTTCTAGGATTTTAGTCTAATTTAGAATGTAAAGTAGAATAATGTAATCCAAAACCCAACCGAAGTATACACTCTAATTATTTTAACCTAGTTTCCACCCAATCATCACCTAGGTTTCTTGAACAATTCTTCCCTTAACCAACAAAACTTGAGTCAACCATTTATACCAATTAATACTACCATAACATAGGGTACCAATCCTAATTTTATAAAAATATAATTAGAATAAATTCAAAAAATGGTTCAAAAAGTGAGTAATGAACTTATTAGCATGTAGAAGCATATGTGGAACACTAAGGGCTAGAACACTAATAAGATTTTTAGATTCCAAAGGTATAATAGGAATTTTAATAGGTCTAGAAATAATCAATAACAACAAGTGACATATAATAGGGTACTAGAGATGAACATCATGAAAGTAACTCTTCCTAATTAATGTTGTGTACATAATAATGCACAACATGGTGAGTTTGACTACATCGAGTTTTGTAAAGCCTTCAAAATATTTTATCTAGAGATGGATAGACAAGAAGGTTTTACAAATCAGGCAAAAAAATCCCCCTCTATTGGCTCAAGACATCCAAGAACCTCTAATATCTTTGAAACCTATGATTATCCATTTCCAAAAAAGGATGATCATGAAACAAAGGAAATACATACTAGATCCATTCCTTCTAGTAGTATCATTAGGCAAGGAACAAGTACAATCTGAGAAGTAAATAACCTATGACTACTTCAATGCCTCTGATTAATAGTGATACCATCCCTCTAAATCTAAAGGCTAACAACAATCCACCTCCTCATAAGAGATACAAATAATTATAGATTACATAACTATATAATAGAGGAGGGTAAAATATTATTGAAGATATGGATAAAATTAAGGCTAACATCAGCTTGCATGATTTAGCCTAGATCATTGAGTAAAGATAATTATTGTTCAAGGCTCTAACTGGGAGAACATTTGAAAAATCAAATGTTGCACATGAAAATGTCATGGTATATAAACATAAGCTATAAGTTCCACCATTATTTTTGACCATCTAGATTTTCATAAGGAATATACAAAACTATTTGGTTTGCTCTAGAGGCCAATGTGATGTCGACAATCATCTACCAAAATTTAGGTTTGAATCCAAATAAGTCAAAGAGAGTTGTCCTTTATCTAGACAAATCTTTCATCCCATATGTTGGTGAAAAAATGTGTTCATATAGGTGACATATGAACCATATGTGCAATATAACATCGATATCTTGGTCGTGGATATTATATAAGCATACAATCTATTATTGAGTTGAGATTGGTCAAAGACATTAAATGGGTACATGGCCATTAATGTCTCATACCTGTGGTTGCCTTGAAATGGGATACCCAACTAGATTTGAGTGGACCATAAAATAAATATGAAACATATCATTATAAAGTATAATGCCACTATTGATAAAGTAGACTTCATGTCTTCCCACATAGGTGTGTATACATTAATGGTTAGATAAGAACATGTATTCATGAATAAGAATTTGAAGGTCCTTATTAGCTATTGACCTTTCACATTGATGGAGCTAGATAAAAACAAGATTTTAGGGTTGGCATGTCCCTCATAAATCTAAGAGGTAAAAAATAACTATATATTTATAGATTGTAGTTCCCTTACACAAATAATCAAGCTAATTATGAAGCTCTAATCCAAAGCTTGTAGTTTACATTAAAACATAATGTCAAGTAGCTACAAATATTTAGTGACTCTAAATTAGTTTTTAACTAGATAAAAAATAAATACAAGTGAAAATTACTTATTTGAATAAGTATAAGCATTGACCTTGGAACTTGATTGAGTCCTTTGAATCATTTAATATTAGAGCCATCCAAAGAGAGAAGAACACAATAAAAAATTCATTATCAACCTCAAAAAGTAATATATCATTACTTCAAAACTCAAAAATAAAAAAATTATTATTGGAGTTAGTTCTATGTCATTTTGTCCCTAATAACGTGGATAACTTCCACATATTTTAGGATGATCAACAGATAATATAATTCATGAACAACTTTGGAGTTTTTGAAACCTAAATAATAGATGAAGGAAAGTTTCAATTGATTTAGATTGAGTACATGTTTGAATATGGTGTTCTAAAACTAAAAGAGAACCACCTCCTTTTAGGCATGGTATCTTTAGACCAAACTTTCGATATGGATCCTCAAGCTTAGAAGTAGAAATAACTCGAAGCCATTGAATCTAGTTTCATCAGAGAAAACCTAAGAACTGACCAACACCCAAATTGGTTAATACAGGTATGAGTTGCATATAAATTGAAAATCAAAGGTTGAATGGATTACTTACTGAGTATAGATATTTCATTTCATGGACATTTGATGACCTGAATATCTTTGACCCTAGGGTGATAACTCATACCATTCCCCTAAATCCAGAGATTAATCCTTTTAGGTAAAGATAGAGGCCAGTGAATCCAATCCTAGAAAATCATTCAAAATAAAGTATAAAATCTCTTGGATGTCAAAATTATTTTCCTAATTAGGCTCTTGACCTAGGTATCTAATATTATACTAGTCAAAAAGAAGAATGAAAAAATTAGACTCTATGTTGATTTTAGGAAATTAAATAGAGCCCTAGAGAAAGACAACTACCCTCTACCTTATTTAGATGAGTTAATTCAAATAATAAGTGGGTATCATATGATGTCCTTCTTGGATATATTCTCATACTAAAATCAAGTACTCATTGAAGTAGAACATAGGATGAAGACTACCTTCACTACTAAGTGGGGAGATTTCACATATAAAAAGATGCCATTTGGCCTAATTAATGTAGAAACTATCTTACAAAGAGAAATGAATTTTTCCTTCCAATTATTGGTGGGGAAGTGTATCATCATTGACATGGATGACCTTACCATGTTTTAAAAATAATGATCTGATCACATCGACCATCTGTAGAAAGTCTTTAATAAATGCATAAGATATGGGGTCTCTATAAACCTAAAGAAAGCATATTTGTGGTTACTAAGGGAAAGATACTAGGTCATATCATTACCAATGATGGGATTTCCATTGATCTAGAATGGATCTAGGTATCTCTAAGTTAACTCCACCAAACAACAAGAAAGAGTTGAAGTCTTTCTTTGGCAAGGTTAACTTTGTTAGGAAATTTATTTCTAATTTTTAGATATTTTCAAGCCATTGAATGCTATGATAAAAGAAGATTCCAAGATCGAGTGGAAATTTAAGGCTAAGAAATATTTTTAAGACATTAATATTTCATTGTCCAAGCTCTTATGTTGATTAGTCTTGATTTACATAAAGATATTTATCTTTATTCATTTAGGTAAAAACATATTATTGCTACATAAAAGGTGGAAGACAATGAACATCCCATTGCCTTCATGAGCACTAATCTAAAGGATGTAGAGTTGAAATACTCCATGATATACAAATAGATATGTACCTTAATCAAATTTGTCAATAAATTTAGACATTATCTGTTGAGGAATAAAACATTATCTATTTTTCTAGACCCAATTGTCAAGCTCATGCTTGGCCAGAATGAGTTGGGCAAAAGGAGAGAAAAGTGGATGGCCAAAATTTAAGAGTTTGACCTAGAGATCAGACTAACTAAAATGGAGGGAGGCCATGGAATCATCCATATAATGACCAAGATTGATCCATGCATAAATATTGAAAAAACTAATGAAACTTAGGTAGCTGGGGGTGAGTGGTACTCATAGATAATCCATTAGCTACTCACAAGTAAATGCCCCCAAGACTGAAGAGAGAGTAAAGATGAGAAATCAAGCTCAAATCAGTTCATTAAATGATTAAAAAAAGTGATTTATACATATAAAAAACTATGAAGGCATATATATAAGATGTGTTTCAAAATAAAAGGCCAAGGATATCCTAGATAACTTACATTAGAAGATTGGTAGTAGACATCCCTCTAAAAATACTATAGCTCATAAGATCTTGAGGATGGGATAATACTATCCCACAATATTCAAGGATGTACATAATCACATTAGGATGTATCATGAATTTTAGGTGTTTAGAAAGAGAGAAGTGAATGATGTCTTACCTCTACATCCATTCATTGAAGGACCCTTTACCCAATGGGGGCTTAATTTTATCAAGGTGATAAACCCAAATTCCTCAACAAGACATAAGTTTGTCCTCACAACTACAGATTACTACACCAGATGGATAGAAGTTATACTAATAAATAACTCCAAGGTAATTGATTTCATCATATTTATGTAATAAAATATATTGACCAAGTTTGGCACTCCCGTTTATTTAATTTGTGATAATGGTCTAGATTTTCATTCTTTTGAATTTATAGAATGGACCTATGAAAATCAAATCATAATTAATTATTTTCAAATCATTATCCCTAAAGAAATGGAATAGTTGAGTCTGATAATTAAAATATGATTGATTCCATTAATAATTTAACACAAGATAAACCAAAATAATAGCATCTCTTATTTAAATATGCACTATGGGTAGACAAACCTAGACACAAGTAATCTCTCAAGGATTTACCTTTTATGCTAGTGTATGGATAATAACCAATATTCTTCATTATTATAAAGATACCAATATAATAAAAAATTCAATACTATATCAATCTAGACTACTTGAGATATCCTAAGAAGAAGATGCAAGAACTAAAGTATTGCATAAATTCAACAAACATCAAGATATTGTCAAATGGTGATTTGACAAAAGATCCAAAATCAAGGCCTTCAGGATCTTAGACCCAATGCTTTTATGGGATGAAGCACATGAAAATAAGGAAAAATATTATAATTTCACTCTTTTATGGATTTTACCTTATCAAATATCAAAAATATTAGGTAATAATACCTTCCCATTGTAAGACCTTCAAGGTCATGACCTCACTTTTCTAGTCCATGGACAATTTTTGAAGCACTACTTCATGGTTGCTCCAACTGGAGATGCATCAGAGTAAATTGAAGTAAATATTTATATGAGAGGTAGATAATATTTCTTAATTTCTAGACTACATTTTTTTCTTTCTATATTAGATTTCCTACTTTTTAGATTAGATTTCTTGCTTTCTATGTTTTGATTTTAATAGATTAGTTGTTATGATTTCTAGGTTAATTATTTAAAATTGTAGATCAGATCAACCAATTTCATATACAAAAATACAAAGATGTGCCAAAATAAAGGGGATGATATATAAGGAAACATAATTGGTTCTCATAAGAATTCATTCTAATAGTACAATATTATCTAGAATTGAGGTATGTATTATGACTAAATTAAGTTTTGATTGGACTGAATAATTTTTCTATACCTTTGGGATTTATTTCAATATAATCACGTAAATTTTATAAATATTTTTCATCTCTAAAGGCTCAATTCATTACTATATGCTAAAAATTAGATGAGAAATAATAAACATAAAACTATGGACACATTGATAGGTATGTATTAACCCAAATAAGTTATTTTTTCTTCTTTTACATACTCCCAATCAATGGTGGTTCCCAATATTCCTCTATCTATGCTTTAAAAAATCATCATATAAAATGATAGAGGATATGTGATTCAAGCAATCTCTATTGAGGCTATTGGTGCCCATATGGAAGTAGAGCAAGGATTTGAGTGGGATTAGAGGTATCTATGTTAGATCTATAGACGCTCAGCTGATAGTAGAGTAATGCCCATGATTCACTTATTATTTGACTATGAAATTAGAAGGTCAAAATGAAACCTATAGTGTTTATCCAAGACTTGGTCAAAATTCTCATGATTGGAAGGAATTAATCTCACAATAATCACACACTCAAGCTTAAATAATGAAAGGTTTAGTGTGTTTCATGAGGAAGTAAGAGTCTATCTCAAGGTTTTGTCTATTTATTTTGGCTTAGGAAGGGTTTGAATTGATATGATACATTGCTAAAATTCTAGGTTCTCAAAATACTCAAGAGTATTTTCCCCTATGAGTCACCATCTATTGTGCCCTAACACACACACACACACACACACACACACACACACACACACACACACACACACACACACACCATTTTAATTTTTTTTAAATATGGACCCAATATTGGTTGAACATTCTCTTAAGGTATTTTTAAATGGAAGTATATGATATAAAAGTATGAGAAATCTTGAATGCAAATAAGTTTATCTAACACTTGAAAAATTCATTTGGTTATTTTAGGTTTGAGTTATTTACATAAACATAATATGTAGATTTTCATTATTTACAAGGTGTTCTCATGACTTATAGGATCAAATTTATGCCTAAGATACATTACATTCTTTAATATTTTCCTTGGATTTCCTTTAAATACCTACATACATGTTTTTACTTATGATTTTATAGTGCTAACAAAGCTGACATGTTATTGTGTCTAGTGGATGGTTGTCTTTTTGTGTATTAAAGTTAATGATTCACACTTAAGAATTTATTATAAAATCCTAGATCCCATAATTAACACATGAAAACATTATACTCACTTGAGCATCAAATTAAAAGGAAAAAGTCATCATGAAGCTCAACTTCTTAGCAGAGTAGTGAGATCTTGCCACTTGTCATCATCTTGCTAGCTCGGTAACCCAAATCCCATGCACAACATATGAAGCTAAAATTATTATCAAAATGCTGAGATAATTCCACTTTTCATCATCTTAATATCCCATTGACCTAATAATAACACCAGCCTAATTACTTATATGAAATATCTTGGGCAAGGAGAGTAACGCAAGCCATCTAGATGTCACCATCTTGCCAGCCTCATGACTTGAAGGAGCAAAGTGCAAACATATTACACATCTATCACCTAAATAATAATGATAAATTGACATGTGTATTTTTTATAAACATAATAAAATAATAAATACACTAAGATCAAGTTCCAAAGATTAGAAAAGAGACATTTGTCACATTTCAATGACTAAGCATCCAAGAACTTGTGAAAAAAGGCCACATGACATCAGAATGCTATAGAAGTTAGTTTTATGGAATTAAAATTAAAGAATAAAGAGTTAAATCCATTGATGCACTTAATTCACATTAACTAGAATATTAATTCATTTAATTCTCATATGTAGTTCATCCAAAGTAATATATTTCAAATTACCACTATTAGTTTAGTTACATTGGCACCAAGCTATCCATAGCATTACAAACTTAGATCCAAAGTGCATACTATGAATCCAACACTAAATTAAGACCATTAATTTGTGATATTTTCATAGAGATAGGAATTTAAAAACATTACACATGGATTCTTCATCGCGTAACCCATTTACCTCTACATACTCCATTATATGTGTAGAATAATTAAAAGATATGACATTTGATTTAGCAACATTGAATCATTAATTCAAAAACTATTTCAAGATTTGGGACAAGGTCAAATTAGTTAATCCTTATAAAGTAGAGGATCAACATTCCCTCTTCACACAAAAATATATTGATGACTTGTTATAAATTTAGGTAGTTGGTCTCCACCATACAGCAGTGAAACCAAAGGTAATGCCCTCCATTGACTTATTATATGATTTATTCTTTAATCAAAAGGTTACCATAGATATATTACATTTATAATGTATAGTGGTTGTAATGCCTTCAAAAAATATTACAAGATTCTCATTCCAGACATGACATGTAAACAAGAAATGGTGAACATGTGGCTTCAAAACAATAACTTCTTCATCAAGTTGCAAGAATGGGTTGGCAAGCTAAAAAGCTTTAGAGTACAAGGCCTTACATCTACTATTACCATCATCACCTTTAGACCAGGGATCAGAATCACCATGGCCCTAATAAATAAGATATTTGGTCTCCCAACCATTTTTCACATCATTGAGGTATGTCTTCCATTACTATATCTAGTTATGACTTATAGAAAAATTATATCCCTAGAAAAAATTATTAGTTCCAATTTGATTTCAAAGCTCACAAATCCTATGATTTCTCTAGATGGGAATTTTTATATGGTGTCATATGTGGTATATGTAATACTTATAACTATATGTGCATCATATGATCATCCCTAACAACCATCCATTGAGTACCCCTAGAATAGGGTGTGTGATGAGTTCAACATTCTTCATATTCAAAGGTTCAATACTAAAACCTTTTACTTCATAGTGTATCAATCCATATATGGTAAGAATATACCAAGACTTTTATATCATATAAATAATACTATCAGAAAGATAGGTAACTATTGGCTATATCATGAGCATATTATGATCAAGATTGAGGGTATACAGACATACTCCTAACTCCTCCCAAGGATTGTGTTAGATAAGGTGTCTGATCAAGAAATTACTACCCAATTAATTGATGGCATTGACATTGTTCTAAATAATTCAAAGTAAGGAGTGATCCATCTCACTCCCCTTAGGATTGGCCAAATGTAGTATGTTAGGTGGGAACACCTATCAATTATCAATAAAATTAGGACTCATTATGGGTTTAAAAAATTAAATTTTAGTCATTGGGATCTTAGAGGGAATGCAAGAGGACACCTCACAAAATATGATAAAATGATGAGAATTAATTATGGACATCAATCATCTAAGCATGAAAACATATTCATCAATGTTGAAAATGACTCTGAGGTGGCCATCAAGATGCACAAAGCTAATATGTATATGATAATAGTTCAAAATATCCAATATGATCCCATCATTACCAATAAGGATTCCAAGAGGATTATAAATCAATAATTTATTTCCAATCCCATCCATAGACCTCCTCCATAGATAGAAGAGGAAACATAAAGAGAAGCTAGCCCATCTTGGGCAACTCATAGTGAAGAAATAATTAGGCGTCCTTCTACATGTTAGGCATATACATCTACTATAACTTATCCACAACATAGAGTTGGGGAGGAAATGCCTTGAAGTCCTAATGGAGCAATTAATCTATTATCTATGTTTACCCTACCTTTACTAACTATGGCATAATAGGTAAATCTTCCCTATTTCTTATTTTAGGTTCTTGTTATTTATTCTCTTTCGTCAATAACCTCAATAATAATTACACCTTATACTAGGTAGCCTATATTACCACCTATCATTACTTTAATGATGCTTACCATTCCCATTCTAACATCACTTGCTACCACTACTACATCTCCATTTGTTATTTTAGTTTTGATTGGGCTAGCCTCCACTATTTCCAAAATCATTTTAACTTATATAAATCCCAAGCCCCCATCTATTTCTCCCCAAAATATTGAAATAAAGGAAGAACCTATATAAGCCTCTAAAGAGAGTGGGGTAGAAGGAAAGAATCAAAGAGAACATACCCTGTTAAATTCTATGATAGTGAGGAATAAGAAATAAGGATGGGTATGAAGCAAAGTAGATCTCTAGGATAGAAATTTTGGCCTCTTATTCCATAAGTGAGACTACTAAATCTTACCTAGAGGATGAGTGGTTCTCCAACAAAAGTAATCAATTAGGGTATAACACAAGTAATGGATCAACTTAGAGAATTCAATAAAGGATATGGTATCTCTATTGCTACCAAGTCATTACCAAACCAATAAGGATATATAGGTTGATAGGCATAATCATAAATATAGATTACAATTCATGGGCTATATCCATGTACAACCTGAGGCTCTCCACTTCAAACAACCACAACAACTAGCACTCCTACCCCTCCTCCTATGATTTTAAGTTCTATAATTCCACATTATTTAATTACTATGTCAATTTTTACAATCATTGATATTACAAATGATTCTTTGCATTCATTGAGCTCAATAACCCAACCTTAGGTTTCTATTGCATCACCAATATTACCCATTTTTCAAACGATAGCTTATCCTACTACTATAGCAATATTTCCCACCATAATTATGAATGTGGGCTCACTTATGCTTTTATTACCAAATATTTACAAAAACGTTTGAGTACCATGGTGACATATTCATTCTTTGGTGAGACCGATCCCTAAACCCATGGGTCTATCACTAGAGCCTATTTTTAAAACTTAGTATGTACTTCTATTTTTATCACAATGACCACTTTCGCTAGGATGACCTCCAATATATGAATGTATATTGGTTAATATCCTTAATCATACTCCTTGATGGTTTATATCACCAAAGAAGCTAGAAAGGCTACATTTATCACTGATACACCAGTTCATAAGCAAGTTACTTAATGGAAGAAGGACATTAATCCTTTTCCTATAATAGGGACATCATCTCCTAGAGCTATGATACATCTTACACCACCCCATCTAGTTAATAAAGGATCTAGGCCATCAAAATCATCCTAGACATCTTAGCCTATAACATAAACATAACAAAAAGTTTCCCTGAATGTCCCCTTATGAATCAGTCAACTATAATAGGAAGAGGATATAGCAAGAAACATATGGTTATCCATGAGCAACCCATAGTCAATTTCCATTTCAATAGGAAAACAAGCACCTTGAGAAAGGTTGAAAGGAAGACTATGATTGTTGAGGGTTAGAAGTGGAGCTAGAACATAGAGAAGACATCTTCTCTTTAACCAAAATAAGGAAGATAAATCATTTAGACCCTAACAATATTAGAGAAGATACTTATAGTTTTGTGGATGCCATAAGAGGATTTATTAAGTAAATATTCAAGATTTTTTATTAGGCTATCCAAATGTAGCCATAGATACACATAATTAAGGCTCATAAGGAGATTTTTGATCATTTTCAATGGGTATCCAAGAAGGTATTTGATGCAGTCAGTATATTAATATCAAAGAAACAAGTTGAGTTTTATTAGCTAATAAACTAGAAACAAGGCTTATTCACACTTGAATTTAATAATTGATACTAAAGCAATGTGGGTGTAGCATTACATTACTACAAAAAGAGACAACTTATTGGGATGATATTAGGAGATGTGTACCATGGTGCAATATTTTACAAATCAATAAGGTTATGTGATCTAAATTTTGAATTAATTGAAGGTAATTTAGGTAATAAATCCATAGGTGTAATTAGTGCAAAAGTATATTTTTGAGAATCTCTTATGGGTACCAATGGATATTTTTAGAGAAGAGATTTAAGGAATGATTTACAAGACCTTAGATGAAATAATGAAATTAGTAAATTTTTCAAGGGAAAAGACCATTGGGACTAAATCACTATATATGTTGAGGTTAAGGCAACATTGATAATTCATTATAAATGGATGGATAAGCTTCCTCAATTATTCAAGAAAGCTTTGCTCGATTTTGAGACTGTAAACATTGAATTTCACGCAAGTCATGATCTCCATCTCCATAATGAGGTAACAAATCACATAACCATGTTGGTAGAAGTGTCTTTATCTCTTACATAAAGCTCTCAACTTCCAAGATACATATTGGTTCACATGCAGACCAGACCCACCTATTTCCCACTTCTAATTATAACATAGAGTTTACTTCTAGTTCTAGTGTTTGTTCCAATGACAACTTTGATTGTAACTTTAGTTTTTTCCACATAACATCCACATCATCTATGTTATAATTAGATTTATTATAATGGTGCCACATCAGCACCAACTAATTATAAATATGTTTTTGCATGTTCCAACAGAATTATAATGTTAATTCTTAACTTAAGATGCCTTGAATGTATATATTATATTTTTAGATGAAGAATTATATTTTAGGTAATAAATATGGAGCATTCACCTTTTGCATGAAATTGGATCCAAGTCCTATTTTTGGATGTATGTCTTTAGAAAAGTGTTGAAGACATGAAACCTTCCCCATCCTAAGATTATATAAACTTGTAACCTTCTAGTCGCAAAGGGAGGATAATTTTGGCTACTAATATTAATATTAAATTATGAGAACTCAAATAAAAAACACAATGTTGATTGAAATAGTGAAGTATAAGTATCATCCCACAAAGGCTAGTATACATGAAAAATTAAAAGTGACATACCTTCCCATAACATGTTCCCCATTTATTAGGACCCCTTACAGAGTTGTCAATCTATTGTGATTATTAAGTAATTACATGAGAAATTAGGTGGCATTATGAGTAGTAATGAGACCTCCTACCCTATTCTACTATACCACCACACCCTTGGACCTCATCTCTATCATGAGGCCAAATATGGATTTTGAAATTTGACTAGGATAGGAGATGTGCCAAATATTCAACACATCTTTTGGTGTGATATAAATTTTAAGATTATATTTTCCTTTTGATCATTAACTTGTTATGTATGATATGGGTTTTAAATCTTTTGGTTTTTTCAATTCTCATCCATAACCAAACATAGATTAAAAGAGATCTTACACTTGGTGACCAGAGAAGAGAACCAAAGTACAAAGGTGTCTAAGACTTATATAATGACATATTATAAGGAAGTGATGTCTTTAAAATGACCTTAGTGTGCCAAAATGGGATAGTGAAATATAAGGGATGATGGAAATAATCATAGAATGATTAGGTTTCCCCAAGTGCAAAAAACATGTAAGGAAATGGTACATTGATAGGTAGGTACAAATCATCAACATATTAAATGGTATATGTGAATGAATACATCAATATACACTATTGAATTTTTACCATAAAATAAATGACTGGTTCTGAGTGCAAGAACACACTACTCTCAACCATTGCCTTATCTTTTAGGGAAGATTCTTAGCTAAGGTTGGGAGTAAAAGTAATCTAAAAATTGGTGGGTATTTGTGAGGAGTGACTTAATTAATGTCTTACCATTTAATTCATAAAATTAAAATCCAAAAATCAAAATTAAATGGATAATTCAAATGATATATAAAAATGAACTAAAGACTCTAAAGTGTTTAGTTAATTAAAA
Organism: Torreya grandis; assembly: GCA_037957365.1. Taxonomy (NCBI): domain Eukaryota; kingdom Viridiplantae; phylum Streptophyta; class Pinopsida; order Cupressales; family Taxaceae; genus Torreya; species Torreya grandis. Next base: position 1,402,631 of record JARHVA010002242.1, read on the forward strand.
TAAGATGGGTGTTTATGAGGAAAGGTTGGGTCCTATCTACGGTCTTATAATAAAAACTCAAACTAAAATACAAAATAATAAAAGACAAAAAATAGGAATTAAGGCTAATATGTAAATGACCAAGAGGTGTGTAAATGGCCCAAAGGTGTGTAAAGAATTGATGCTAGTGATTTTATGCATAGAAGTGTTGTGCCCTAACACACACAACCCATTTAAAAAAATTATATAGGGACCCAATATTGATTGAACATTATCTTGAGGTCTTTTGAAATGGAAGTATATGATACAAAAATTTTAATAATATTTAATGCAAACAAGTTTATCTAATGCTTGATAAATTCATTTGGTTGTTTCAAGTTTGAGTTATTTACTTAAACATAATCCATAGGTTTTCATTGTTTATAAAGTTTTCTTACAAATAAAAGAATTGAATCTATGCCTAAGAAACATTACATGACTTACTATTCACCTTTTATTTACTTTAAAAGATTACATAAATGTTCTTACTTATGATTTTGTAGTGCTAATAGAGCTGACGTGTTATTATGTCTAGTGGATGGTTGTCTTTTTTATGTCTTAAATAGAATGCTTCACACTTTTGGCATTTCCTAAAAAATATTGGAGGTCATCCTTGACACATAAAAAAATTCCACTCACTTGAGCATTTATATAAAATGATTTATTCATCATGAATCTCAAATTATCAGTGGAGAAATGACATCTTTCCACTTTTCATCATCCTACTAGCCCAACAACCTAGAGGCCCTTAACATATGAAGCTTAAATTATCAATAGAGTAATGAGATCTTACCACTTCTCATCATCCTTATAGCTTACAATCCTGATGATAACATCATCTTAAGTACTTGTATGAAAGATCCCATGAAAGTGAAGTAACATAAGTTATCCATGTGTCACCATCTCACTAGCATCATGACTTGAAGGAGCAAAGTAAAAAAATATGACACCTTTTCCACCTACAAAAAATTTATAAATAGACACATTTATTTGGTAGACACATAATAAAATAATAAATACGCCAAGATTAAGTTACAAAGAGTGGAAAAGAGACATCTATCATATTATAATTATTAAGCATTTAAGAACTTGTGAAAATGGCCACATGGCATTGGAATATCATAAAAGTTAGTTTTATGAAATTAAAATGAAATAATAAAGAGTGAAATTTGTTGCTACGCTTAAACCACATGAACTACAATATTAATGCATTTAATTCTCATATCAAATGTAACCAATGTAATATATTTTGAATTACCATTATTAGTCTAGTTACATTACCACCAAGCTATCTAAAGAACTACAAACTTAGATCCCAAGTGCATACTATGAATCCAAAATTTAATTAAGACCTAAAATTTTCAAGCTTTTCAAAGATCTAAAAATTTACAAATAACCAATGGCTTATTCATCTTGCTTCCCAATTCCCTCTACATACTTCATTGCATGTGTAGAGGAATTCATAGATACAACATTTGATTCTACAACTTTAAATACAAAATTCAAAAACTATTCATATATTAAGACAAGGTCAAATAAGTTAATCCTTATAGATAAAAGTATTAGCTTTCCCTCTTCACACAAATATATACTAATGATTTGCTATAAATAAAGACAGTCGATCTCCAAAATGCAATGAAAAAACTAGAGGTAATGCCTTGTATTGACTTATTATATTATTTCTTCTTTAATGGAAAGATTAACAAAAAGATATTGAATTTAAGATTAATCAAAACACCAGTATCATACATCAGTGGTAATGCCTTTGAAAAATATTATAGGCTTCCCATGCTAGACATGACATACAAACAAGAAATGGTGAACATGTGGCTTCAAAGCAATAACATCATCATTGAGCTATAGGAATGGGTTGGATCCCCAAGCAAATTCAAATTAAAACACTATACATCTACTATTCCCATCATAGCCTTTGAGACAAGGGTCAAAATCACCATGGTCTTGCTAAATAGGATATTTGGTCTTCAAACCATTTCTCACATCAATGAGGTATGGGTCATATCACTAGATATAATTCTAACTTCTAATAAAATCATAAAACTTAGATAAATTATTAGCTGCAATATTATTTTGAAGCTCACCAATCTTTTGATTTCTACAAAAGGTAATTTTTATATGATTTCCTATGTGGTTTATGTAATAACCATAATTGTACATGTATCTCTTGATCAAATTTGATAACCATCCATTTATTACCCCCAAAACAGGGTGTGTGATGAGTTCAACATTATTCATCTTCATAGGTTAAGGAAGAATAAAAATATGGTAACTAAGACCTTTTATCCCATAGTGTATCAATCCATCTATGGAAAGAATATGCCTAGGCTTTCATATCATATAAATAAGACTATCAAAAACATAGGTGACTATTGGTTATATCCTAAACATACTATGTTCAAGATTGAGGGAATAAAGGCATATTACTTACTCCTCCAAAGGATTGTGCTAGATAAGGTGGCCAAGCAAGAAAATCCTACCCAATTAACTGATGGCATTGATGTTGATCTAAATAAGGCAAATCAAGGAGCACTCCATCCCACCTCTTCAATATTGGTCAAATGCAATATGAAAGGTAGGAGTACCTATCAATTGTCAATAAAATCAAGACTCATTATGGGTTAAAATAGGTACCTTTCAAGCATTGGGATACTAGAGGGAATCTCAAACGACACCTCAATAACTATGATAAAAAGGTGATAATTAATTATGGACATCGATCATATGAGCATGTTGACATATTCATCAATGTTGAATATGACTCTAAGGTGGCCATGAATATGCATAAAGCTAATTTGTCTATGATAATAACACAAAAGATACAATATGATCCCACAAATACAAATGAAGATGAAAAAAAGATTATAAAGAATCAATGGATTTTCAAAACCATCCATGGACCTCCTCTTTAGATAGAAGAGCAAACATAATGAGAATGCAACCCATCTTAGGCAAATTATAATGAATAAAAAAATAGAATTCTTTTACCTCTTATCATATACAACTATTGTAGCTTTTCCACAACATAAAGTTGAGGAAAAAAGTCCTGCAAGTCCTAAGGGAACAACTAATATATTCTCTTTGCTTCCCATGCCTCCACTAATTGTGGCACAATAAGTAACTCTTCCCTCTTTCTTATCTTTGGTTCCTATTATTTCCTCTCCTTCAATGCCCTCAACAAAAATTCTACATTTTAATAGGCAACCTCCATTACCACCTATCATTTCATCAGTGGTGTCTACCATTCCCATTCCAACATCACTTGCTTCCACTTCTATATCTCTATCTTCCATTTCAATTTTGATTGGGCTATCCCCTACTACTACCAAAATAATTTTGACCTATACAAGGAATCCCAAGACCCCACTTGTTTCTCCCCAAAAGGTAGAAGTAAAGTAATATCATACAAAAGCCTCTAAAGAGAGGGGATACAAAAGGAAAGAATCAAGTAGAATAGATCTTATTGAGGTATACAATAGTGACGAAGAAGAAATAAGGATGGATAATTAAGTAGATAAAATATATGGTATAGAAACTAAGGCCTCTTATTCCATAAATGAGACAAATAAATTTGACATAGAGTATAAATAGATCTCTGACAAAAGCAATCAATCAGGGGGAACATAATTAATGGCTTAACTTAGAGAAGCCAGTAGGAGAGATGGTAGCTTAGTTTCTATCAAGTCATTACCAAACCAAGAAAGAGGTGCAAGTGGAGAGGAAAAATAATAATTGTAGACTAAATTTCAAGTGTCCAACCTATGTACGTCCTAAGGCTCTCCACATCAAGCAATTATAACAACTAGCACTCTTACTACTCCTAGGATTGTAAGTTATATCATTCCACATTATTTATTTATTATGTCAATTTATACAATCTTTTTATTTTTTATTAGATAGGTTAAATTGATGTTATTAAAACCCATTTTTAGATTCTTTGCATTCATTTAGCTTATTAACCCAACCTTAAGCTACTATTACATCACCAATATTGCCCATTTTACAAACCTTAGCTCAACCTAATACTATAATGGTAATGTTCACCACAATTATGAATGTCAAGGTGAATTATACTTATATTACCAACTATTTACAAAAAAAAAATTGAGTACCTTGATGATCTATCCATTCTTTGGTAGAACTAGTCCCCAAACCCATGAGCCTAGCATCAAAGTGAATTTTTGAAAACTTAGTATCTACTTCCATTTTTTCCACAGTGGCCACTTACCCTAGGATGACCTCCCAGATAATGATGTCAATTGGTCAAACTCCTCAATCATACTCCCCAATGGTTTTGATCACCAAATAAGATAAAAGGCTACATTTATCATTGATACACTAGTTCAAAAGTAGGTTACTGGTTGGAAGAAGGTCATTCTTCATTTTAATACAATAGGTACATCATCTCTTAGAGATATGCTAACTCCTCTACCACCCCCTCTAGTTAATCAAAGAGTTGGGCCAACACAATCATCTTATTCAGTTTAGTATACAACACAAATATAACAATAAGTTGCCCTAAATTTCCCCTCTTACATCAAACAACTACAAAAAAAGATATGTGTAGATAGGATCTGGTTATCCACAAGTAAACCATTGTCAATTTTCACTTTGACATGCAGATAACCACTTTGAGAAAGGTCAAAAGGAAAAATGTGATTGATGAGGTTCAGCAAGTGGAACTAGAATAGAGAGAAGACATATTCTCTTTAACCAAAATAATGAAGATGGATCCTTCAAACCCTAATAGGAATATAAAATATCCTTATAGTTTTGTGGATTCCACATGCAGATTTATTAAGGAAATGTTTAAGAGTTTTGATTAGAATATCAAAAGGAATCCAAAGATATGCATAATTAAGGATCCTAGGGAGATTGTTGGTCATTTACAAGGGGTAACCAAGAAGTTATTTGATGTAATTAGTATAATAAGATATACAAAAGCCACTTCTTAGCCTAAGAGGGAGATGTTCTCCAACTATTTAATAAAATGAAAGACATTGATGGAAAGTTGAGTTTTATTATCCAAACAAATAAAAATAAGGCTTATGCTCACTTGAATTTCATAATTACTACTTAAGTAGCATGGTCACATCATTACATTACTAAAATAATATATAACCTATTATAATGACATCAGGATATGCAAACCTTGGTGTAGTAATTTCCAAATCAAGAAGGTTGCATGATCTCCATTTTGACTACATTGAATGTAATTTAGGTAATAACTCCATAGGGGTTATTAGTGCCAAATCCCATTTTTGAGAATCTCTCATAGGTAGAATTATATATTTTCAAAGTAAATATTGAAATCATGGTCTACAAGACCACAGATGAAATAATGCAATTGGTAAAGTTTGTAAGGGACAAGACCATTTAGACTGAATCACTATATGTTAAAGTTAAGGATGTATTGATCATTCACAAGAAATTGATGGATAATATTATTCAATTATTTAATAATTATTTGATATATTTTGAGACTAAAAAAATTTAAATTTAAATAAATTCATGATATCCATCTTTAGAAGGAGGAAATAAAGCATGCAAACATGGTGGTAAAAGTGTCTTCAACTCCTACATAAAGCTCTCAACTTCTAAGATACACATTAGTGCACATGTAGTTTTTCCCCACCTATGTCCCATTTTCAATTCTATAATAGATTTCACTTCCAATTATAGTGTCTGTTCCACCCACAAATTCAATTACAACTTTAGTTTCTTCCACATCAGCATGCACATTAGTTATGTTATAATTAGATTTATTATATTAGTGCCACATTAGCACTAACTAATTATAAGTATGTTGTTTCATGTTCTAAATTATTTGTAATGTTATTTCCTAACTTAATAGGCCTTTTATGTATATATTATATTTTTATGTGAAGAATTATATTAAAGGCAATTAATATGGTGCATGCACCTTTTGTATGAAATTAGATGCAAGTCCTATTTTTGATGTATGTATTTAGAAAATACTTGAAGAGATGAGGCTTTCCCAATCCCAAGTTTATATATAATTTTAATCTCCCAATCCTAAAGGGAGGAGAAAATTTAGATATTGAGATTAATAGGAAATTATGAGAAGTTTTGCTTAAATTAGTCTTTATGTACAAATCTTGATTCTTCTCCAATTATGTGGATTGTATGAGACATGTCATCATTATGGTATCTTAATTATTTTTTGGTGCATGAGTTATATTTTAATACAATTATTAATTTTAACCTATATTTGATTTGAATGCATTTTACATGTTGATTATAATCCCCTTGTAGATGTGTAATTTCAATCTAGCAAACATGGTAACCTTTAATTATGAATGTTTAAATTTACTTTGTTTTATTTCCCTTTGACTCCTAACTATGTTTGAGTGTTAATTTTTGATAACATCTAAAAACAAATACTGATATTTAATTCCTTGTCCTACCTTAGTTCAAGTGTTGGTCTTGAAAGGTTTTAATCTTATGTTGTCCACATGCCTATTTTTTGGCCTACTCTTCCCTCTTTTTTGAGTTTCTTTGAAAAACCTACCCACCTTAGTTAAAATAATCATCCTTAAATCCACTCCAATTAGATTTAGGTTCATCCATATCCAATCCAGTCATGGTAGACAATTTGTATCACTCATCTTTATTCCACTAACATGTTATAAAATTAAATATGCTACAAATTTTACCTTGGAGTGAAATCTATCATCGATCCTAAAATGTTAGAGTCAACATCATAAATGTATTTGTGGCATGCATAAACCCCACATCAATAAGAATGTCTTAAGTAAAACATGTAATGAATGTTAGATCCATAATATATATAAAACTAATTATAAGCATGTAAGTAAAATGTATCAAAAATGGAAATCACTATAAAAAAAAGTAAAATTTTGATAGAAAAAATAATCTAAGAAAATTATTTCTTCAAAAATTGAGCATCGATTAGTTATTTGAAGATGTATCTTTCATTATTTGTAATATATAAGTACTAGGTCCAAAAATGCCTTTGAATGGGTATGAGTCCCACCACTTTTATGCATACTTTCATTCTTTTTTTGGGTATAAATGTGAATTAATCATTAAGTCACTAATATTGAATTTATGGACTTTAATTTTCTTTTGTTTAGCTATATGAGCTTTGTATTGGCAGTTATGTTGTAAATTACCCATATGTTGCTCATCGTGAAAATCTAAAGTATGAAGACAAGATTCACAAAGCTCTTCATTAGGAATGATGCCATGAAGATAAATTCTCAAAGATGGTAAATAAATTTCTAATGGTAAGATAACTTTAGAACTATAAACTAAAGAGAAAGGAGTTTCACTAATGGTAATACAAACACTAGTATGATAAGCCCAAAGTGCAGGGTATCTTGAGATGCTAAGAAAAATGATAATCTCAAATAGTATTTTACAAGATATTATTAAGTATATTTTAATTTTATTCATCTTTACCATTGCATTGAGGGTGGTATGGTGTGTAAAACTTGTTCGTGATTTTGAATTTTGCTCCTAGTTATTTCATGTCTTTATTTTTAAAGTTCCTACCATTATTAGAGATGATGGTGTGAGGAATTATGAAATTACATATGATTTGATTAAGAATCATTTTTGAGATATTAATCATAGTGACATTTATAAGGGGCATAACTTCTACCCATTTGGTAAACTATTTTGTGGTAGAAATGATGAAGACATGACCATCTAGGGATCCATGTAATTTTCTAATGACATCTAATCCCCACATACAAAATGGCCAAGGATATTCTAAGGTTTAAATCTAAATTGGAGGAGAGAAAATGAGATAATCATAAAGTTAACAAATATTATACTTTTTATCAAAAGTGATGACATATTTTTCAAGCTCAGGCTATAATTATCCCATACATAGGAATTTGTGGGTTGTAGTGTGTCTGCTATAGTGATCATAAAAAATCACCCCATGTGTTTTCTTAAGGAGAGAAATAAATTCATCTTAAGTAAAAAAATAGATAAGGGTAACTTCAACATTATAATAATAAAGGATGACATATATAAGGATGTATTTAAAGGCTTACTTGTGAGATCAAGTCTTTTCACAAGAGTCAAATTTTAAAGGATAAGTATGATGTTTGATAAATTAGATGATGTCCTTTTACCATGGGATTTGTAAATTAGTGAAAAAATTTATGTGTAAAATAAGAGAATCATCTTTGTATTTTAAAATATAAGGGTTTTTTAATGTTGATGAGAAATCATGAATCATGAAGTACTTGATGAGGGTGAAAAAGAGAGGTCAATGAAGTAAGAGAATAAGATATAGTGTTTTGTTCTTTTGAGATTGCATCAATAGTGAAATATATGATTTATTTAGTAAGAGTGGAATAATTTTGATGATATGCGATGATATTTTCAAATTTTTATTTAATAATCACCACTAAATTGATGATATATGAGTTGTGAATCTCCTAAAGCATATAATTATGAGATGTCTAAGTTAATGGATACTTTCATCTTAAGATGAGGGCTTCATATTCAACCATGTTATTGGTGACTTCAAAATTTAATTGAAAATATAGAGGAATAATTTTACCATGAGGGTCAACTAAGACACATCCTACCCTAACCCCTTAAAGGTATTTGGACTCAACAAAGTGAAGGGTTTAAATGTCTTCATGCAATTTGATTATAACCTCAAGTAATTATTTTATGATGAATTTAGGTTTGGGTTTGGAGGTGAAAATTTTATGGTCTTCAAGGGTGAAATTATGAATATAATATTTAAGATAAATATCTTGATTAAGCACTTTTATATAAAGGATATGTTCATCGATAAGAGTATCTTAAAGGTGATTAGTATTTGGTATAGGTGTGGTATCAAGTTGATCAACAATCACTTGGCCTTTGGACAATTTTTGTGTAACAATTTTTAAGTAAAATTCCATTAAGATTACCATACATTTGCCTATTATATCTCTAGTTAATTAGGATTTGGATAAAAAGTGACAAAGGGGATTAGAATGGATAATAACATAGGTTTTTTAATAAAGCATATGATGTCAAAGCTTTTCATTTGAGAAATAAATGGAAATACAATGGAATTCCAATTTCATGTAAACAGTCTAATAATATATCAAAGCATGACTAATGTATTATATGGCATATTATCTACGTATTTCATCTTATTGAGCAAGCATTTCCCCAACTAATATGGGGGTAGATGAAGTATACATGATGAGTAGGTGACTAGTAAAAGGTGGTTAAAGATTAGGAGGATGAATTTGTGATTCCTTCATATTATCAAAAGTTTTTTTACATGAATTGGTCCATTCAAGAGTAATACCCTTCTTAGGGAGTGAATTTATCAAATAGATATGGTATGCCATTTTAGGGATGAATCAATAGATTGCCCTAAGCTTTCCAAAATAGGTATGAATATATAGAATAGAGTGAGGAATAGGCATGTTAACAATATCATTGATTCTAGTGAGATCTTCATCAATCCATTGTAGTGAAACAAAAAATCCTAAGTTTTTTTCAAAATTAACATTGAAAACAAAATTTTAAGGATTGAGTCTAATTTTATATTTGATGAGTTAGTCAAAGATAATAACAAGATCATGAAGATGATTTTCATAATGCTTGGATTTATGTATAATATCATCGACATAAGTTTTGACTATTTCATAGATGATATTTTGAAAAATATGGGTCATTTCATGATATTATGTAGCACTAGAGTTTTTAATACTAAAAGACATTTTAACATAAAAATAGGTTCCCCTTTTAGTGGTGAAGGTAGTTTTACGTTAATCTTTGAGATTGATATGAATTAGACTATAACCTGAGAAACAATCCATGAGAGATAACATATCATAGCTAGTCATAAAATAAATAATAACATCAATTGATGGTAAAGTAAAGTTATCTTTATGACATGATAAGCTGAGATTATGATATTCAATACAAATGTGAATTATCATGGTGAATTTATTGTAAATGAGAACAACATTAGATACCCATTCTAAGTAATCAATAATTTTTTATGAACTTAATGTCTATAATGTTAATGATTTGTGTATGACATATGATAGAAATATTAGAAAGATAATTTTTCACTTTTGACACACTAATTTTGCATCAAAATAGGTGATGATATTATGGACAATAATGTTGAGTATTGTCATTGATTTTAAAGGTGCATCTTGTGAAGGTTGATATCAAAGGTGATTAATAATAGTTGGTAACCTGTAATGTGACAAGGTGAATTGAAAGAGTGTTGACATGAGATAAAGAGAAAGAGATAATTTTAAGGTAATGCATGTCTTATATTTGCATGAAGGTACAGGTCATAGATGTCAAAGTGCATAGGAAGCCTAGTCATGACATGAAGAGGTATGTACATGAAAAATGAATAAACATAGGCATGTGAATGTTTTATGTCACTATTTGATCATGTATTAAAATCATTTAATCATTCATTAAATTTTTAAGGTGAACCTATAAGGGTAGGACCTTAGTCTAAGTCTACACTTAGACCACTCTTAGATCCTACCTGGCCTAATGAGGTATGAATATCATATTTCAAGGAAATTATGAACATGTGAGAATTTTTGGAGGTGAGATAAGTTTTTTTAGGTATGATCATAAAATTTGAGGTCATTATTTGAAGGAAAAGTGCATGAATCACTATTTTAGGCCTTCTCGAGCTTATAGAATGAGATCTCAAACCTTAGAAGCACTTTTAGAAATTAATTAGAATGTGTAACCTCTATGTGGGAGTATAATATATTATGGAGATATTTATAAGGGTCCTATATAATATCTCTATACATTAGTTTTGGATTCAAGTGGCATTCCTTTAATAATAATCATTAACACCAAAACTTGTGTTAAACCTCCCTAAAACACTAATAAGGACCCAATATGAAATATTTTGTTTAAAATAACTTAGGATGGATTTAAATTTATATATAATATATTTTATCATGTAGTAAACTCTCCTAGGCACCTCCAGGTGGTGGTGGTTAGTCAGATGAGAGAGAAAATACATAGATATAGGCTTACTTGACAAGAAGTTATTGTAGCTCTCAAAAGTTATACTGGTAAACAAAATAAAATGAATGGTAGAAGAAGATAGAGACTCATTTTAAATTTTAATGATAATTTATTTATATTTTATATCATTAAAGGGTTATAATTTGGTCATCCAAGTAAGCCATTTGTAGACATACCTAATGGTATGAATAGTGTAAAACCTAGGCAAAGATGAAGAGATAAATTTTAAGGTTTGTGCATGATATATTGATGAAAAAAATTGAATTAAGAGGTCATATATGAATTTTAATTCATTTTAATCCTTTTAATAAGTTTTTTAGGTTAGTGTATATGGTAAAAAAAATGTTCACAAAATAACATGTCTGGTTTAGATAAGACTATGAGATATAAGGTCAAGAAATTGGTCTGAAAGACAAATATTTTCCATTATACCATATGATTTTTATACCTAAGTATGTTATATAGATATCATAATACCATTTATATACATAAAGTGTTATTAAAAGTGTCAACACAAGCATTGGAGGTCTAATTCATCATGACTGGTTTTTTAGATGAATTGGCATTTTTGAGTAAGCAAGTTGCAGAGATATTCTTGAGACTTTATCTCCTGAGTGAAGGTATTATAATAATTTGGTGATGAATATGAGGTCATTGATAATATATGTACATGTTTAATTTTTATATTTTATTATATTAAGTATGTTTAATCTTTATTTTTGCAAGATAGACATTTGAGGTACACAGGCCTAATAGGGTAGTTTGTCCTAAAGGAGCTTTCATGGTATGAACGAAGGGTAAAAGTATAATCAAGAATGTAATAAGTTATAATATTTCTTTGGATAAGTTTTATAATTTTTTTTATTTATTATATAAATATATATAGACCTAATAATATCAAGATTTGATGTTAAGAGGACATACCTAATGCAATTAGGTCTCCATGAGGCCTAAAGAAGGAATAAGGCCTAATTGAGTTGTTCTAGACTAAAAGGGGTTAAAATTACATTTTAATAATGTTTATAATATGTTTTAGTACCTATTTTATGTTTTACCTAAGAGGTTGAAGGTGTGTGGCCAACCAAGTGGTGTATGACTATGAGACTAGTATAGATACAAGGTAGTTTAGGTTTATTTGAAAGTATGCAATTTAAGTGAATAAAATGTTGCATAGTTGAGTATAATAAGGTCTTGAAATGAGACCATAGCATAAAATCATAGGTTTGGTGATCAAAATTAATTAGGTGTCTGAGTTGGTGTTGTTGGATGGTGGAGCCTGATCTTATTATAATGTCCAGTTCCCAATAAGGGGGTGTGGGTAGGCAATGCCCCCCATTAGGGTCACCATTGGAGTCTAGGGGGGTGAAGGCCATAATTGGATCCTCCCATAGTGTGGGTTTGGGGGTAGCACCACCAAATCAAATTTTTTTTAAAAATTCATTATAAAATATTATAATTTTTTAGTAAATCTAGACCATTCACTATTAGGTCATAGATCTAATGGTAGAAATTATGTTTATGTATTTTTTCCTTAATATTTAACCCACTTTTGATATGAGGGAATTTTAATCATGGTGCTATATTATCTTTGAGTAAAGAGGATATTGCAGTGGCTGTGTTGTAGGGTTTTTTGTTCATTTTTTAGACTAAATAATAAGGATTAGATATTTTTGTGTGGATATAGCCCATATTGGGTGAACCACGTTAAATTTATGTCTCTATTATGTTATGTTTTTTACATTTTATTTTCATCTTTAATTCATGAATATTGCTTTGTGTTCTATATTATTAACAATTGGTATCAGATCTAAAGGTTTATTTGGCAGATAAACTCACAGGAAAAGAGGGTTCTTAGCTCAAGTGGGAGCAATGGCAGAAGAAGGAAAGTTTAAGGTCAAAAAGTTCAATGACCAAAACTACCAACTATGGAAGATGCAAATGGAAGACTATCTATATCATAAGGATATTTTCCTACCATTGGAAAGAATAATAAATAAGATGGTGACTATGAAGGATGAAAACTATGAGGTTCTTGATAGAAAATCACTAAGAACAATACAACTATGATTAGAAACATTGGTGGCCTTAAAGATTTCAAAAGAAAAGATAATAGAAGATGTGATAAATGCATTGGATAGAGTGTATGAGAAACCCTCATCCTCTAATAAGGTATTTCTTATAAATCATTTATTTAATTTGTAAATGTCAAAAGGTGGGTTTGTTTCTAATCATTTAAATGAATTTAACATGGTCACAAATCAATTAAGATTTGTAGGAGTAAATTTTGATGATGAGATTAGGGCTCATTTGATTCTATGCTTATTGTCAAAAAGTTAGAATGGTTTGGTCATGGATATGAGTAATTTTGTCTCTGATTCAAACACTTTAAAGTTTTATGATGTTATTGGTGTTATTCTTAGAGAGGAAATGTGATGGAAAAGCACAAGTGAGACATTAGGTAATGCTTTGACTATGGAGAATAGGGGAAGATAAAAAGATAGATTAAAGGGCCAAAGGAATCATGATAAGTCTAAGAAGGGTAGATCTAAATCTAGTGGAACGTTGGTGTGTTGGATTTATGAGAAGAAAGGACACCTGAAGAAAGATTATTGGTTTTAAAAAGGAAAACTAGGAGATGGACAACAAGATAAAAATTAGGAAGCAAATGTAGTAGGTGATGTGTTACAAGATGCTTTAATCCTTTCTTTAGATAACATTTATGATTATTATGTGTTAGATTTAGGAGCTTCATTTCATGCTACACCTCATAATAAATATTTTCAAGACTATGTTCAACGTGATTTTGGATAGGTTTATTTGGGTGATTATGAAACCTATAAATTATAGGAAAGAGGAAAATATAGATAAAATTATATAATGGAAACAAATAGTTGCTAAAATAGGTGAAGAATATTCTTGAGCTGAGAAGAAATCTAATTTTGGTAGGGTAATTAGGAAGTGAGGGTTGTCTAGTTACATTTACAAAAAATTTATGGAAGGTCATTACATTGGAAATAGAAAAGTGAGAGAAGGTAGGTACATTATATTTATCTAATGGTGATGTTGACTCTTCTATTACTTTATCTTCTACAAAAGTGGATACAAATTATGGCACCATAGACTTGGGCACATGAGTGAGAAGGGGATGCAAGTTTTCCACTCAAAGAATTTTTTTCTAGATTTGAAGAAGGTGGATTTGAATTTTTATGAGCACTATGTGTATGGAAAATAAAAGAGAGTCAGATTTATCAGAGTTGGAAAAATATAGAAGGATGAAAAGTTAGAGCTTGTATATATAGATATATGGGGACCAGCTTAGGTATCATCCTTTGGTGGATATTCTTACTATGTTACATTTATTGATGATATAACTAGAAAAACCTGTGTTTATTGCATTAAAAAAATGATATTTTTTATACTTTTAAGAAATGGAAATCTTTGGCTAAGAATGAGCTAGAAAATAAGTTGAAGTGTGTCAGATCATATAATAGAACTGAATACTAGAGTAAGAAATTTTAAAATTATTGTTCATCCCATGAGATTCATAGAGAGAAGATGGTTCCAAGAACACCATAACAAAATGGTATGTTAGAAAGGATGAACATGACAATCATGGAGCATACAAGGAGTATGAGATTACATGTAGGGTTACCCTTACAATTTTGGGTAGATGTTATAGATACCGCTATTTACTTAATAAATAGAGAGCCTTCAAGTCCTTTGGATGGTGGCATTCTAAAAGAAGCATGGATAGGTAAAAATGTATATTATTACATTTTAATGACATTTGATTGTGAATTATTTATCCATATTAATAAAGAAAATAGAACCAAGCTTGAAGAAAAATCTAAGATATGTACTTTTATCAGATATGGAGTTAATGATTTTGGTTATCATTTATAGGATTTTAAAAATCACAAAATCATTAGGAGTATAAATGTTATCTTTAATGAGATGGTCATGTACAGAGATCAATTGTAGGGAAAGAAACAAGAAAAGCCAAATACTAAATATGTAGTACTTCATGAAATCATTAGAAATGAAATTTCAAAAGTGTTAGAAAATTAGAATGTGCAACAAATACAACAAAAAGTATCTCAAACTCCTGAAAGTGTAGTTAAAATATCTACCAAAGTAAGTAGACTCCATAAATGATACTCTCCTTCACTTTATTATTTATTATTGACTGATGGTGGTGAGCTAGAAATCTATGAAGAAGAAATGCAAGTAGAAACTAGAAAGAAGTGGGAACAAGGCCTAAAAGAGGATATAGACTCCTTGTTACATAATCAAACTTGGGATTTGGTTTAGTTGCCTACAAGTAAAAGAGCACTATATAATAAATGGGTTTATAGGTTGAAGGAAGAAGATGGAGGAAAAATGAGGTATAAGGCTAGACTTGTTGTAAAGGGGTTTGCACAAAAAAAAGGTATAGATTTTGATGAAATATTTTCTCCAATAGTTAAAATGACTTATATAAGAATTGTTTTAAGTTTGGTAGTATTAGAATATTTTCACCTTGAACAGTTAGATGTGAAGATGGAATTCTTTCATTGTGATTAGGAGGAAATATATATGGATCAACCATAGGGATACGAAGTCAAAGGTAAGGATAAAATGGTGTGTAGGTCAAAGAAGAGTTTATATGGCCTAAATAAAGCTCCAAGATAGTGGTATTTTAAATTTGACATGTTTATGATAGAATACGGTTATATTAGATGTCATTATGACCACTATGTTTACTTTAAGATATTAGATAATGATAGCTATATTATCTTATTATTATATTTAGATGACATACTTGTTATAGGGTCTAACATGAATGATATAAATGAGCTCAAAATAAAATTATAAGATTCATTTGTAATGAAGGATTTGGGTGTTGCACAAAAAATACTTGGTATGAGATTAAAAAGAGATAGGAAAAATAGAAAATTGGCCTTGTCTCAAGAAAAATGCATAAAGAAGGTGTTAATCAGGTTTAATATGAAAGATGCAAAAATAGTTAGTATATCTTTGGGAGAGAATTTAAAATTAAACAAGGAATAATGTCCTAAACCATAGTAATAAATCAGTTACATGTCTAAATTACCCTATGCTTTAGTAGTAAGAAGTTTAATGTATGTTATGATGTGCACTAGACCAAACATTTCTCATGTAGTGGGACTTCTTAGTAGATTTTTGAATAATCTAGGAAAAGAGCATTGGGATGTAGTTAAGTGGATTGTTAGGTACTTGAGAGGGACTATTGGTAGACAATTATGCTACGAAGGGTCAAATATTACCTTACAAGGATATGTTAATGCATACATGGTTGGAGATTTATATGGTCGAAGGAGCAGCAAAGATTATGTATTCATTGTTGGTAACATGGTAGTTATTTAGATTTCAAAATTGCAAAAGATAGTTGCTTTTTCAACTACATAGGTAGAATATGTTATAGCTAAAAAAACAAGCAAGGAGATGATATGGATAAAACCGTTCATGGAAGAGTTGAGGAAAAAAGAGGAATATTATAAGTTTTATAGTGATAGCCAAAGTATGATTCATTTAATAAATAACTTAGCATTCCATTTAAGAACCAAAGATATATGACTAAGGTATCACTTCATTGTTTTAGTTTTGGAGGATGATCAACTAAAGTTGGAAAAGATCTATATGAGTTAGAATCTTATAGATATTCTAACAAAGGTAGTCACTAAAGAGAATATGGAGAGTTATTCAACTTCAATAGTCTTTCAAGGATAACAAGGAAGATTAGAAACATGCCAGGGTCAAATTTAAAATAAAATTCCAAGGAAGATTTGTAGTAGTGGAGTTATAATAATCAGTCTCCAAGTGGGAGATTGTAGGATGGTGGATCCAGAGCTTATTATAATGCCTAGTTCCTAACAGGGGGGTGTGGGGGGAAATTCACCCTACTAAGTCACCATGGGGGTCCATGGGGATGACAATCATACTTGGATACTTCCCTGGTGGGGGTTTGGGGGCATCACTCTTGAAGCAAAATTCTGTTAAAAATGCATTGTAAAATATTGTAATTTTGTAGTAAATCTAGACCATTCACTATTAGGTCACAAATCTAACAGTAGAAATTATGGTTGTGCATTTTTAACTTAATATATAATCCTCATTTACTCTGAATTAATTATAATCATGGTGGTATACTATGTGTGAGTGAAGAGGATATTGTATTAGATGTATTATAAGTTTTTCCCTTCATTTATTGGACTAAAAAATAAGGATTAGCTGTTTATATGTGGATGTAGCCCATATTGGGTGAACCATGTTATATATATATATATATATATATATATATATATATATATATATATATATATATATATATATATATATATATATATTATGTTACATTTTCTACATTTTATTTTCATCTTTAATTCATTAATATTTCTCTATGTTTTATATTCCTAATAGGTGTTGAATCAATTAGGGAGTTATTACTTCCTTGCACGTAGATGCTTGCTAAAGCCTAGTCAAGTAGGTGTTTAACTTTATTGGGGTTGATGCTCCAAGTTGAGTTGGTGCTTAACAAAATTTGATCTTTTTTTATAGGAATATATTTTAATTATAAATATCATAGTGGGTTTTCATCCACTTGAGGGTTTCCCACTCATATATGTGTTATATTATTCCATGCTCATCTGAATGGTTCTTTATGTTTTGATAGATCACTATGTTACTTTCATATTTCATGAATGATTGCATATAATTGAGCGAAATTTTTTAAACACTGATTCACCCCCCTCTAAGTGATTGTGCTTAAAATAATTGATATCAAATCTTAGTCCTTTGAAGCAGGCCTAAAAACTTAAAGGATATCTTAGAAGCACAAACATGTCTAGTCATCAAGTACAAGGAGGTTTATCAACCAATAAATATCCTCTCTTTAGTGGGACTAACTATACATTTTGGAGAATATAAATTAATATGTATCTAATGTCCTTGGGCTATGACATATGGTAATCTGTTAGTGATGGATTTATGCCACCTCCTACACTACCAACTAATGTAGTAGGCAAGAAGGCAAGTGAAAACAACTCTAAGATAATGAATGTCATTCTATGTTGTCTTTAAAAGGAAGAATTTTTAAAAGTCATGCATTGTGATATAGCCAAAGTGATTTGGGAAAAGTTTAGTTTATAAAAGAGACACCAATGTCAAACTAGCAAATTTGTTGATCCACTGAAGGCATTTTGAAATTTTGAGAATGAAGGAGGATGAAAACATTTCATCTTATCTATTAAGAGTAGATGATGTGGTAAATTTCATTAGAGGTCTAGGAGAGAAGTTGGAATAATAAATAGTATTAAAAAAGGTATTAATATCCCTAACATCTAAGTTTGATTTAATAGTGTCTAATGTGGAGGAGATCAAAGATCTTAATATACTACATATGGATGAGTTTCATTGCATCTTGACTACCTATGAAATGAGAACAAGTGATGGAATACCTTACAAGAAATAATATGCATTCAAAGCTAAGAAGAAGTCATAGGGTAAAAAATTCAAGGATGATGTTGATAAGATATTGATGATGACAAGATAGAAGCCATGTTTATCAAAAAATTAAGGAAAATATCAAGTATAAGGGCAAGTTGCTATTTATGTGATTTAACTATGGTAAGATTAATCACTTTGCATCCAAATTCCCTAACAAGGATAAGAATGAGCATTATGGAGAGCATGATGAACATCATGGAGATGATAATAAGTTATATAATCTTGACAATATTAAAAAGAGTTTTAGGAAGTATGAAGGCAAGAAAGGGTCATTTAAGAACAAAATAAGTTTCTATACCGAAGAAGGAAATAGTTCCTCTGATATAAGTGACACAATAATATTTGATATTAATGATGATAGTAATGATCATGATAGCAATGAAACTTATTCATGACCATAGAAATAGAAAATGAAGCTTATTCTAAAGGGAAAAATCTTATGGAATATAAAGAATCAAATGAAGAAGAGGTTAAATTAAAACTTGAGGAAAAATTAGTGAGTGCTCTAGAGGAGTTGAAGTTATAAATAAGGAAAAATCAGAAACTAAGATCATTGGTTAAGAGTTATGAGGATCAAATCAATCTCTTTGAAGAGAGACTAAGTAACTAGACCAATGAACATGAGAAGATCATCAAATAGTTGGAAACTCATATTGAGATTATTATTTTTAAAACCAAAGAGGAAGAGTGTACTAAGTTTAGAATATAAATAGAGTCCTTGAAGATAGAATTGGATCAAGAAATAATCAAACTAAAGACACATCAAAAATTTGAAAACATCATTGAAGTCCTTGGTGATATTTTGAATAGTTAGAGGTATCCACATGAAAAGATAGGTCTTTGGTTTGAATAAGACTAAAATAAAAACAAGGAAAGTCAAACCTCAAAGCATAATGGACTATCAAAAAGTGATGGTACTAACAGATTAAATGCCTATGCAAAAAATCTCAAATCTGAGACTCAAATTGATCATCAAGTCAAGAAGAATGTGACTCTTTTAACAAACAACAAAAGTAGAGGTGCATCATTCAACATCAAATATAAAATGTATGTGACTCATTTCAATGGTTACTATTCTCATGAAATCAATATGGACATAGAGATATAGATTTTAGACATCATGTTAGAATAAATTCCTCATGGAAGAATAGGTTGAATGATCATCTCAACATTATAAGAAGATTTTTTTAACATAATTTTGATCAAATAGGATATATTTCAATGGATTTCAAGATAAGTCATATGAGGAAGAGAAATCAAGACAAAAGGTTATATAGTCATACCATTGAGAAGTTTATCAAGAAGTTAGACCCTATGGCTAAGGTGAAGGAGAAGTAGAAGAATCTATGCTAGATAAAATCACCTTTCACATCCAAGATGAAGGAATAAAATGGTATATAGATAGTGGTTTCTCAAGCCACATGATAGGGGACAAGATAAATTTCATTTCATTGAAGAAGAATGTTGCAAGGATAGTAAGATTTAGAGATAACATTACTTTCAATATTAATGGTAAGGGTATCTTGAGTTTGGATAATGGGAAGACCAAGATAGAGAATTTGTTGTATGTGGAAGGCTTGAAACATAAATTTCTTAGTGTAATTAAAATGTGTGACCAAGGGCACACACTAACCTTTCATGTTAGAGGTTGTAATATTAGGAGAGCCAAATTAGGAAGGCTGATTACCAATGCTAAGAGGACTGAGAACAATCTATATGTATTGAATGAGATCAAGAAGGAAATATGCTTTATGATAAATATGGATTAATGTTGTATATGGAAAAAAAATTTGAATGCCTAATGTTTAATAATTTTGTCAATATAAGCTCTAAGAAGTATGTAAAGAATATGCCTAAAATCACCAAACCTATAATTACAATTTGCAAGGCATGTCAACATAGTAAGAAAACTAGAAGGAGGTTCAAGTCTAAAGAGTATTACACTACAATACATTTAGAGATAATACACACTAATATTTATGGACCTAAAATAATTTTAAACATTCAAGGAGATAGCTATTTCATGTTACTTATAGGTGACTACACAAGAATGACTTGGGTAGCATTCATGAAAGAAAAGTTAGAAACTTTTGATAAGCTCAAGGCATTCAAGGCTCTTTTTGAGAATGAAAATAATGGAAAAATCAAATGTCTAAGATATAATAGAGGAGGATATTTTTGGTCTAATAATTTTGATGACTTCTGTGAGGTCCATGGGATAAGGAGATAGTTCTCATCAGTTAGTATATCGAATCAGAATGGGGTAGCTAAAAGAAAGAAAGAATAGAACAATTCAATAAATGGAAAGGACTATGATAAATGAATCAATATTATATGATGGATACTAGAGAGAGGAAATTATTAATATATTTTTCATCTTGAATAGAGGATAATAAGAATTAATGATAATAAAACTCCTTATGAAATGTGGAACACTATAGAGTGTTTGAAAGTAAATGTTTCATCAAAAGAGATGAGGAAGACTTAGGTAAGTTTGATTTTAGGTCTGATGAGGGAATATTATTTGGATAGTCATTAGTAAGCTTAGCTTATAGATTTTATAATAAGAGGTTATAGAAGATAGTATAAATCACCAATGTAAATATTGATGAGATAAGTTATTACAAGTCATACTTGTAATCAAAAGATGCATCATATAATTTGGACTTCAAGAATAAAGAATAAACAATAGTGATGGATGATGAAGAAGAAGAATTTGAGGATATATGAGATTAAAAAGGTACTTTAAGATATATTTAGAGAGACCATCCTAAATCATAAATCATGAACAACAAGGATGCAGGTATGAAAATAAAGAGAAGACTGATAAGTAACCTAAATAAAGAGAATGTTGATCGATTGTCTAATATTAAACCTAAGAAACTTTTAAAATCAATAAAAGATAAGTTTTAGATATGTGTTATGAATGAGGAGTTATACAAAATAGAAAATAATGAGACTTGGTAACTCATTCCTATGCCTAAAGACAATAATATCATTGACACAAAATGGGTGTTTAGAAACAAGTTGAATGAAGATGGAGAAGTCACTAAGAACAAGGCTAGATTTGTATGAAAAAATACAAGGGATAGATTTTGAGGATACCTTTTCTCTAATATTAATATTAGAGGCTATCAGATTGTTTATAGTATATGTAGGATTCAAAGGATTTAAGGTGTATCATATAGATGTCAAGTCATCTTTTCTAAATGGGAACTTGGAAGAAGAATTGTACATAGAGCAACCTGAGGGTTTCTAATTATTAGGTAATAAGGACTATGTTTATATATTAAAAAAGTCTCTTTATGATATAAATAAATCTCCTTGAGCTTGGTACACTAGATTGGATAGGTATTTATTGGACCAAGGATTCAAAAGAGGAGTTATAGATAGTAATTTATACATAAAAATAGAAGATGACCATTAGTTGATAGTAGTTGTCTATGTGGATGATAGCATATTTGGTGTAAATAGTGATAATATGACTAATTCCTTTTCAAATGTGATGAAGAAGGAGTTTTAGATGTCCATGCTAGGATAACTATCATTCTTTCTTGGATTACAAATCAATAAATTAGAAAGAGGTATATTCATTTCACAAGCTAAGTACATAAGAGAAATGTTGAATAAATTTGAGGTGGAATATTTCAAGGAAATTAGCACAACTATGATCATAGGGTGTAAGTTAATCAAGGAGGATGGATCTCCAAAGGTCAATCAAACATCATATAGGTCAGTGATTGGACGTTTGATATTCACTATAACCTCTAGACCTGATATCATGCAAGCAATATATCTTATGGAAAGATTTCAAGCACAACTTAAGAAAAATCATTTCTAAGAAGTCAAAAGTATACTTAGGTATCTCAATGGGAATATGGAGTTTAGGTTTTGTTATCTAAGGATCAAGGAGTTTAACTTGACATCTTATATAGATACAGACTGGGCAGGGAGTCTAGATAGTAGGAAGAAAACTAGTAGAAGAGATTTATTCTTAGGAGAGTGCCTAGTATCATGGATAAGCAAGAAACAACCATAAATGGCATTATCTACTTGTGAGGCTAAGTACATTGTAGCAGCTTCATGTTGTACTCAAGTCTTATGGATGAGGCAGACCTTAAAGGACTATAAAATGGAGTATGATAGTCCTAATCCTATCTTTTATGATAATACAAGTGTTATAAGTGTATTAAAGAACCCAATCATGCACTCAAAGACTAAGCATATTACCATTAGATATCATTTCCTGAGATAAAATTAAGTGAACAAAATATCAAGCTTGAGTATATATATATACTAAGCATCAAATTGTAGATATTCTAACCAAGCCACTTTCAAAGATGACATTTGAACATCTAAGATAGGAATTGGGTGTAATTCCTACCCCTAGTAATCATTAAGGAATTCAAGTGATTATGGGGAGATAATTAGGTGGTTCATTAAATCCAAGAGTATGTGAGTAGTGCCAAGAAGGTATGCATGGAGATAGGGGGAGCATGTTTGTATTATTTTTAATTAAATCATAATCCTGTGTGTTGAGTTTTTTGGTTGCAAGAGGTGTGATCCAAGAAGTTGTAGGTATCTCTTTGTCATTAATGTCAAAGGGGGATAAAGTTCATAATGGGGGAAAAATAGCCTATTGAGATAAGTTTTTAAGAGTGGTTACCATCAATGACAAAGGGAGATATTATTGAGTATTGTCGTTGATGTCAAAGGTGAATCTTATGAAGGTTGATATCAAAGGTGATTAATAATAGTTGGCAGTGTATGATGTGACAAGGTGCATTGAAAGAGTGTTATCATGAGAGAAAGATAAAGAGAGAAGTTTAAGGCAACTAATCTCTTATGTTTACATGAAGGTATAGGTCATTAATCTCAAAGTTCATAGGAAAACTATTCATGACACGAAGAGGTATGTGAATGAAAAATGAATGAACATAGGCATGTGAAGATTGTATGACACTATTTGAGCATGTATGTAATGCAATGAAGCATTCATGAGAGTTTCAAGGTGATCCTATAGGTCTAGGACTTTCAATCTAAGTCTACACCCATACCACTCTTAGACCTTGCCTAGCCTAATGAGGTATAAATATCATATTTCAAGACAAGTATGAACTTGTGAGAATTTCCAAAGGTGAGGTAAGTTTTTTAGGTATGATAATAAAGTTTGAGGTCATGATTTGAAGGAAAATAGCATGAATCACTATTTTAGGCCTTCTCAAGCTCATAAAATGAGGTCTCAAACTTGAGAAGAACTTTCATACATTTTTTGGTATGTGTAGCCTCTGCATGGGAGTCTAATATATTAAGAAAATATTGGTAAGGTTCATAGCTAATATCTCTAGGCATTTTTCTTTTATTCAAGTGGTAATCCTTTATGAACAATCATTAACACCAAAACATGTGTTAAACCTCCCTAAAACACTAATAAGGACCTGATATAAAATATTTTATTCCAAACTAATTATAATGGATTAAAATGAGTATATAAGATATTTGAGGATGTATTAAACTCTCAAAAACACCTCTAAGTGGTGGTGGTTAGTCAAATGAGAGAGAAAATGCACACATATATGCTTATTTGTTAAGAAGTTGTAGCTCTCAAAAATTGTAATGGTCAAGAAAAGAAAATGGATGGTAGAAGAATATAGAGACTCATTTTACATTTATATGATGATTTATGGATATTTTATATCCTTCAAGTATTCTAATTTTGTCATCTAAGTAAGCCAGTCTTGCAAACTTAATGGTGTGAATAGTGTAAAACCCAGATAGAGATGAAGAGATAGATTTGAAGGTTTGTGCATGATATATTGATGCAAAAAAGTGAAATAAGAGATTATTTATTAATTTTAACTCATGTTAATTCTTTTAATAAATTTTTGAGGCCAATATATATGGTGAAATAGTTGTTCACAAAATGCCCTATCTGATTCAGATAAGACTATGAGATATAAGGTCAATAATTTGGTCTAAAAAACCAATATTTGCCATTAGAATCTATTATTTTTATACATAAGGATGTTTTTTATATATCATAAGACAATTTTTATTCATCATGAGTTATTAAAAGTTTCTACATAGGTGTTTGAGGTCTAATTCATCATGACTGGTTTCTGAGGTGAATTGGCAGTTATAACTGAGTTGTAGAGATATTATTGAGCCTTTATCTCCTAAGTGAATGTGTTACAAGAATTTTGTGATGACCTTGAGGTCATGGAGAATATATATACATGTTTAATTTTTTATATTTTAGTATCTTAAGGGTGTTTAAGCTTCATTTTTTCAAGACAGACTTTTGAGATACACAAGTCTAATAGGGTAGTTTATCCTAAAGGAGCTTTCATGACATGAACAAAGGGTACAAGTCTAGTCAAGCATGGAATACATAAAAAAATTTCCTTGTCTAAGTTTTTTAATGGTTTTTAGTTGTTTTATAAATCCAACTAAGCCTAATAAGATCAAGTTTTGATGTTAAGAAGATGAACTTAATGCAATTAGGTCTCCATGAGGCCTAAAGGAGGAGTAAGGCCTAATTGAGTTATTTCAGACCAAAAGGGGTTTAAATAACATTTGAATCATGCTAATAATATGTTACATATTTTATGTCCTAACTAATAGGTTTAAGGTGTGTGGCTGATCAAGTGGTGTGTGACCATGAGACTAGTATATATACAAAGTAATTTAGGCCTATTTGAAGGTATTCAATATAAGTGAATAAAATATTACATGGTTGAGTAGGAGTATTGAAATGATACCATAATATCAGAACATATTTGTGGTGATCAAAATTTATAACGTGTATGATTTGGTGTTGAGTCACTTAGGGAGTTGGTGTTTCCTTGCAAGTAAGTACTTGTTAAAGCC
Organism: Torreya grandis; assembly: GCA_037957365.1. NCBI lineage: Eukaryota > Viridiplantae > Streptophyta > Pinopsida > Cupressales > Taxaceae > Torreya > Torreya grandis. Next base: position 1,428,086 of record JARHVA010002242.1, read on the forward strand.
TAGTCAAGTGGGTATATGACTTTATTGGGGTTGGTGATCAAAAGAATTTGATATTTTTTTATAGGACTATATTCCATTTTCATATATCATAGTGTGTTTTCTTCCCCTTGAGGGTTTCCCAATCATATATGTGTTATCATGTTCCATTCTCATCTGAATGGATCTTTATGTTTTTCTAGATCACTATGTTGCTTTCATAGTTCATGAATGATTAAGTATAATTGAATGAAAGTTTTTAAACACCAGTGATTTTGCTTTCAAAAAATGATACTAGGGTCAATACCAGGCATGTATTTGTATGACCAAGCAAAGGCTTCATGATATTTGTCAAGGAAGAGACTATAGTTATCATGCTCTATAGGATGAAGTTATTTAGAGATAAGAATGGGTTTGGGATAGGCAGTGATCCTATAATTTATTTCATCAATTTCCTCAATAAGCATGGCATTCCCATCTTGGAAATGATATTTAGATGATAAAGATTATAATCATGATGTGTTTTAGGATTGATGTTAGAAAAAAAATAATTTAAGCAGAGAGCCTTTCCCTAAAAATGGCCAAGCTTGTGATGTTGACAAGGAAGTTAAGGCTCTCGAGCATGGATTAGTTATAATATATATTAATCACATAAAATCAAGGGTAAAGGTCTATAATATTTGACATCTATTTCAAGATCTAAAATTTGATTACCTTTGGTATCAAACTCAGAATTTATGTATCTCACAACTATAGCCTTGACATATAAGGTAATTTTAGGAGGTGAAGTGGGAGGTAAATATTTTGACTTTATAATATTGTCCTAGCCTATACAATTTGGGATAAAAGTGCTGGGATGAACTATATCATTTTTTTAATATATTTATTAGTGAAAATAATGGTTTTGACTATATCAGGATGGTAATTTTGAGGGTATTGTAGCAATACTTGATGATACATGGATGATGCATTTTATGTATAAAGGGTGGAATGTATTAGGTTGGATGATATAGTCTAGATGTTGAGATATAAAGGGAATAATATCAGGTTGGCAATAGTGTTGGGATTGTGTGGAATGATATCAATCTAGAAGATGACATTAGATGTGAGAATTGTAAGGATTTCCTAAATAACCCATGGAGTGTCTATCAATGGTGGGTTAGTAAGAAAGACATAATATTCTAGTTCTATGTCCATATCAATATATTCATATGATATAGGAATGACATGAACATCATGGTTAAAGGCATGATATTTTGATAAGGTATTTTGATAATGCATTACATCCAAGTCTCCTGACGAGGCTTGGGATATAATGTAAGCATCATCATAAGATGGAGAAATATTAAACACATGATATGTATGTTGATCTGTGTGAGTAGGGATGTCAGTGGTGGAAATACACATGTTACTGAAAGTATATAGACACATGATAAGATAATTTTAAAATATTTTTGATACTCCATATTTATTATAAATATAATAGTATTTTATATAAGATGATTCTTAAGCATTTCATGGGGGAGAACTTTTAGCACCATCACCATTTAGAGGAATGGCCTTATCTCATGGAATAAGATAAGGAGGGAGCCATTCTAATATATAAGGATGTACTAGTCATATTTATTTTTTTTAAATTCATTAGGTTCATTATCATTAGAATCTGTAAGAGTGACATGGAGGTTAAGAATCATGTTGACAAACTCAAGGAGAAGTGGACTAATAATATGAGAAGTAATGAAAATGTGATATTGAGATTTATGATTTGGAAGTTGGATGTTCCAAGGGTGTGGATCTACATCATGCTTATAACATTAGACATTATGGATAAATTAAATGTATTGGTTTCCAAAAGATGTAATATTTCTCATGTGATGAGTCCATAGATGACCTAAGAGCATGTTGTAATAAAATGGAAGATCTAGAACCTTGAGCTTGGTATGAATCATTTTGGATATAATCATGAGATGGATCTAAATACAACCAAGAGGGTTTTGATTAGTTTTATGAAATCCACAATAATTGAGTCAAGTTTGCTTAAGGTTATCTTTGGATCATATTTATTTTTTTGCAGTAAGCAAACATAGGTAACATTAATTCTTGATCCTTCATCGACCAATAATTTTATTATTAAGGTATTATTGATTCCAATATTAATGAAGGGAGGTGAATCATTAGCTCAAAAAAAATAATCATTAACCATAATTATTTTTTTAGAATATTTGATGTCTAAGTAGTGCTAACAATGATTTATTATTTATTAACATGGGTTGAAAAACCTTTATGTAAATAAATAATAAAACATATTTTTTTATTTATCATTTGTTTAAAATGTTCATGGGAAAGGTTGGACCCATTGGTTACAATGGTCACCTCCCCTCATTTTCATTATAAATAGAGTTTTTACTCTTATTGTTATTCACATAATACACATAGTGAACATTGTGATCAAGACAATTTAATATTTGTGTGTGGAAAATATATTACAAAGGTTTTTTGAATACTTGTTGAGAAGAAGAGAGTTGAAGATTGTATTAGGAAAATAAATTTCTCATATATGAATATATCAGTTTGTGGGTTTTTTAACCTCTCAAGAAGTTTTTCCACGTTAATTCTCTATTTTTATTGATTTGGTTTTGATTTTATATTATCCAGTCATCTAGATCTGTGTCTTGTATATTATTTTATATATTTCATGGTATCAGAGCTAGTGGTGGGTTGAGTATTGGTAAGTGTGATTATAGCTATATTGAAGTATATATGGAGGCTTGGAAAATAGTGTTTTACTCAAAATCAGGGAAAATCTTACAATAATTTTATGACACTAAATCACATAATAAAATTTTAAAAATAATATTTTGAATATTTAGTGCTTGGATCTCTCTCCTGAAGGGTCAAATCTCATATTTTTTGTTTACAAACACCATTGATGAGCCTATTCAAGCTTCAAATCATAATTTTTTGAGATTTCATGCTACATGTAAGTGATGGTATGACCATCTAAATAAGGGTTAAGTATATAAAAATCATAAATTAAGTTTTGACTTCTTCTCACCTTAAATCTTAGCTCTTACTAAATAGATATTCATCATTTGAGCCTACAAACACATTTTAAAGAAACCTACTAAAGATTAAAACTTATTTTTTGAAGATCCTTGCTGATTATGGCATCATAGTATGGTCATTTATAATATATATCATCATAAAAATCATATTTGGTCATCAAAATTAAATTTTGAAGCATTGATTGATATCTATGAACATTTTCAAGAAGGTTGGCAAATTTTCATAGTATTTGGTGGCTTATACAATTTGATGTATATCTCTAAACTTCCACCCAAGCACCACATTTATTATTGGACCATGATATAGGTATGTAATAGTTTTTTTAAGTATTTACTAAATAATATTTTTATTTATTCTATATTTTCCACTCAACCATAGTGATCCCTACTTTCTCTATTTAAATTTTCACCAAAAAGTAAAAGAAATCAATATAGTTTTTTACTTTTGATTTTACATTCACATTATAGTGTTAGTGTGTGTGTGTGTGTGTGTGTGTGTGTGTTATTTTTTAAATATTTAAATATACATTAGTGCAAGTATAATTCCATTTAGCCTCCTAGAAGGGTTGGTGGTTAATATTTTACTAAAATCTTGTAAATGGGGTGGTCTAGTATTTTGAATCCCCTAAGTAAATTTGTTTTGATCAAATTTTGACTTAGTAAAATTTATTTTCAAAATAAATTAATTACAAAATATTTTTAGTTTACATGTGAAGAACTCACGTGCAAAACTCTACACTTGTTTCAACATTTGACCTAGTCAATTTTTTGTTGAGCATCATCATGTGGCCAGTCATTTATTAAGTTTTAGAACATTATAGATGCATTGGTGTGTTGATTTTATTAATTTTAATCTTATTATTATATTTTTTTCATTATTATTAATAATAATTATTACATTTATGTAGTTTTGTGACACTTATGATACCTTTTTATCATAATCTTTCATATATTTTTTATTTTTTTAGCATTAATTTGAATAATTATTCTTTATCTACACTATACATTTGTTTTAATATGAAAAAAAGTATAAAATCACTTTAAAAAGGGTTCCTTTTAAGGCTTTATCTAATGTTGTAATGTCATTCTTAAAGGGAAGGAATGGGTTCGCCTAATTTTGTGCTAGATAAATCTCAAATGCTTAATGGTTCTAACTATAATATTTGGAAAATTCAAATTAGATTCAAGCTTTTGGATTAAAATTTTTATAATATTATTTTTAAGATTGCAAATTCATAATACGGTATAATGTATTGACTAAGCTTACCAATACATTTCAACAAAAATTACATAAAGATATGTCAATCATTTTGCAGAGTATTAAAGATGAGTTCCTACTCCATATTGGTAATCAGGGGTCTCCCAATGATGCTTGGAAAATTCTTGAATCTATACATGAGGGATCTCCTCTCTCTATGATCATTAATTTTATTTTTAAATTGCTTACTACACTTACGAAAGGTGATGAAAAAGATGTTAAATGTATTGATAAAATTAAAAATATTAAAACTTAGATAGATGTAGTTGTAATCTAATTCAAGATAAATTTCTATATTTCATTACTCAATTAAATATTCAATATTTTTTTTTGTAATTTTATTTTAATTTAAAATAACAAACAGGGCAAGATATCCCTGACCTCACTACCTTGTTAACTCTTATAATTCAAGATGAACAAGTGATGTCTAATTTTGATTCTAAAGTAAATGCCACTTAGTCACTTTTTTCTCTCAATATTATTTATAATAAAAATATAAATTAGAAATATAACCCTAATTCTACTAATCCCAAAAATGATGATAAAAATCTAATGATAATAATTATAAAGTTAAGTTTTATGGGAATTGTAATCTGTGCTATAAATGTAGTCATATAAGGGAAAATTGTTATAAAAATAAAGATATAACTAAAAATAAAACATATAAAAATAAAAAAAATTAAATAAATATAATCATAACCATCAAAAAAATCAAAACCATATTTAGAATAAAAGTTAGGAACATAATTATAATGGTATTGCCTTATATGTTGCTTTGTTTACTTATAATGAGAATGAATGTATTTTAGATAGTGGTGCATCATACCATATGACATTCTTATCTCATATTTTATCTGATATTATAGATTTTTTTGAAAATTTTACTTAGAAAATAATTCATTTTTAGAATCAACTAAGAAAGGAAATATATAATTTGTAAATGTTGTTATTAATGATATTTTCTATGTACGTAAACTTAAGAAAAAATTGTTATCTTGTTCTTAACTTATGAATGATAATTTCATTATAAATTTAATTCAAAATAACTGATCCATTATAAATAAATTTAATTCTTTGATTATTGAGGGTATTAAAAATAATAGTTTATACATCTTTCTGCTTCTTTTACATGTTGTCTTTCATCACATACTAAGAATGAATCTCAATTATGGCATAAAATATTAAGACATGTTAATTTTATAATTTTACATGATATTTATTATAATAATATGATTGTTGATATTATTTATATCTCTTTTTATTTGAAACTTTTTAAAGTTACTGTTGACCATTTTTTGCCCAACAGGCCAAAAATTAGTCCCCCTTCTTCCCCTACTATTCTGGGCCAATTCATTTTTTGATTTTGCACAAGTCCAAGAATTTATATGGACTCTATAGGTGAAGTTTCTACATATTTTGCAAAGAAGTTTTTCTACAGATTTTGTAGGTTAGTCTTTTAGCGCATGAAGAATTAGTTCAGAGAGTGTTGGGTTTTACAAGGCTTCTTCAGGCTCTTGTCTAAATAAATTCACAAGGAAGGTTGGCATCGTTGAACTATTGAACTATTGAACCAATTCAATGCCTTGGTTTAATGCCTTGGTTCAATTGGCAAGTTCAATGGCTTCAGTTCATCACTTTGGTTCAACATCCGAGTTCAACATTTTTGGTTCAACACCTTGGTTCATCAGCCTTGGTTCATCACTTAGTTCATCACTTTGGTTCAACAACTGAGTTCAAAAGTTTCAGTTTAACACCTTAGTTTAAAGGCTTGGTTCAACGCTTTGGCAAAGTTCAACACAAAGTTCATCAGTAGGTTCAATCAAATGGTTTGATGCCTTGGTTTAACAATTATTTGAACCATTGAACCAGTTTAATGGATTGGTTCAACACCTTGGTTCAAGCAAATGGTTCAAAGTCTTAGTTCAATAAGAGAATGGCGTGCAGTGTTGAACCATTGAACCATTTTTGGTTCAATCGGGCAGTTCAAATGCTTAGTTCAATAAGGCAGTTCAAAGGAGTGTCCTAAAAAGTGAAGGGAAAGTGCCCTTGCGGAGGGCAGGGAACACTTCAAAGAGAAAGTCGCAAAAGATGATTTCTTTCAAAAAAAAATTTAAGGCAGTAGGTAGAGGCAAAGAAGAAACCCTTTAGACTTTTTGTCTGAAAGAATTCCTTCGAACAAAAAGTCTAAAGGAATTTAGAAAAGGTTGTGAGCAAGAAACCCAAAAGAAAAGGACTTTAAGGCAAAAGGACAAAAGACTAAGACAATTCTCGCAGACTTTTTGTCCATAGGAAAAAAATTTTGTAGAAGAAATCCATAGGAAGAAATCCATAGAAAAAGCCCACAAAAAAGGCTTAAAGGAATTTGCCAAGGACAGTGACATCCCAGAAGCCATCAATTTCAAGGAGATGGACTAGCCATTGGGTATTTAAATGCAGTGATGACTGAGTAGACGTCAAAGTTAAGATAGTGAAATAGTTATTTGCTTTTAACTTGCCTGAGCACCAACCATGAAAAGAGCCCAAGGAATGCAATGACCTGCTAGAAGACCATCCCTGAGGGTTGAAGGAGTAGAAAGAGACAAAACCAGGAAGAAGACAAGGTGTAGAAAGAGACAAAGTAGTTTAAGTGGCAAAGAGGAGACGAGTTATTGCCAGATGGTCACGAAACGGCGTGGCCTATTTTTCTTCTAGTTTGCATTTATAAGCAGATAAGTTGCACAAATGCCTTGAAGGGAGCAATCAGTTGGAATGCCTAAGTCAAAGCAGGAGCTAACAATCAAATGGATTCCTCTTCCCAAGGCTTAGAGCACACATGGGCCAACTTATCAAGAGTGACAAAGTCTTTTCAAAAGAAAGTGCCAAGTTCTCTCTTTCTTCCTATATATTATAAAATTCTCATTTTGAGATGGATCCACTCTCTTTACCTTAAGGCAAAACTCTACCCAAAAATCTCTCAAGCTTGTAAGGCAGAGCTATGCTAGTTTTTACCTCTATCTGGACTTGCACTTTAAAGTATATGTATGTATTCTTCTTTTGTGTTAAGTCATTGTCTTTCATGCTTCTCACAAATTGATTATAACATGTCTAGTGCATTGTGAAGTCTTTTTTCTATAGGTCTGTCAAAAGTGTTTCTAGGGGAATGTAGGTGCCTGTGAATAGGCTACCATAAGTGTGTCAAAGGACACCTCTGGTATTTTCTTCCTCCCTGTATTTCCATGGACCCCTAGCTGACTATTGCAGAAGAACTTCCCACTTCAGATGAAGTGTATGGGTGTTTTTTTGGTGAAAAGTGTATATTCAAGCTAGGTGGGTCACATTTTCTAGTGTATCACCTTTTCATTTTTAGGCTTAGGTTCTATTTTCAGCATCTCTCTCTCCCTTTTCATCCCCCCCTTTTTTCCATTTTATTTTTTAGCAGTAGGAGAACCCAAGGCCTAAAGGATACATCAGAGGGAGCTAGCCCTTATCTAGAGACTCTCCCCTCTAGCTTCACTAGTCCCACAGGTGAGAGAGGAGTTTCCATTAGTGCATGTGGAAGGTAGGAGCTTGGCCTCCTACCTTGGGTGCAATCCACTGCATCAATAGTTTTTGTCATGCCCAGTGGGATTTACTAAGACAAGTTTTATCCAAAGAGTTGAAGAATTTTGGTGTGTTCTTCAACCAACTAGCCTTTGGAGGCTGTTGCATCAACACCAATGGCAACTCTGAGTTAAATCAACTAGTTAAGCAATTTTGGTGCCATCAAGAAACAATATTTTGGTATGTATAATTCCATCATTCAGAGCCATGGACCCTATTTTCCTTGGCCAGCCTGGCTATGATCCTTACCAGTCTTATGGTAATCTTTATCATATTCAATATGACCAGTCTCAACCCTGTCATAAGCTATATCAGCCTTATGCCTAGTCTTCTCAATGTGTCACTTCTCCCACTCAACCCAGTCTCTTTGCCAATCAACCCATTTCCACCTTCAAATGAGCACTGCTGGGATACAAAAAGTATGTAATAGATCTTGACACCAGAAGGGGATGTGGCCAAGAAATTCTTGATCATGTCAGCCATCAAGTGAGAAATGCACTAGATCAGGTTAAGAGTGAGTGGGCTCCTATTGAAAGAGCCAATTAGCAAAGGCTTATAAGTGAGATGTTGGATGTGAGTGGTATGATTGCATCTTTGGAAGAGAAGCTGAGTATTTATGAGAGGTAGCCTTACCAAGTCTATCAACCTATATACTCACTACCCCAAGTATCATATCAGTCATATACAGCCCTTGCTTATGAGCTAAGTCAAGCCTGTCAAAGCCCTTTCCCCAATCATGTTGAGGAGAGTTCTAAAACAGTAAATCTTGTGTTTCAGGCTAATCTTGATAAACAGATCGAATTGGAAAATATCAAAATGTAGCAGTCTATTTTGGTAGTAAGGGAAGTGGAATCCAAACACTCACTAACCTCTCACATTGTGGCCTCATCACCCCAAAAGGAGATTCCCATTCCAAATATCTTGAGTTGGAATAAAGTGGTTGAGTCACGAAACAGTAAGGAAGAGAAAGACATTGTCCAAAAGTGTGAGGTACAAAATGAGGTTAGTCCTCTTCAAGTCCCTCCCACCCTTCCTCAAGAATCTTCTTGCATTTCTTGGCAACCTTCATGCACTCCCCATCTCTATAATGATTCTTATGAGCTCCAAGATGTACAAAATGAGGATAATCTAGCTAAGCAGATTGGGGAATTAGAGGCTAAAATGAGACTGCTTGGAGAAAGAGAGATGGAGTTTTTAGACCTTGTAGAGGAGCTGACACCAAAAGACACCCCTTCCACCAATCCACAAGCTAATTTTAATATTGATGAAGTGTTGGTAAAGTGGAGGGATAAAAATCAAGAAATTTTGGCCTAAGGTCTTCCCCCTCCTTTTCTAGAGAAAACTCCCTCTTGTTTGCCAAATCCTTTCTATTAGATGGAACTTATTCATTCTGACTCATCCGATGCATCAATCAATCCTACCTTTAATCCTGTATGCCTAGCTATTTAGCATACCTCTTTTTAGATAACTCTTCCTGTACATGAGAAAACCCTCCCAAATCTTCCCCAACCTCCTCAAGTTTTTCAACATGATCTCAAAATTCCAAGCTGGAAGAGGGAACATCATGAACCAGCTCAAGACCTTGAAGAGGATGAAGTTGCTACCTATTCACAAGGGCAAAATTTCAATCCCAAGATCATGAGCTAAAAGCAAACAGTGGAATCTTGGAGCAAAAAGGAAGAGGAGGAGAGGGGTTTTTCTCTAACCCTTAAAGAAGATGAGGCTGCTCCTACTCCCAATGATGATTGTGACCTCTAGAAAAGGCTCTTCCAAGAGGATATAGATAGGTGAATTATAGAATTGGAATCCAGAGAGAGATTCCTCAGCCAATGTGTGATGGATAGTTCAGACCCAATGGCACATTCTATGTCTGAACACACCCCACCTACACACCCCCAAGAGAGCTATCATGCCACCCCTGATATTGATGAAGTGTTGGCCAATTGGAAGGAAGAGAATCATTCAATTCTAGCTCAAGGACTACCTCCTCTTCCACACAGTTTTCCCACTTCATCCCTTTTCAAGGAGGAACCTATTATGTAAGAGGTGAGTGAGGAGAAAAAGATCCAATCTATAGTTTCCCAAGAGGCTATCTTGAGAGACAACAAAGAAGAAATCATCATCGATGATCCTTTTGAAGACCTCATTAGTAATGGAGAAGACACAGGGCATACATACATGTGGATGTTCCAGCAATATGAGGAGGAACATAAGCATGATGAGCTCCCTCCTCCTTTGTCTAATGAACTTCCCTATTGTTTTGATGAGGAGGACGACTATGTTGAGGAGCCTAAGTTGGAGGAGGATCAAGAGGATATCTTTGAACATCTAGAGATCCTGATCTTTGAGGAGGAAAAGGAGAGGCTGGTCTCCCTTGAAGAAAGCCTTGAAGAAGAGTTTTTTAAACAAAGAGATGATGTTCTATGGGATGAGCAATCATTTTATGATTCCATTTTAGACATCACAACAGTCACCCTTCTTCAAGAAGGCCAAGAGGAAGCAGAGGATGAGTCTGACAGAGTCTTCAATGAAGTAGAAGGGAATGGGTCAGACCATGATGCACTATAAGGGAACTATACATATCAAAGGGCTTATGGTGATGAGCTAGCAGCCATTGATTTCTTGGTGAAATGCACCAACATGAAGGACCAAAATTTTAACAAGCTTCCAAGAACAAAAAAAGTACATATATGTTGGAAGCATGTTTGAATATGATCCACTCGAAGGTAGGCCAACCAAGGTGACAGGCAAGAGGAACAAGTCACCAACTCTCCATTTCATTCAGCCACTTGTCTGGCACCATAAGTCTTCTTTTTTCCAAGAAGGGGACTTAAGAAGTTTTCCTTTTGATCTAGGAGGGAGGCAAATATTCCTAGTTAGTTGTACATAGTAGTTTGTTTTCAGTTGTCTTTCCTGCTTTCCCTAAGTGCAGTTTGCACAAGTAGTGTTTTTTAGTCTTGTGTGTGCTTTCCCTTATGTCTGGGGTAAAAAGCTTTATGTTTGATTCTTAGATCTTTGGCGCTATTGCTAACCTTTCTTCAAAGCTAAAATCTAACTTCGTGCCTAATGGACTTCAAGGCAATTGGTCTCTAAGCATAGTAGGCATGCTTCCCTTGGGAGTCACCAATTTGTTGACCATTTTTTTCCCAACAGGCCAAAAATCGGTCCTGCTTCTTCCCCTACTATTCTAGGCCAATTCATTTTTTGATTTTGCACAAGTCCAGGAATTTCTACGGACTCTACAAGTGAAGTTTCTACAGATTTTGCAAAGAAGTTTATCTACGGACTCTGTAGGTTAGTCTTTTGGTGCATGAAGAATCAGTTCAGAGAGTGCTGGGTTTTACAAGGCTTCTTCAGGATCTTGTCTGAATAAATTCACAAGGTTGGAATCATTGAACCATTGAACCAATTTAATGCCTTGGTTCAACACCTTTATTCAATTAGCAAGTTCATTGCTTAAGTTCAATGCCTTGGTTCAATCAGCAAGTTCAACGGTTTTAGTTCATCACTTTGGTTCAACATCCAAGTTCAATAGTTTTGGTTTAATGCCTTGGTTTATTGGCCTTGGTTCATCACTTGGTTCATTGCTTTGGTTCAATAGCTGAGTTCAATAGTTTTAGTTCAATGCCTCGATTCAAAGGCTTGGTTCAATTCAGTTGGTTTAATGCTTTGGCAAAGTTCAATGCAAAGTTCATTAGCAAGTTCAATCAAATGGTTTGATGCCTTGGTTCAACAATTGTTTGAACCATTGAACTAGTTTAATGGATTGGTTCAATGCCTTGGTTCAAGCCAACAGTTCAAAGGCTTGGTTCAATAAGAGAATGGCATGTAGTGTTGAACCGTTGAACCATTTTTGGTTTAATCAGTCAGTTCAATTGGGTGGTTCAAAGGAGTGTCCCAAAAAGTGAAGGGCAAGTGCCCTTGTGAATGGTAGTTCTAGGTTTAAGAGCCCTTGTGGAGGGTAGGGAACACTTCAAAGAGAAAGTTGCAAAGAATGATTTCTTTCAAAAAAAATTCTAAGGCAGTCGGCAGAGGCAAAGAAGAAACCCTTCGGAATTTTTGTCTGAAGGAATTCCTTCAGACAAAAAGTCCAAAGGAATTTGGAAAAGGCCATGAGCAAGAAACCTGAAAGAAAAGGACTTTAAGGCAAAAGGACAAAAGACTAAGACAATTCTCACAGACTTTTTATCTGTGGGAAAATTATCTGCAGAAGAAATTTGTGGGAAGAAGTCCACAGAAAAAGCCCACAGAAAAGGCCTGAAGGAATTTTCCAAGGACAGTGACGTCTCGAAAGCCATCAATTTCAAGGAGATGGACTAGCCGTTGGGTATTCAAATGCAGTGACGGCTGTGTGGATGTCAAATTTAAGATAGTGAAATAGCTATTTGCTTTTAACTTGCCTAAGCACCAACCATGAAAAGAGCCCAAGGAATGCAGTGACCCACCAAAAGACCATCCCTAAGGACTAAAGGAGTAAAAAGAGACAAAACCAGGAAGAAGATAAGGTGTAAAAAGAGACAAAGTAGTTCAAGTGGCAAAGAGGAGGTGAGTTATTGCTAGATGGTCACCAAATGGTGCGGCCTATTTTTCTTTCAGTTTGCATTTATAAGCAGACAAGCCACACAAATTCCTTGAAGGGAGTAGTCCATTGGAACACCTAAGTCAAAGTAGGAGCTGACAATCAAACGGCTTCCTCTTCTCAAGGCTCAAAGTGCACATGGGCCAGCTTGTCAAGAGCACCAAAGTCTTTTCAAAATAAAGTGCCAAGTTCTCTCTTTCTTCCTATATATTGTAAAATTCTCATTTTGAGATGGATCCACTCTCTTATCCTTAAGGCAAAACTCTACCCAAAAATATCTCAAGCTTGTAAGGCAAAACTATGCTAGTTTTTACCTTGAATCAGGACTTAGCATTTTTACCTCTATCTAGATTTGCACTTTAAATCATATGTTTGTGTTCTTCTTTTGTGTTAATTCATTGTCTTTCATGCTTCTCACAGATCGATTACAACATGTCTAGTGCATTGTGAAGTCTTTTTTCTACAAGTCTGCCAAAAGTGTTCCTAGGGGAATGTAGGTGCCTGTGAATAGGCTACCATAAGTGTGTCAAAGGACACCTCTAGTATTTTATTCCTCCCTATATTTCCATGGAACCCTAGCTGACTGTTGCAGAAGACTTTCCCACTTCAGATGAAGTGTATGGGTGCTTCTTTTTGGTGAAAAGTGTATATTTAGGTTGGGTGGGTCACATTTTCTAGTGTATCACCTTTTCATTTTTATGCTTAGGTTTTGTTTTCAGCATCTCTCTCTCCCTTTTCATCCCCCCCTTTTTTCCATTTTATTTTTTAGCAGTAGGAGAAACCAGGGCCTAAAAGATACATCAGAGGGAGCTAGCCCTTATCTAAAGACTCTCCCCTCCAGCTTCGCCAGTCCCACAGGCGAGAGGGGAGTTTCCATTGTTGCATGTGGAAGGCAGGAGTTTGGCCTCCTACCCCGGGTGCAATCCACTGCGTCAATAGTTACTTTTGTGGTAACCAACATACTAATCCCTTTCACTAGAATAATGATGTAAATTCCTCACATCGTTTAGAATTAATTCATAGTGATGTTGTAGGACCTCTTAAAGTTTTATATCTTAATGGTTATTTATATGATGTTACTTTAATTGATGATCATACTGTGATGAATTGGTCATATTTTATTAAAAAAAAATATGAAGTATTGTCTAAATTTAAAGAATTTAAATCTGTTGTTAAAAATTGTTCTATTTTTTATATTAAGAGATTAAGATCTGATAATGGTGCTAAATATATTAGTAAAGAGTTTGATTTTTTTTTTATGGTATTCAAAGGGAACTAAAAACTCCCTATTACCTATTCCAAAATAGTATTGTTGAAAGTAAAAATTACACCATTATAGAAATGACTTGAACAATGTTGCATTTTACAAATGTTCCTAAGTTCTTATGTGCCAAAGCCATGAATATTGTTGTGAATATTTTGAATAGATTACCTATTAAATCTTTGAATATTTATACCCTTTATAAATTTGGTCCAAAAATAAATCTAGTGTGGCTCATCTTAGGATCTCTAGCAATCCTATTTTCATCTTTGTTCTTAAAGCTAAAAGATAGAAATGTAATATTACCTCTTATTCATTCATCTTTGTCAGTTATAGAGGTAAAATTAAAGTATTGAGAGTATATGATCTATCTAAAAGATAAATCATCAAGAATATGAATGTTTTATTCTCAAAAAATCTTTTTGTGAGCCTGATGTGGAACTTCCATAATGTTCTTCTTTTGATGAACCTGGATCTCCTATTTCTCCTTATGAAGAAATAGATGCCATAAAGGAAATTGAATAAATTAGAGTTTGAGGAACCCACTAATTTCATGTTTAATCTAAAATACCTAAATGGTTAGAATCTCCAATCCACTCTTCTAGTCTTGATAATCTTAATAAATTAATTAGAAGTCAATATTATTATCATATTTTAATGACTATGTATGAATGTTAACTTCAATATTTTGAGGAAGACATTCAATATGATAGATGGAAATTTTCTATGCAAGCTGAGTATAATGTCTTAATTAAAAGTAGACTTAGGATCTTATCCCACCTCTGTCTAAAAGTTGTATTTTTAGTTATAAGTGGCTTTATAAAATTAAATATAATTCAATTGGTAAAATTGATAAATTTAAATCAAGATTAATCATTTATGTTTTTACTCAAAAACCCAGGATTGACTATATTGAAACCTTTGATCATATAGTGAAAATAAGTATTTCTATACTACTCATTAATATTGTAGCTCAAAATTTTATATTATACACTAAATGGATGTCAAAAATGCATTCCTAAATGGTGATATAGAAGAATAAATCTATATGTCTTGGCCTAAAATTTTCAATGACCCTAAGAAAGAGAATTGTGTTTATAAGTAAAAATGTATTTGTATGGTTTAAAATAAGCTCTTCGATCTTGGTATTCTAAAATCACTAGCTATTTTAAAGAACTTAATTTCTCTAATTGTTATTATAATAATGATATCTTTATAGATATTTACGATGGTTAGATTATTTTAATTGTATTATATGTTTATGATCTTACTATTACTATATATATAATTAGTTTAATTCATAAATATAAGGATAAACTAAGTCAAATATTTTAAATGAATGATTCAATCATTCTTTATTATTTTTAAGGATTGATTATATTTCAAGATAAAAATTAAATTACTATATCACAATCTTAGTATGCACATAATATTCGTGTTAAGTTTAATATGTTTGATTATAAGATTATATATACTCCTATTGAAGTTGCTTTTAAGCTTGATCCAAAACCTTCATGTGAAAATTCCAATCCCACACTTTATAGATAGCTTATTGATAGTTTGATTTATTTGACCATTATTAGACTAGATATTTCATACACTGTAGGTGTTGCATCCATATTTATACAAGATCTATATTTGGATAATTGAAAATTAGCTAAATGTATAGTTTATTATATCGAAAGAATTTTAAATTTTGGTTTATTTTATTCTTCTATTGATAATGCTAAATTATATGGTTATTGTGATACTAATTATGCCGGTGATACTATAGGTCATAATTCTACTTATGGATTGTGTTTATGTTTGGTGAAGGTTATATCATTTGAAGAAATAAAAAGTAACCTATTGTTTCTATCTCTTCTACAAAATCATAGTATAGAAGTGTTATATAAGTCGATAAAGATACCATGTGGTTATGAAGGTTGTTAGGAGAACTTTATTTGGATGTTTCTCATAGTACCACCATTCATTGTGATAACCAAACTTGTATAACTATTGAGAAAAATATACTACAACACCTAAGAACTAAATATATTAAATTTATGTGTATTTTATCCAAGAGAAAGTCTTCAATGGTGATATTGATCTGTAGTTCTATCCTAGAGATGAATAAGTATAAATTATCTTCACAAAACCACTTGGTGTTAACATGTTTTTTCAATTTCATTTAATGTTAAGCCTCTCAGAGTTACCATTGAGAGGGAATGTGCATGACAACATCATTATTGATGGACATGTGTTTCTTCTTCTTCTCTATACTTTTCATTGTAAAGCATTATAATAAGTCAGTGAATGTGATTTTTGTAAACTTCATAAATTTTGAGTTTATAGTGTGCACAATACATAAAATCATACTTTCTAATGGAGGTCCTTATGTTATAAAAGGCTTCAAATATGCTTGGTTTATTAATCATGCGAAACTATGAGTTTTAGTCTTATGATCATGTTAGCCTAGACTTACTTTAAAAAATAGTTTATGGATTATAATTTCTTTTATTCCAAAATATGATGTTTGGCATGATCAAAGTTTTTAAATCCTTTAATTTTTAGATAATATAGTTTTTTTAGTATATTGACTATGTAACTTATCCCCATTTAACATTAAGAGGGAGTATTAGAACATTTAATGTCTAAGTGGTGTTATTATATACTTTTAATACATTTTAGGTAATTAAATAATATTAATTTATTATTTATTAACACAAGTTGAAAAACCTTTAATAAATAAATAATAAAATATATTTATTATCTGTTTAAAATGTTTAGGAAAAAGGTTGGACCCATTGGTTATAATGGTAACCTCCCCTCATTTCCATTGTAAATATGGTTTTTACCCCTATTTTTATTCATAAAATACACTTAGTGAACTCTATGATAGAGATAATTTAATATTTATGTGTAGAAAATATATTACAAAGATTTTGTGAAGATTTATTGAGAAGAAGAGAGTTGAAGAAGATTGTATTGGGTAAATAAGTTTCTCATATATGTATATATCAATTTGTGGTTTTTTACCTCTCCAGATGTTTTTCCATGTTAATTCTCTATGTTTATTGATCTAGTTTTGCTTTTATATTATTCACTCATCTAGATCCATGTCTTGTATATTATTTTATATATTTCATGCATTCTTACATCTTTAGGAAACTTGATGGAAGGTTTTGTGGAAGAATAAAGTGAAGAAATGGTTTTAATAACATGAACCTCTATGGATGTGGGACCTTCAGACATGGAATTAGGTATGTCAAAATCATTAGATGGGATTTATTCTATGTCTTAAAATTATTTCATAAGGAAGTTATGATGATAAGGAGAAGTTTTTACTAATTCCATGAGTAGAATTTTTCAAGGCATAGAGTTAAGTTCATATAAAAAATTCCAATTTGATTTGGAGGAAGAATTATCATGAGGCTTTGGTTGATTAGATATGATGTTATTAGAAGGGATAAACAAACTAGTTTGAGGCTTTGATTATGGATTTTATTTATCACTAGTGGTTTTTTCTGAAGAGGAATTAGGTGTGATCATAAGAATCTAAGAAGGGAGGTTAGTAACATGTTTGTTTAAGCAATAAAAACTACAATAAACACACGAACAGTTAAACTCCAATCTTAGAACTTAGGGAGAGCATAGTAAAAAAATACAAATGAAAGCACAACTAAGAATGCAAAAGACATCAAATCCTTTACCTTCCTTGGAAGCTCCAAACGCTTTGTTGAGTGGCTTACTTGGCTTGTGCATCAAAGAGTATTTATAAAATGAAGCTTGTTAGATCCTTTTCTCCTTGGCACCATTAGATTTGATATTATTGATTTTCCTTGGCTCAATATTTTGGAATTATAACACTATTTATATGAGTCGCATAGAATAAAACCTACATTTTAACTCTATAATATTCAAGTTTAGGATTCAATATCTAAGGTGAGTCAAGGTGGAGTTTAAACATGGAATGAGTTAAAACCTAAACTAGGTGAGTCAAATCTAACCCCAGTTGAGTTAATATTTATCAATTAATCATAATTTTAAATAATAGGCATGGGTCTCCAAAATGAGATATTTTAGGATATTTTCAAAGAGCTTGACAACTCATAAAGGTAATCATGAAAGGTTAGGATATTTGCATTTTTGAATTTACTTTTTTATAATTTCATTTATTGCACATGAACAATTAAAATAGGCATTTAATTTGGTTTAGATTTTTAATTAATTATTATTAACCATTTATTATTTCAAATATTTGATAATTGTTCATGTGCCCCACTTAATAGGTTTATAGGCCAAATTGACTATTATGATGATGTAAGACAATTAGATATTAATCCATGAGAGGTTATTTTTTCATACACTAGGATACCCAAATTAGGGATGCCTCAACATGATTTTGAGCTTTGAAAAATGATGCACAAGTAAATTTGACACATTCAGTGATTCCTAGACTTAATTTGCAATAGTTGGTAGGAATCAGTTTAAAGTCTGGTCAAAGGCCAAATATGACCAGTTTAGGTGTCTATAGTAGGATTAGTTATAGTATCTTTAATAATTTGTTCCTCAATTAATGGATTATTAGGTTTCATCAGAAGGTCTTTTTAATTGGGCTTGCAATGGTAAATAACCTTTTTTGGATTTACATATTGAGAGTTAGTCTAATACTAGTCATAGTTGGAATTGATAACACAGACATTTTTGTTGGAATGTTGTAGATTTGAAAAAGCTTCAATTTTGAGAATCTTTAAGATATTCATTATGGTGAACCTTTATCACAACATCATGATCAAAATATTCTCCCAATAATATGGAAACCATAAATTTTAAAAGAGCATGACATATCTCATGAGATTGGAAAATTTTGACATGAAACCAAAAAAAATCATTAAGATCATACCTTGATAGAGGAAGAATAGTGGAATGAATGAAAGATTTAGATGGAGATAATGACTTCCTCATTTTTGACACACTAAAGTGTGGGTGGGAGGTAGTTTGAGTATTTGAGTTGGTTTGAGGAGGCTTAAGTTGAGAATTGGTAACCATTATTGCATTAGTTGAAGTTTGAAAAAAATTATTTATGAGACTATGTGAAGGTCCAAATTGAGTCATAAGGAAATATTATATTTTTACTTGATCAAATGACACTTACAAGGTTTGGGGAGAAATATCCTAACCTTGTATTGAAGAGAATATTTAAGATTAGTAATGAAGATTTTGAAAATATTATCATTGCTTATATTACAGTTTGTGTTATATGCTAAAAAATGCCATCATTTGATAAAAGTGTGAGCAAATTTGTTAAAAATTTGATTAGCATTAATGAAATGGCTAAGGCTATTTTTAGGAAAATCATTATGTTGAATTCATTTACTAGAGCATTGAATAAATCCTCTAGCTAAATAATATAATACTTGGGGAATTGGTTACACCATTCTAATGCATCTCTCGTGAAGGTTTTGATAAGAAGTTTAGTATAGAAAAGGTATAATTTTATACCCATTCCTTATAGATATTTCCAAAAGATTTAAGAAAAAAAGTAGGATCTTTAGTCCCATAATATTTAATATTCAAATAAATGTTTCCAATGTCTAAGGACATAATTAAGGGAGATAAAGTTTCATTTTGAAGATGTTGCAACATTTTATTTTTTATAGGAGGTTAAGGGATGATATTTCCATTGGCATCTTTAAGAGGAGGGGAAAAAATTATGGTTTTGTTGAGACATGATGGTTAGAGGTTATCTAGTCATTTACAAGATGTGAATTTACATTTAGAGTATTTAATAATTATTAGTTGTTTACATGAAGTTCATTTGTTGAAACATTTGTGCAAGAAGTTGAGTTATATCTATATGGGGATTTTGATTAGAAGTAGTATAAAGAGGATTACCAATATTTGTATTAGGAGGAGGTACCAAAGGTTGGTATGGATATATATTATTGTGAAGTAAGGAAGTTTATATAAATTACCATTTTTTTAGGAGTGTAAATGTTATTTCCATCAATGTTTCTAAAGATGATGGAATTATATAGATCATAAATTTGAATCATTTCAACCATGTTACATGCAATGGATATAGATAGACTTTGAGAATAAATGCACCATGAAGTGTTAGGTTCAGTGGTGGTTAAGGTGAGAAAGAAAGAGCAAACCATATAAAACTTGAGTGGATTGAGGTTATTAATAAAAATCCTAATAGGTGACTAATGATGACTGGATAGATTGTAAGGCTTATAGGAAAATATGACTATTTACTATAAAAAAAACTTATCAACCAAGTTGATGTAGTTGGTTATTATGTTGGTAAAAAAACTATATCAAACAAAATGGTAGAGTTTAGGGGAAAATATGATGCTATTGGTAGCTAATCATATCAAAATATATCAATATGATCAATGCAAGTAGTTTTGAACTTTAAAAATGCAGATTGTATTGATCTACTTGATAGAGTTAGGTCATGGAAAAATTAAAGTAAAAACTAAAATATTGTATTAAGTTGATTGATGTAGTTTATAAGATAGAGTGATTACAAACATTTGAATCAAGTTGTTCTATGAAGTTAGAGATGAAGATAAAAATAAACAAAATGTATTAGGCTATTTGATGCAGTTAAGGTGGCAAACATAAGAGACTAGATTGATATGGTTGATGGAGTATTCACACACAAATGAATATATCCATGTTGGTTGATGTAGTTACATCACACAATATATAAATATAAAGACACTAGTCAATATAGTCTATAATACATAATACAATAGTAAGTAAAAAATTAAAATCTAATTAGTTATGCTAACTAGTTTTTTGAAAATAAGACCAAGTAGATATATTAAAAGATTTAACTTATTTTTAGGCTTCCAAAGATATTAAATCACAATTAGATAGTGTTATCCCATTGTGTATGAAATGATATAGTATTGACCTAAAACTATCCTATCTAAAGATCCAGACTTGGAGAAGGTAAATAAAATAGATCCCATTGATAATTAATGAAATCTAGATATAACCAATAAATTTGATAAACCTAGTAATAAGAATGCCTAAAATACAATGTCAAGAGAAAGGGTTTTAAAACCTATAGGAAAATAACACAATGCAATATCCCTAATTAGGTATGTCATTATAAAGTAATAAAATATTGTAATTAAGTAATGCAAGTAATGGGATGGGTTATAAATATATTTAAAATGGGCAAGGAGCCATGGTAGGCAAATGGAGGCCTAAGATTTGTAAAGTGTATAAATGAAAAGTTTGAATAATCCTATGGCCACACTAAGTTTAAGTGTAGAGAGAATTAAAAAAAGGAGACATACATTCATTAACCAAAAAAATATTAAACTTCTATCTATCAAAAGGAAACAACTAAGGTTATAAAATAATTACATTGAATAAGATTTGTCAAGCCTCAATCTATACCATAGACAATGGTGATTTTTAAGAGATTATTGTGGTTGTAAGGATCTCAATGGATAAATCAAAATATAGGCTAAAAGGACTCTTCTAATTGCATCTAATATTATACAAGATAATATTTTCCCTCGAAGGTAATACATAAGCTATAACTTCTCCAAAATGTAGACTTAGGGTAGAAGTGCAAGCAATAATAATTGAAAATGAATTTTCTCTCAATTGGATTGAAACAATGGCTTGTATTTATAATGATTAATGACCCAATACCTCACACATATTTATCCAGTAACATCAACCAGCTCAATTTATCCCTAAATGGGTAGACTAAACTTAGACTATGTTATCGAAACTGACTTAGTTGCAAAGCGTCTGCTAGAATGTTTGAAACTACATTACTTTGATCAACATAGTTGAGATGAGATAGTTAATGGTTGAAACAACATCAAAATATTAGAGAAATTAATGTATAAGTGGTAATTATTAACCCTTAGCTTAAATTGGTAATTAATTAAATAAATAATATATTATTTATTAACACTAGGTGAAAACCTCATGAAAATAGATAATATTATTATGGTTACTTAATACTTATAAAATGTTTTAATTAATTGGCTTTATTAGGATGGATGGACCCATTATTTTTATAATGGTCACCTTCTTTGATATTTTGATATAAATAGGTTTTTACCCTATTATGAAATTATCTCTCAAACATGAAACTATTATCATATTCTTACTTATTAAACCTACGAGTTTTGTAAATCACTATGTGAAGAAGTGAGAAGGAAAAGTTTGTATTGGGGTATGGAGTTTCTCAAATATATGAATATCACATTGGTGGGTTTTTTAACTCTTTGAGGTTTTCCCATAGTAAATACTTGTGTTTTATGTCAAGTATTCATTATTCATTCTTATATGCTTCATTTTATAATAAGATGTGTTATAAAATACAAAGTGTAAATGGAGTTTGTAGTATTGGCTCTTCGTCATTTACTTTACTAAGTATTCTATTAATACATATTTAAACTTATCTATTTTAGTCTCATATCTGGTTGATTAGATTATGGCATTTCATGTTAAAATTATCCACATTTGATGTATGAGAGATTATACCTTAATCTTTTGTTAAAGCATATTTAAAAAAATTGATAAAACTCAAATGATAAAATGAGTTATTACTAATATGATATCTAACATTTGGTTAAAATTAGTATCATATTATTAGTAAATTATTGTATGTGAATCACATGATAGTTGGGGACACATATCTTGTCAATATTAGATATATCGAATAATGAATTGCATACAATAATTTATGTTTTTTCACTGACATTGTAATCAAATTAGTGAACTTGTTTGCCTAAAATATGGCATGATTATTTTAAAATGTGTTTTACCATAGAAAAACATATGTCATATTTTTATATATGTGGTTATTGTGATTCTAACCATATTATGCTATCATGAATATATTTTTGGATATGTAATAAGTTTTGTGTAGGTGCACAACACCAAAAATTTAATCATATTGAAGCTCATGTGCATTTTATCTAAGATAAAGTCCTCAATGGTGATATTGATCAAAAATTATGTCTTTTGGATGAACAAGTGGTATATATCTTCACAAAACCACTTGGTTCTACAAAGTTTTATTAGTTTTATGGAATGTTGGGCATCTCAAAGTTACCATTAAGGGGGAGTGTGGATGACAATGCACTTCCCAACAACCATGTGTTTATTCTCTTTTTCTATACTTATTCTCATTTTAAAGCATTATAAACTTCATGTGGAAGTGATGTGATTTAATTAAACTTCATGTGGAAGTTTTAATTTTGTACCCTAATACATTAAAAGCATATTTTTTTAATGGAGGTTTTTATGTTATAAAATGATCCAAATATGCTTATTGATTACTCATAAGAAACTGTGAGATGTAATCTCAAAATCATGCTAGCCTAAACTTAATTTTGAATAGTTTATGAATTCTAATTCTTTTTTTTCAAAAGGTGGTGTTTGGCATGATGAAGGTTTTTAAATCCTTCAATTGTATACATAGTATAATTCCTATTTTGAGGTGACTATGACATTTATCCCCACTTAGCATTAAGAGGGAGTGTTAGAGCAATTCATGTCTAAGTGGTAATTATTAACCCTTAGCTTATATTGGTAATTAAATAAATAAATAATGATAATATATTATTTATTAACATGAGGTGGAAACTTTGTGAAAATATATAATATTATTATGGTTATTTAATACTTACCAAATATTTTAATTAATTAAATTTATCAAGATGGATGGACTCGTTATTTTTACAGTGGTCACCTCCCTTGATATTTCAATATAAATAAATTTTTACCCTATTGTAAAATTATCTCCCGAATATAAAAATTTTATCATATTCAAATTTATTAAACCTTTTAGTTTTGTGAAGCACTATGTGAAGAAGTGAGAAGGAAAAGTTTGTATTGGGGTGTAGAGTTTCTCAAATATATGAATATCACATTGGTGAGTTTTTTTACCTC
Organism: Torreya grandis; assembly: GCA_037957365.1. Classification (NCBI taxonomy): domain Eukaryota; kingdom Viridiplantae; phylum Streptophyta; class Pinopsida; order Cupressales; family Taxaceae; genus Torreya; species Torreya grandis. The sequence continues at coordinate 1,451,728 of JARHVA010002242.1, forward strand.
TTTGAGGTTTTCCCATGGTAAATACATGTGTTCTATGTCTATTATTCAGTATTCATTCATACACTTTGCTAATTAATTTTATATATATATATATATATATATATATATATATATATATATATATATATATATATATATATATATATTGGTTTATCAAATTTTACACAAATAAGTTGACATAGTTAGAAAATATAAGTCTTGGCATAGTTAGAGGATGAAATCTATAAGGAGATAACTTAAGGGATAAAATTTTTTGAACATATAATGGGTATGGGGATAATAAATAAATAACAATGTTTCTCGTGAATCACCATCAGTCTGCTCACCCATTTTCTAGTGTAATCTTTAACACATGTACTCAAAGAGATTAAAACTTATCATGTTGATACAAGAGATAAAGTGTTAGTAAATGATAAAGTTTAAAAATATTATGTGTATCTATGCCCCAATCAAATCTCAAACAAGTGTCATCAAATAGCAACATGAGATGGTTCTTTGGGAAAGAACATCACAACACCGTAATTGAGTAAACATAAATTTGGTATAAATTAGAAAATAAGTGAAAGTAAATACACTGTAAATGCATACCTTTACTCACCTTGTTCATGTTGGAAAATAATTTGCATATGTAATATATAATTTTAGGTGCCCAATGTACGGAGTAGAAAGCAAATCTAAAAATAAGAGAAAAATTGAGATTTTTGCAAAAATATTTTGTTAACACTAAAAAATTATTTATTTTACCAGAGTTCTAAGGCTTCTTTCAATTTTTGAAAAGGATATAGGGAACAAAGATAAGATAAAAAAATATGAATTTTATTGATAAATAACTTACGGCTAGAAAATTTGAAAATTTTATTATAAAAGTGTAAATTTATATTTATTTGCACATTTAATTTTTTGGCAAACTAGATTTTTGCATATCCAAATATATAAAATTGAGATATGATGGCCCCTACATGAGGAGGTAGATTAATTGGTGGATGTATCATAGTTTTAATTTACATGGTCCAAGTACAAGATGCATTTATTACAAATTTTAACATTCTAGATAAAAATGGAGAAGATTAAGAAAAGTAGGTGCTATGGAAAATTCATGTAACAATTTTTTCCCAATAAGTGTAGGTTTAGAGTTAAAAATAATATGGGAAATGGGCAGGGGATGAAAAATCAAAATCAAGATCTAAGAAATTTATTATGGTCCAGTGAAAAATTATTACCTAGTTTGAACAGTGTCAACCATGCCAAAGTAGTTAAAATATGAGGGTAATAAAAATGGTTGATTTCATCTAAGTTAGTCAATTTGGTTGAATAAATTTTGGCTAATGTCATGTGATGTGATTTATACATTGAAAATAATAAAACAGTTGATGATGTATGTCTTAGTCAATGGTAGTAAAGATAACCTAGTAGGATTTATTTCCTACCTACCTTGTCTACCACTAAATATAACACTTCATAGTGCACATAAACTTAACACCCATCTAGATCCACTACATGTAATATGGTTGAAATTAGTCCATGTGATGATTTATATAATGCTAAGACCTTTTGGAATCTTGATAATAATATAATTTATCTTCATAATCACAATGGTAATTTATCTAAACTTTCTTGTTATAAAATTTGAGCAATTAATACTAATCTTAGGAATCCTTCTCCCAATAACAATATTGGTAATATTTATCCCAATACTGGAAATATTCCTCATAATCCTTGTAATCAAAATCCACCTATTGATACAACTCAAATACTTACACAAATGGTTCAACAAATTAATTTAATATAAATAACTAATAATTATGAAATAATCTAAATGTAAAAACACATCTTGCAAATGGCTAGCCAAAATCTAGTTATCATGTCTCCACAAAATCATTATTTTTTTCCTCCTCCTCTTAGATATGCCAATGGGAATATCATCCCTCAACCTCATATTCATAATAAAATGTTAAAACATCTCTAAAATAAACATTTAGCACCCTTTATTATGTCCTTAGACATTGAAAATATTTATTAACTTATTACATTTGATGGGACTAAAGATCATGTTTTTTTACTTAAGTCATTTGGTATTATCTATCAAGAATGGGTGAAAAATAATACCTTTGACATTATTGAACTTCTTATCAAACCATTCACAGGTGATGTGTTAAGTGTTGGGAAATTTATCAAGGGGAGAAATGTAGAGTTTCAATTAACAATGTGGGGACAAAGTCCCTTTCTTATTAGTTGGTAGATCTACCTTTTTGAAAGAAAAAGGGATGTATGAAATAAATCTATTTATAAAAAAATGTTTTATATGGATGGTTATAGTTTTAACCAAAAATTACATAAAGGTGACATAAATGAGAAATGAACAGGAATAATGGAAAGCAAGAAAAGGAGGGAGAATGGGATAATTCTAGCTAGTTAAACACATAAAACTGCTATAATAATCCTATAGAAGACAAAGGATAACTCTAAATAGCTAAACATAGAAACTCACTAGAATAATCTAGGAGTTGAGATTTAAACACATGAAAAATATATCATGAAAATGAGATGGTAAATTTTAGCATAGGTAACCAGTATGAAGCATGCATTCATACGTTTTGATTTTGACAACTGATATCCAATTCACCACTGTCAATTATAATAGAAATGAACATGTACTATCAGGTTAGATCACTTACTCTAAATAATGTGCATGTTTATTTTCTTGTTTTAGGGAATGCATGGGAATATTTTCATGTCCATCTAATGCCTTATCCAACTCAGGATTTAAATAATTTATCTCTACATGCATGTAATAGTTGTCTTGCATATGTGAGAGGATTATGAAGAATAATACATGTCATGTTTGAAAGTAATATGAACTTGTATAAAAATTTATTGCATGCAAAATGTTCATTTGAACATTATCAAAATGTGGAAGGCTTGTATAAAAAAAATTCAAGAGACTACACAATACAAACAAGAATTTTAAGGGATACAATGAATAATTTTGGACCTGTTTACATAGCTAAGACTATTAATAACTTCTTGAAATAGTGTGATAGATTTTGAGATTTTGTGAGCATGCCTACAATGAGAAATCACTTGATATGATAATTTAAAATAACTTGCATGAAAATAATGTGTCTAGGACATGCATGGGATGATATAAACTTCATTTATGCTACCAAGACCTATAATATATTCACAACCATATTATTTATTTTTAAAACCACCTTAGTCTCTTTCATAATTTCTTGCATGCAAGAGAGAACAAGAAATAACTAAGGAATTGAGTTAACAAGTAATGAGTACTTTATAAAACCACATTCAAAGAATGAGAAAATTATTTTGAAAACTCACAAGACTTCTAAAGACCATATTGTACCAAAACCACAAATGTTTATTAAACAAATACATATTAGCAAGTTGAAACAACACATATTTTTCTTGAAAACCACCTCATGAGATCCCAAATGCATATGAATGAGGAAGCTTGGTGGATTTATAAAGGTTTGTTTGCATGTAAAAGAACCTTTCCAAGGTTGTATAATCTAAAATGGAATATATAAATTAACCATAATCATACAATGTTTATTTTTATGTAAACCACCTTTACACAATGAAAACCACACATTATTTCTCCAAACCACCCTTAAATGTCTTAGGAGAGTTTTTTGAGGAAGTTGGCTAGGTTTTTTGGAGACTTTTGCATGCCAAAAATCATTATGAAGTTCATAGATTTTTAAATGGATTCAAGGAGACTTCATGAGTTCTATTTTAAATAAAATCATTATCTATACAACCAATACCATGAATTTGTCATCCAAAACCATAAATTTGGGAGTAAAACCACCTTTCAAACATAAAATAACATGAATTTTGAGTGAAATCCACTTCCAAACATCTCTATATACTTAATACCATGGGTTTTGTTGTCAAAATCACCTTCCATTCACTAAATACCATGAATTTGGGCAAGAAAAATGGTAAAGACCATGAATTGTTGCTTAAACCTACCTTCAAAACAACCAAAAAATTATTTATCTTCATTAAAATTGCCTTGTATATGTCTAATACCATGAATTTTTGGTGGAAACTAAACTTTTAAAAGTCTTTTATGAGCTCTAAGGCTACCATGTGGAGGGCTAAGAGGCATTTTGAAAGGGTTTTATAGGTTTATGAGTATATTTCATGGTTAACGAGCTTTTTAGAGTCATATTACATGTAAAAGAGACTTGAAATGGCCACCATAGTGTTTACAAAGATTTTATATGCTATAAAGTATATTATTTATTCAAGACAAACTTTGTAAAAGGTTTTTCGTGTATTTAGAGATGGAATGACTTTGAGAAAGGGTGTTTAACACATAAAGGTGTCTTAAGAAACCAAATTTTAAAAATTGAAACCAATAAACCTATAGTTCCTTTAAACCAAGAAGATCAAGATATAGAATTTAAGGTAGTTGGAGTTGATTCAAAGATACTAATTAAATTTACATAGATCTTTAAAGTATTCTCATTTTGCTTATCTTACCATTCCATACTTATCAATAGGGTTATTGTTGATGGGTTTTTTAGCACACCAAATTAGGAAGGATTAGGACCATCTAACCTCTTTGGAAAAGAGATACGAAAATCTCTCTAAGGTCTATATCTACTAGGTCTTGGTGGACTAGATCTCACTCAGTTGGTTCATTGTAAATTGTTCCATCAAAGGGACCTTTGCTAGTTTTAGAATTTCAAAATTTATTTTAGTCTATGAAAAATGAGAGAGATATGTAAGTTGTGTTGTCTTGTTCATGTGGGTTTAATCATGTTTTGGAGAACAATGAAGCTTGCATACAAATTTGCCCAAATAAATCAACATTTTATGTGAAAATAAGTGTGGCCAATTTTTAAAAATTCATTGCATTATTAATATTCAATAATGTGACAACATAATATCAATGAAAGATAAATTTCAATCAAGATATATCATTCAAATCAGATTGCACAAGAAACTAATATAACCCTAGATTAACTGATTTAATAAAAAAGATCAAAAGAAAGAGGGAAAAGAAGTAAAAACCTTTTGAAATATGGCTAAATCTAAGTCATTTGAACAAATACATCCCACAAAATTGATTCTTTTCTTGGCCAAAAAATTCACGACCACCAATAGGAATGATGCAAGATTGTAAGGAATAAGAGGCCAAGAAGAAAAATAACACATCCACCATTTACACATGTAAGAAAATGAAAATAAACTTTTTTATCTTTGATTAAAATGGTCTTCATTTCAATATCACAATGTTTGATTTTATATTCACCAATTGGTTACACATTTTGGTAACATAACAATAATGCCAAAGTAAATAAAGGGGACATGATTACACTATAAAGGAAAAAATGTCTGGTTCTATATCTCCTTAGTTAGAATCAATAAGAGCCATCCATTTGAAATGGCTATGGACTGGCTATTTATAATAAATTTGGTCAATAGAGGAAAATAATTTCCCCTTAAAACCTAGAAAACACTTTAATTTTAACTTGAGTTGCACTTTTCCTCTCAAAATCAAGCTCCTTGCCCTTTAGCTCCATTTACACCTGTAAAATAGATAAGACAAGTTACTTTTTGGCATATGTGAATAAAGATGACTTTAATTTTAAATTAAAATGCACTTTATAAACTTAGTCATAGAAATATGAGAAGATATTGATTGGAGAAATTTATCATATAATTGAATATACCATGTAGACCATGCCAAAACCATATTTCCAATGCCATAAATAATACAAAAAATGAACTCCTAGTTTGTAAGATATGGGAGATAATGTCCTCAAGGGTTATTTAAGATACAAAGATGGTAAATTTCAAGTTTGAGATCATTAATTTCTCAAAAAATAACTTAAAATGAGAATAAAATTTAAAAAACATGCAGATATGCTTTCGTGGGCTATAAGGGCAGGCCAACAACCCTCAGCTATGTAAGGACATGGAACAAGGAAGGCATGTCCACATGCCTAGGATGGCCTAGATGGATGGCTTCCACTAGTATGTACACATTCATGTTAGGGATATACTAGCATGTTCACATGCTTGGGAGGACCCAGTTAGCTAACCTCTATTAGCACATTCACATGACTAACTAATGATGCATTTGCATGATCAAAGATGAGGGATAGTTGGCACTCAGTAGTGTAGATGCATGAATCTATGACAAAGCTTAACCTAAAAACACTTGAACCAATTTTTTTTAATTTTTAGGAGGGGAAGAGTCTGAAGGGTGGTTTGGTGGAAACCATGGTTTCTAAAAACCACAAAACTTTTTGATTTTGGTTTAAACGACCAAGTTTAAATAAAATATATTTTTAATTTTGGTTTAAATTTTATAGATTAAAAAATAATTATTTTTGAAATTTGATTTTTTGAAAAGTTAATGATTCTTTAGTAATTTGATTTTTCATTGAAGTTCTGGGATTTCTAGACTAGGTTGCTTCACTAAGAGAATCGAGAGTCAAGATGACATTTTCAAATGAAGTGGAAAACATGAAAGTTATTCTTAAAAGTTTGGGGTTTCCATAAATGGTAATCTAAAGTTTTTAACATCAATTAAAAATGAGATACACCCATGGGAAGTAGGGATGCAAGTGTAAATGACTAAGTGAATGAGACATTCAAATGCATATTAGGGGACCAAGACTTCATTTCAGCGCTAAGTGCTTAACACAAAATTTTATCACATAGATGTGGTATTTATAATATAAGAGGTTATGGGTCTTGATTTGAAATATAAATTGAGATAGACCACAAAATATAATTGAGAGTGTTGAGATCAACTAGCTGAGTGTAAACAAGAGCAACTACAAAAGGCAAAAAGAGTTTCCTCAATTTTAGAAAAAAATAGGGAATATTATGAAAGCAAAAAAAAATGGTATATCTACTATAAAATTAAATAAAAATGTCTACAAACCTATAATATTTGGCTGAGACTATGCATGGAACATGAATAGATTCAAGAGAGGAAAAGGTGGGAATGACTAAGAGACCAAATTTGACATTTTCATTTAATAGGTGTGTGAAAATGAGTTAAATTACCATTTCTTAGAACCTAAAAGGACTAAATACTATAGTTATGACCATTATACTAGTGAAACCTACCCTGAGAATGATTTCTTGGACATTTCTCTATTTCTAGCTAGGTATTCATAGCCCCAATGGGTTTAACTCTGATCACACTCAAGGCCTTGCTCTACTATCAATCTTGCATCCATAGCCATAATAGAGGTTGTTTAATCACCCAAGAATTAAGTTTTTTTTTAAATTAATTTTTTGGTATTTTTTAGTTTTCTCTTTTCTCTTTCTTTTTTTAACATCCTAATTTTGGGTTGGGGACCAACATAAAAAATGAAATGAATAACTATAGATTTTTCACCCTAGGCTTTCACCATAGTAGGTTCATCTAAGAAAATCCAAAATCCTTTAAGATGTGATTTTTGTACTTGGTTTCAAGATAATTTTTTTATTGATCAAATAGTTTTACCCAACTTAATCCAACATGAATAGATATATAACACACATAATAGCTCAAGATTTTTGAAACCAATTAAAAAATATGATCTAACATTACAAATTAATCAAAGTAATTTATGCACCAAAATTACATTTGTGTCGCTTACCTATAAGCCTTATATTCTTCATTCTCTAACCAATAAGGGAACATATAGGGAAAAATAGATGGTTCGGACCAAAAAGAGACAAGCAACAAGGCTGAATTGACACCATAAAGCAATAAAATCAAGAATAAAAAACTAAACTAATAACATAATCCGAAAAGGAAAGCATAAACAAAAACAAGAAAGGGAAAGAGAAAGTATGTATAAGAACTTGTTAGGTTTATTCAGGCCTAGAATTAATGTTTTAATAATTATCCATAAATAGGCAATAGAACATCCTCACTAGTTAGAGACCTTAGGAATAATGCAGTCTCGCCTAGGATTTCAATGATTTAATAGGGACCCCACTGTAAGGCATCAAAGTTTCTATGTTGTCCCTTTTTCTCATGAACCTTGTTCTAGAGAAGGACTAGATCATTGATATAGAAGATTTCACTTTGGTTCATTTTTCAAACCAATGTTTGATGACTTTTGGTGTTTGATAAATGTAATAAGGTTGTATCATGTTTTTCTTCCAATTGCATTAGGATCGAGAGTTGAGCCTCAATGTTGTCATTAGTTTATAGGCAATCTCTCATGAATTACAAAGTTGGGATTCTTAGGTTCACAAGGAAAATAAAATCTTGGACATTTACTAGATGATATGGGGAAATACTCAAGAAATATTTAATTCTATTCCTATCACACCATAATGCAAATTTTAAAACTTTGTGCCAATCCCTAGAGTTCTTCTCCAAGATTTTCTTAATGACATATAACAATTTTTGTTTGTCAATTCAACAACCCAATTACCTTGTGAGTAGTAATTAGATGAAAAATTTAGAATTACCTAGTTATTGTAAGCCCATTTAGTGAATTTAAATGAGGAGAAAGTGAGACCATTATCACATAGCAGATTGATAGGCATCTTATACCTGGTGACAATATGATCCTCTAAGAAGTTGATTACCATGTCAATCATGAAATTTTTGAACACTTGTGCTTCATTCCAATGGGTACAATAGTTAGTTTCCATAAGGATGAACTTGTGTCTTGTAAATGAGTTAGCATTGATAGAATCAATGAAGTCCAATCTCCATTTTATGAATGTTCAGACCTTAATAACTAGTTGTAATGACATGGTAGGGGTACGTTATCTATGCATGACAAATTATCAAGTATGATAGCTATAGACATGAGCATGAGAATATTTAAAAATATGCAACCAGTAGTACCCTACCTTAAGTATTCGATGGGATGTAGAACTCCCTAAGTAATGACCAATTTAATATTTCCCATAGAAATCAGTGATTATTCCAACCACTTCCTCTTTGTTTAGGCATCTCAAATATATGCCCTTGTGATTATTTCTATATAATATGCCTAAGTTGATCATGAAATTAATACTTTTATGCATAGTGATTTTATATGAGTCGAGTTCAAATGGATTAGGCACTAATTATTCAACAAATAATAGACCATATCCATGTACCAATCATCACTTATGATATCATACATAATGTATTATTGGAAAACTATTTGTGGGTCTACTTTATTTATGGCCTTACTGAGTTTTTGACCTCATACAATTTTTATTAGTTGGCGTTATAATTTGAAATATTATAAAATAGTCATCCACTTTCCTCTTTGTTCACCTAAATCAGCTTGCATTAGCAGATCTTTCACAATTAGGTCTGGCACAACTATAAATACCTAGTTATGGAGGATGTAATGCTTGAAAATTTTGACTGCTTAGATTAAGGTAAAAGCTTGTTTGTCTATCATTGAATACCTTAGTTCAACATTTTATAGTGAATAGCATATAAATGTTATAGGTCTCTCATTTATAACTTATTTTTTATGTTTTAGTAAAACAACACTTGATTGTTCAAAAGTGAATGAATAGATGTAGAAGGGTTGTGTATAGTTGGGATTGATTGGCACCAATATATTTTCAATAAATGTATTAATTTGAGAAAAATACACTTTTGCTTCAGCCATGTATTTAATTTTTTCATATTTCTTTATTATCTTGTTGATCATTCAAACTATCTATGTGAACCCTGAGATGAACTTCCTTAAAAAGTTGATCTTGTTAAAGAATGATTTTAGATCTTTTCTACTACTAGGCAATGAGATTTTTCAGGATTGCCTCTATCTTTTTTAGGTCTATTGAAATGCCTCATTTTGAAATGATGTGGCCTATAAATTTTCCCTTTATGACCCAAAATATACACTACTTTGGGTTTAAGGAGATTACATTGTCTTTGCATTTCCATAATACTAATCTTAGATCCTTCATGTGGTCTTCTCAATTCTTAAAAAAGATAGTTAAGTCATCTATGTATATGATTATGAAGTTGTTAATCATATCCTTAAATGTAATATCCATGACATGATATCAGGTATCACCTACATTGGTTAGTCCAAATGGCATCCTTTTTATGTGAATTTACCCCACAACAGTTGTTAATGTTAGCTTGATTTAGTCCTCATAGTTAAACACTACTTGACTATAGCCTGAATACCTATCAAGAAATGACATCATTTGAGAGTGGTTCACTATTTGTAACACTTCATCTAGCAAAGGAAACATGTATTTATCCTTTTTTTAGGCTTCATTATAGTTTTGGAAGTCCACATAAATCTATATTTCTCCATTCTTCTTTCGAATTTACACTAGATTAGCCACCCATGTAGAGTGCCTAATGGGAAATATGATCCTTGTTGAAAGCAATTTATACAAATCCTTAAATATCAAATGCTCTATAAATGGATTCATCAATTTTTGCCTCTGATGAAATGGTTTGAATCTTTTATTTAAATGTATAGTATACATGAGAATGGAAGTGTTGAAAACATTTAGGTCTGTTAGCTCCATGCTATAACATATTTGAACTCCTTTAAGTTTGGAATGAATCCTTATTTCTTCTTTTGGGTCCATGTTATGCCTAGAAGAACATTTTTTAATTCATTGGCATTACCTAAATTTCAATGTTGGTGTACAATACCTTTGGTAGGGGTTATTTTATCCCTTTCACCCTATTAATCCATATCAAATAATCTTTCAAGTGAGATCATGCCAGTTGGTATGCAGTTGGTTTTCAAATTGGTCACCCCTTCCTCATTTATTTCAAACTCTTCTCAATCATATTTATTAATGATTTGAGACTCAACTACATTAGTGTTTGTGATGAAGTCAATGATATGATAATCATTATTGAATACCTATAAGTTCCTAATATTATGAAGAACATAAGGAGTAGAGACTAAATCCACTAAGAACATTCTTAGCTTGGAGTCAACTATTGGTTCTAGAGTGATCATAGCTATTGCTAATGCATCTACCATATAGTTTCTTCTATGAGGTATTGTTTGAATATTGAATGCATCAAAATATTCTATTAAATTCATCACCCAACTAAAATATCTAGATAGTTGATTGTCATTACAAACATACTAGATTATTACATGTTTGACCACTTGTACTAAATCACCAAACACCTTAAGATTCTTAACCTTTTTCCTAAGGGCAAACTAGAGACCATAAATTAATGCCTCATATTCAACCAAGTTATTCATGCAAGTAAATTGAAGGTGAAATGTAACTAAATATGACTTCCATCTTGAGTTAATGAGCTAAATATCAGCATTAGACCCACTCTTAGACTTAGAACCATCAAATTATAGAGTCCATAAGGGGTTTTTAGTGGTGTAGTACAAATTTTAAAAGGTAGTTACAACTACAATAATGATCTCTTTGTTTATTTTATTAACACCAAGTGGGCCTATATTTTATTTATTAGCTGATAAGGACCTTTTGATTAGGTCTTCGATAGTAGAATTAGGAATATGACTATATAGAATAATTATTTTCTCATCTAAAGATCTTGAAATTATTTTATTCTCACTTGGATCAACCTATTTCACATCCTCATATGCTATAGAAGTACTAGAGAATGAAGATATCTTAGTTGCATAAAGGATATCCTCCTCATCTAGATGATCTAACTTCTCAAATTTTGAAGTTTATTTTATGGCCAACATATTAATAAAGAGTTTCCCATGAGGTTATTCTTCTTTTTCAAGTGTGTAGACCCCTTGGTGCAGATTTTTCATATAATATCTCATTCATCCTATTATATTCAATGATCATATGAGTCATTTTCAGCTCTCTTTAAATTTGGATCTGATTAGGTATGCCATGCCATGGGATCCACATATGAAAAAAATCAATTTATATGTATCCATTCAATATTCTTGAAAAATCTCTACCTAGGAGCATGCAGCATGCATTAGGTATATCTACTACTTGAATATCAATAAATTGCTACATTCTTAGATCAAAAACTAACTACATATGAATGTTGTTAAGTTCACCAACCACTTTGGCTTATGATTTATCCAATTTAACAACATATATATTTGAATTTTCAATATTTAATCCCACTTTTTGGCAAATTGCATAGGGCATCACATTTTTGGAAGCACATAAACCCACCAAACAATTATGTAAGTGTTTCCCAAAAATTTGGATTATTAGGAGAAAGGGAGGCATTTATATATTTATTTGTAAATTATAATGTGAAAATCAACTATCTTATTAGATTGCTTCCCTTTGGGAGTAGATAATTATTTTATTAATATGCCTTTTTGGTTAGTGATTTGGAGCAAATCAAACATTATTATATTGGCCTTAGTTTTCATTAGATATTCTATAATAATATATCCATGTTTATATTCTTCCACCAATTTTTCAATTTGTGGGGGTGTAGAATTGTTCTTGGGATAATAATATTTTATAATTTCATTAGGTAAAAATGGATTATTATTCAATTTCTCATCAGGTGGAACTTGGTTACTGTTTAGCGGAGTAGAACTAGTGAATGGATTTTGAATTTTACTCTTAAACTGGTAGTTATTTCCCCTTTGAAATTGTTTGAATGTATGAACCTCATCTAAGTTGTCTTCAGGCTCATTTTCACTCTCAAGTGTAAACTCATAAGTTTCCAAGAGTAGATCTATATCAAGGTTTCCTTTGTCTTGATTAGAGTTGTTATTAGGTGCAGGTACTATATCAAGGTTATCCATCTCCTTGTGGAAGATGTTTTAGGCTAGGGTGAATTGAGAATAATCAATTTTAGCATGATCAATAGTGTTGTGTAACCTACACCAAGTCATTAATATCAAATCAATTAATTTCACTATGTTTAAAGCACTATTGTTATTACTCTAATTTTTATTATTAAGTGGACTAGGCACTCCATTGTTGGGCATTGTGTTACACTACCTATTAGTTATATAGAATTTAAAATATCTTTGTTGTGGTGGGTTATTTTTATTTTGGTTGGTATTATAAGGCACTTCTCTATGCAAATTGACCATATTATTTTTCAAGCTTTGAACCATTTACCACAATTTTTCTACTTTAATATTCATGCTAACTATTTGTTGATTTCCTTCTTGTGGTTGTGGGTTAGCCACATGTGTAGTAATGTTTAGAAATGTAGGGACAATAGGATGTGCTTGGTTATGAGAATTTTTAACAAGTGTCTACTTATTTATAAATGATGGGATAGCCTATTAGTTGCTAATAGAAGCAACATAACCATTATTGCTAGGTATGAAATAAGTGTTATTATATGCAATGAGAACTAGTTGTTGGTTATTTTCCTAAGGTAAAATGTGATTAGAAGGTGAAAAATTCTAAAAAATTGGCATATAGTTGATAGGCATTAGATTGTATATTATATTTTGGCTTGTATATAGGGTACATATAATTGAATTCATCAATGGAGGGTTGTGTTAAAGAACATGGTTGATCATTGGAATATGAATATAGGCACCTGGTTAGCCAAGTGAAGGTAAAGGATCAAATCTATAACCTTTTAGCACCATCTATTATTTAATTTTTATTTCCTCATTTTAATCTAAAGAGAATACTAAAGTTATTTTGAGGAACATGGAAGTCATTTAATTCAAATCCCTTAGTTATGTATGTATGTTGGCCACTTCTATTTGAGTGTATGGGCATTTCAAACTTTGATAATTATTATGGAAGTGTGCATTGAAAAAACTCATAGATTCATTTGTCTCCTTATAGGTATCAACAAAGTGATGGTATAGGATAATCAGATCATTGGGCAGTCTGAAGTGATTGATAAACATAGTTTATAAATCATTTTAGGAAGTGATTTACCCATTTATAAATCCTAAATACTAATCATAGGCCATTTCATCCAAAATTTATGGGAATGGGTGACAAGATACATCCTCATGATTGATTTAGATTTGGATAATTATATCTTTAAATGCTTGAATATGTTCTTTGGCAGCATAAATTCCACCATGTGCATACCTAGGGTAAAAAAAATTGGATTATTTGGTAAGTCATGGATAACCCTTGAAATGTTGATAAGGAAATTACCTCCACCAAACCAAGCCTATGCCATTGGTGGGTCTTTAGGGGTAAAAAATAGATTAAAAAAGGAACTATAACAAATGTAGGTGAACTACTTGTTGATTGAAAGTGTCTTATTTTTTATTTACCTTTATCTACTTTAGGTTTTATATGTTTAGTGAGTTTTTAAAATTTAAAGTCAGCTCCAATAGACTTTGATTTGGTGATAACTTGTCTATTTTTTGTAATGATCTTGATATTCAATATATGCAAAAATACCCTTAAGGTAGGGAAACACCATATAATACTCCTTTAGGAAGGAATAACTCCACAATGTCTCTTCGAGGGGACAACCTCCAATATCCTCTTACAATAAAAGACTCAATGCTTACTTGATATATTTACCATGATATTCATCTCCTATATATATATATATATATATATATATATATATATATATATATATATATATATATATATATATATATATATATATATATATATATATATATAACCCATGGATGGGTAACCTCCTAATCCAATGTAGGCTGACCATTACCCAATGTAATACTTCCACAAGTTACTCTATTATCCTAATATATTGTACCTATATAACTAACTAAGGGGATGTGTGCCACATGTCAGCATCTCCATCAGCCCATATATCATATCTCTAGGTACATAACATTACTTCCCTCCTTGACATGTTTCATCCTCCAAACATAGGAAGAAACCAAATAATGAGTGTTCTTCAAATCATTGCACACTTTTCTCCAATCTCGATCATCTAACCATCCATATGTGATCTTGGTAGGTGATAGCTCTCCAAGATTGTTTCCAAATTCCTTTGTGCTCCTCTATTTGCATTTATGATCATAATTATACTACTTTGTTGTCCAATCATAATTATTCCTCTTTTTATTCCATGTACCATATTCTGGTACGCTACTCTGATTCCAACCATGACCATAGTAGGTATTCTTCCATGCATAGTCATAGTGATTTCCCCATTCATTCCATGTGCCATAGTATTTTTTCTTTGGATTCCATGTATATCCATAATGATTGGAAATTTTATTTCCTGTTTAGACAAAATGATTGTTATTATGACACTTCCTCACCTGGTTCCATGATTGTTTCCTATCATGATGATGTGGGTGTCTATATACCTCAACCTTTTCCAATACTTTGATCTTATCCACCTTTGCTTCTACCTCTTCCACCTTTTCCTTCTTTGTCTCTTGAGTAGATTAAGTGATCATTTATAGTGTGTCTTTATCTATATCATATGAATCTTCATCATGTTCTTCATCACATGTTTCCATCTTATCCTCATGATCTACCTGGATTGTTATTGGTGCCTTTTTCACTATGATATCTTGTAAAGTGATCTTCTTTTTCTTATACCAAAACTTCATGAACTCACTAATATTCATTGTTCCCAAAGTCTCTAACCATGGATATCCAAGAACTATATCAACATCATCCATATCCAAAGCATAAAAATCTGAATGCAAAACATATTTTTCCATAATGAGCTTTAGATCTTCAAACATTGAAATATTCTTACCATCTACTTGAACCTCTTTGATATTCTTTGCTTGAAAATGTAGATGCTTGGCCACATTTATGTTAATGAAGTTATACTTTCTAGTAGGGTTTATGGACACAACCACCTTCTTCTTTTGAATGCATCCATGAAATTGAAAAATTGACTTGGATTTCTTTGGAGCCAAAATTATTTGAACCCTTCTTTTCTTCTTCTTCTTCTTCATATGCTTCTTCTACTTCTTCTTCTTCTTGTTCTTCTACTGATTCTTTTATTTCTTCTTCTTCTTTTTTTGCTTCTTCTTTTTCTTTTATATCCCATCGATCTAGGAAGGTTTTCTCTATTGCTTCCCATGAATAATATTGTTGTGCAAATCTCAATTCATTAGTCCACCAATGTTTTGCAAGCCCAGACAAAGAAAACATAATTCTATTTTCCATAAAAAAAATTTAGTATTATTCTTCTTAAAATTGAGCCACCATTCTCTAACATCAACATCATCTTCCCCTAAAAATTTTTGCAACTCCATGATCCACAAAAAAATTAAGGTTCATGAAACCCTAAAATGTCAAAACTGATCCATAAAATCACAACAAATCACTTCAAACAAATCAAAAAATTCTGAATTTTTTACTGTACTTCTCTTATATCTTCTTACATCTCCAGTAAAATTTTGAATAAAAATTATATATATTTCGGAAGATATAGTGAAATTATTATAAACACTAAAATAGTAATAACTCCTGCAAAATGAATCAAAAAATCTCAATTTTTTTACTGACTTATTTTAAATATTATCCATATTTAGTAAAAAAAAATTGGAAAAATTCACAACCAATAAAAAGTTATTGATGATTCAAAAAAAAATTAGGGTTTCACTCCACAAATTGCCCAAATCGAAGCTCTGATACCACTTGTAATGATCTTGATATTCAATATATGCAGAAATACCCTTAAGGTAGGGAAACACCATATAATACTCATTTGGGAAGGAATAACTCCACACTATCTCTTCGAGGGGACAACCTCCAATATCCTCTTACAATAGAAGACTCAATTCTTACTTGATATATTTACCATGATATTCATCTCCTATATATATACATCTATCTAACCCATGGATGGGTAACCTCCTAATCCAATGTAGGCCAACCATTACCCAATGTAATACTTCTACAAGTTACTCTATTACCCTAATATATTGTACCTATATAACTAACTAAGGAGATGTGTGCCACATGTTGGCATCTCCATCAACCCATATATCATATCCCTAGGTACATAACATTTTTCAATACGGTGTTTATAACTCTTCATCATATGTAATGCTTTTAAAATGTCAAAGTTTAAAATTTTGGATTAAAATTTTTAGTTTTAGAGTTTTCTAATGTTTAGGACCTCCTTATAGATCCAATTTTATTGATGGGTTGTTTATAAAATGAACTTAATAAGTATGAGGACCATCTAAAGTCTCCTAAAAGTAGATATGAAAATCTCTCCAAGGTCTATATCTACTAGGTCTTGGTGGACTAGATCTCATTTTATTGGTTCATTATAAACAATTCCATCAAAGGGGCCATTGTTGTTCTGGAATTTTAAAATTTATTTTAATATTTGATAAATGAGAGAGATATACAAGTTTCATTGTCTCATTCATGTAGGCTTTAATCATGTTTTGGGGAACAATGAAGCTTGCATACAAATTTACTCAAATAAATTAGCATTTTATGTGAAAAAAAGTGTGGTTAATTTTTAACAATTCATTGCATTATTAATATTAAATAATGTGACAACATTATATAAATGAAATATAAATTTTAATTAAGATATATCATTCAAATAATATTACATGAGAAACTAATCTAACCTTATATTAACTAATTTAATGAAAAAACAAAAGAAAGAGGGGAAACAAAGGAAATCCTATTGAAATGTAGCTAAATTCAAGTCATTTGAATAAATATAACCTATAAAATCAATTCCCTACCTGGCCAACAAATGCACAACCACCAACATGAATGATACAAGAGTCTAAGGAATAAGAGGCCAAGAAGAGAAATAACACATCCACCATCTACATGCTTAGGAAAATGAAATTAAACATATGTAACTTTGATTAATAATGATCTTCATTTCAATAGCACAATGTTTGATTTTGAATTCACCAATCAATTATAAATTTTGGTAGCATAACAGTAGTGCCAAAGCAAATAAAATAGAAGGAATTACACTACAAAACAAAAAATATCTGATTTTATATCTCTTCACTTATAATCAACAAAAGTTATCCCATTGAAATGACCATGCCCTAGCTATTTGTAACAAATCTGGTCAATGCAAGGAAATAATTTATCCCTTAAAATTAAAAAACACTTTAATTTGAACTTAAGTTGTACTCCCCCCCTCAAAAGTAAGCTCATTAACAAAATAGATAAGACAATTTAGTTTTTGGCATATGTGAATAAAAATGACTTTCAAATTAATAAAAATGCACTTTATAAATTTAATCACAACAATACAAGAAACTTTTGATTAGGGGACTCTCTCATGAAATTGACCATGCCATGTAGACCACATTGTAACTAGATTTCCAACACCATAAATAGTTCAAAAAATGGACTCCTAGTTTTGAAGATATGGAAAAAATATCCTCCAAGGTTATTTAAGACACCAAGGTGAGAAATTTCAATTTTAGGCTCATTAATTTTTCAAAAATTAATAAAAATTTGAGAATAAATTTTATAAATTGTGTGGCCTATGAAAGCATGTGCCTGGGAGGGATAAATGGTTGGTTGGGCTACATGGGCTTGCACTACAAAATTTTTATTTTTAAAAAACCATTCCCCCCATGGGAGGGGAAGAGTCTAAATCATGGTTTGGTGGAAACCATGGTTTTTAAAAACCACAAAATTTTTCAATTTTGGCTCATACATCTAATAAGTTTCAATAAAATACTTTTTTTTTAATTTTGGTTTAAATTTTATGGATTAAAAAATCATTATTCTTGAAATTTGAGTTTTTGAAAAATGAATTATTTTTAAACAATTTGATTTTTGATCAAATTTATATGATTTCTATACTAGGTCACTTCACTAAGAGAATAAAGAGTTAGGATTGCATTTTTAGGCAAAGTGGTAAACATGAAATTTATTTGTATAGATTTGGGATTTCTATCAATAGTACTTTTAAGATTCTACCATGTATGAAAAACAAGATACACCCATGGGAAGTGGGGATGTAAGTGTAAAATACTAAGCAAATAAGACATTCAAACACAAATTAGGGGAGCAACACTTTATTTTCATGTTAAGTGCTTAATGTGAAATTTTATTGCACAGACATGGTATTTATAATATAAGTGGTTGTGGGTCTTGATTTGACAAAAAAATCAACATACACCGCTAATAAATTTGTGAGTGCTAAGACCAATGATTCGTAAGCATAAGTAAGAGTGGCTACAAAATGAAAAAAGAGGTTCCTTTATTTTATAAGGAATTAGGGCATGTTATGTAAGTAACAAAAGGCATCATAATCATAACCCATAGTAACAAAGGCTTATCTTTTTATACAACCAAATTTGTTTCCCTAATAATACATATAACAATTATATAGTATACTAACTTTCTTGAAGAAGTTTACAACACCAAATGATAAATTTATTATGGGCTAATATGGCATTACACCACTAAATCCTTCAAATTAGCTAGTGTAGTTCTCTAACCAAATTTTTTTCCTTGCCATGAGAATTGGGAATAAACCCTTTATAATAAAAACAATTGTAAGTATTTATAATTGGATCAAGATAATTTGCTTGTCTACACATCACCTAAGGAATAATTGATTATTAAAACTATCTAATCATTAAGTAGTCCATTCATAGCCATCTCCTTGTTAAAGGATTTTTCTCAGCACCTTAGTATCTTAAATATCTTCTTCAAACACTTTATACAACATGAGCTCAAGATCATCAATAAATATTGCATGTTGTGGGACATCACAGTTATTCTAATTAATTCACACCCTTTGTCTCTAAAACCATAATAGGACTTGACTATTAATATATTTTTTTGTTACTCTTTTTCATTGTTTTAGTAGATATGAAAAAAGGACAAAAATAACCATCATTCTCATGAAACTCCACACCCTCCACTGATTTGGAGATTTTAGTTCTATTGATTTGGGTTTTATGTGTACCCCAAAAATATTATGAGGTATACTCTAATGTTTCAATATTTATGAATGAAGATTCACTCCAAGTCATGAGTTAAAGGGTATTGGGTTTTTTAAACAGCATGTTGGTGGAATAGTGATAAGTAAAGTAGTATGTTTAACATAGATGGATTGAATAAGGATGAGTATGAATCAATTTAAGATGGGTGGACTATTGATGGATCTAACCTAAGGTGGGTAGGACCAAAATAATCTCAAAAATGGGGAAATATAAAGTAAAAAAGGAGGCTCATGGGTCAATCAAAATTAAAAATTTCTAAACCAACACTTGAGCTAAAGATTGGACAAGTAATCAGAAACTAATGTTTGATGCAAGATACTAAGATCACACCAACAATCAAGAACATTTACAATTCCAAGTAAATAATAAATACAATAAAATTTATCATGTATAATCAAAGGCTTCCATGTTTGCAAGATTATGTTAGCACATCCATTAGTGGGGATTATGATTAACACATAAAAGGAAATTCAAACCAAAAACATCACAATAAGAATAACTATATTGAAAATATAATATATATAAGGTTGGAATGGGGAAGGCCTCATCTCTCAAGCGAAGTCTAAAAATACATGTCCAAAAATAACATTTTATACCAACTTTCATGCAAATCATGCATGTACAATGGTAATTTATCATAAATAGAGTTATTAAATTAAAATATAATAAATAAATACAAATTAAATTATGAATCAACATTCCAACATAGCTAAACATGAAAATACATATGCATAATTAGAGGGTGTTAATTTGGCACCACTAGAAGAAGAAAACCATTGAATAGTCGTTGTAGAAGCTAAAGAAGATGGAATTATCATTGTAACTTGAGTTACAACTATAAATATCCCTATTTCTATAGATATGCTTAAATTTTCCATTGACGTAGTTAAAGCAGTGAAAATTAGAAGTGATACATACATGGGCCCAATCTATGTTTTCACTAGTGTATACTTTGTAACCTAAGTACATTGAGGAGGTGGCTATGTTTCCCCTACTACTAAAGTTAATTACTTGGTTACTTCCATATTCAAATATAATATGTGGTTAGCCTAGAAGTCTATATTTATACTTTCATAATAAATCAAATATGTATTTAATAACTATGAGAGCTTGTCTACTAAATTCTAATGTGTAACCAATCCAACCTTGACCCCTACATGAAGTGTCTCAATTCCAATGATTTGGTCTTTGGAGAAAAATATTATTTTAAATATTTCATCATTATTCCTATAGACCATGTCTTGAATATTAGCTTGCATTCTATCAACTACTACTCATGGAGATTTTTAAAATGGGTTTAGGGAACATTTGTCCTCAAAAAGTGATTACCTAAGTGACTCTCATATCTTGTAGGATAGAGGTTGCTTCTTTCTCCTAATTGGTAAATTACATCACTTAGAGTTCACATTCCCTAATACCACTCAAGCAAGTTTTCCCTCTTAACAACAACAAAATTATAGATCCATGCAACCTCAGATGATGTTATTAAATTTAAATGGGTATAAGCCTCATTTCTAGTTGTTTGGATTAAAAAACAAAAATTTCCATTAATTTCCTTTATTTTATTAAACAAATGAATGATACCCCCCAACTCAGGCTAAGATATGGAATTTGTATACTTTATTATATGAATAGTTTTGTAGATATTTCTAGCTACCCCATACACATTATCTATGATCTCTTTAAGAGCCTAGATGGTGATCCTCTTTGGTATCTTGTGAATAGAATGATAAAATATTTTGAACATTTATTTTATAAATCCTCTAGTATCATCCATAAAACTATAAGTATCTTCTCTATACCAATCTAGTTATGACAAATTTAATTTTCTTCTCTTTATCATATATTATATGTCTTCTCTCTAATCCAACTCAACCCATTGTCCTTATATAACCATAATATTTATTTGTACCTTCATCAAGGTATAAGATTATCTATCAAAATGAAATTTGAATAGGGTTTTTGACAATTACTAGATGTTACCTTCCTTCTTCTTCTTCTCATTGTATTTGAATAATCCATGAAGGAATGTTCACTACAACCTATTACTTTGCTTAAATATAGGAAGGGGTTTTCCTTAAAGGAAACATGACCATGGGGGAAAATTTAATAGCTATAGTGAAAGGAGGTATATCTTTCTTCCATACAATATCCTACTTTTAGATTAATGTATCAATTATGTATTTAGCCTTGCCTGCCACTTTGTGTACTAAAATTATAGGTGAATTAATTTGAAAATCTTGACCAATGGGGCTTTCTAGTTGTGTAGATGACCTAGGAGGGGTGGATTACATGGAAAAAATGGAAGTTTTTAAAAATATACCCTCTATAATAGCTTAGGGGACTGAGGACTGATTCCACTAAATAATGAATAGGTCACTTGAGTACTAAGTAGGTTTTTTAAATAATCTGTCACTAATGTATAAATAACCCCAATAGTCATAGAAGTAATGATAGGACCCATAGTAGTATATTGGGTTGTGGTAGGAAAAATTAGCACTAAATCTACATGAGATTTATTTTTTTAGCTTAAGGAATGTAAATAATGTGAATAATCTACCACACTAATTATATCAACAGTAATAGAGGAAATACTAAAAGGATGAGGAATTGGTTGACTTACAACTTGAGGAGAGATAACTAGGGCACCAATTACTGTAGTTATCATTGTAGTAGCCTAAGGTGGAGATCTTAGAGGTGTACTTGTCGATGGCCCATGTGTTAGGTGGATAGATGCTTGTTTAGACCTTCTTATTTCAACATATGCATTTTCATCCAATTGATTCATAATTTCCAATGCAACCAATTTATCAAGCATAATCCAAGGTAGGTATATATTTTGTGCCCTAGTTCCCTCAATATTGATTATAGTGCACTCAAGATCTAACCAATAGTCTCCCATATTTTTAATGGTCTTCTTTATAATATTAGATAACTTGGGCATGTTATTCTCATGTATTTACTAATATAAATTATGGAAAAAGGTCTTACTCAACCTTTTCATATTCTTTCTAAACTTGTTCACATGGATAACATTGAATTCATCACAAATTCAATTATTGTTGTATATCACAGATGGTTACCAAAGTTATTCATATGAGGAATGAATAGTTTCTATAAAATCATCAACCACATAAGACATCATATATAATTTATCATCTTGTAAACTCCCTAGGTTTTTATTCATATAATCAAGTTAGAGTTGATGATCTCCCCCAATGTCATGATTTTTTTGGAGGTCAAAATAATTTCCAACAAAGGGACCCATATCTCATTAATGGAAGTAATGATTAAGAAACCATAGGTTTTGTTTAGTAGGGTCATGACAATTATAATATCTAGTCTCAAGATAATAATGGGGATGGATGAATTAGGGCCCTAAAATAAAAATTTTCTTGGGTTTCCATACCATTCATATAACTTGTTTCCAATGTTATTGGTAAGGAGCCAAAAATTCACCATATCCTGCCTATAAGTCAATTCAGGCATAGGTAATTTGGAATACCTCTCAAAAGCATTTCCAATTATATACACTATTGGGGTCTTACTGAGTTTGAAATTAATATTTTCTCAAAATAAATAGTATTCAAAAATAAATCAAATAACATGTCACTACAAGGCATTTCCTCTAGTTTGGTGGCTATGATATGAAAAGAAATTATATTTAATGCTATAAAGTCATCTTTATACCTCCATGTGAAAAATTTAAATATAGTCTTCATCCTTACATGGCTTGACTACATCAAACTCATCCCAAATAATAGATTAATGCTTGAAATCATGATTGAGAGATACTGAATTGAATGTTATATCAATGTATTCAGTCATCCCTATAATCAAATATGTAGAAGGAGCTAGAGTGTGAGATGAGGAAGCTATTGAAAATCTACTCTAAAGATGTTTGTGTTATGAAAATTCTATAAAATATTGATCATAATGGATTTATATATTCACATTTTTCACTTGATAGCTAGAAGGTAATGTGATAGGAATGAATGTGGCAATTCAAACTATGTTTATTTCAATGTATTAAACAGGAGAATTGAATATATTGATTCATCAATTCATGTGGATTAATTTCAACAATGGGATTTTTTCCATTCATTACATATTATTTTCATTTGAATTCCATAATACCAAATTCCATGGTTTTTACTGCCATGTGGCTTCTTCTAACTACTCCCAGATGCTTAGTCATTAATGTGTGATAGGTGTACCTTTTTCACTCTTTTAGGCTTAGGATTGGCATATTTATTATTTGATTATGTGGCTATTAAGGACACATGTCTATCTATCACTAATATTATCATAGTTAAGTTATGGCTAGTTATGCTTTGTCCTTTTAGCTATAGGTTAGTGGGATGATGACACATGGATGACTCTCGATGATTTACTTTCCCAAGATCAATCGTACCAATGAATTTGTTGATGTAACCTTTGGTTTTATATGATTATGACATGTGGATGGATCTTTCTATTTTGATTAATTTATATTGGTTATACCAATGCCTCTACTAATGTAACCTATAGGATAGTGAGATAATAACAATTAGATAACTCTCGTTACTCTACTTGCCTAGGACTGTCCATACAAAAGGCTTTATTGATGTCACTCTTAGGTTAGTGGGATGATATATGGATGGATCTTTCTACTCCACTTGCCTACGACTGTCCATGTAAAAGGCTTTGTTGATGTCACCACTAGATGATCAAGATGAATTATCCTTTTCATTTGGGCCCCAAGTGATTTTGGGTTTGTTGGTAAATTGATTTTTTAAATGTATATAAAATAAATCAAATTACCAAACTTTTTTTTAACATTGATTTTATGACATCAAGTGGATGTCAAACTAGTGCCTATGTTGAGTTCTTGAAGTGTTGAGAATATAATCATATTTCCAAGATGATTGAGATAGTAGGTGGGCAAAATGTATATGGCTTATTTGCTACTTATCTAGTGGATTTAGTGTGGAAGCACATGGGATTCTCCTCATAGGTTCAAAACCTCTTGGGCTTTAGGAAAAGAGAGCTTGGGCTTCTCCTTTCTATTTCATAATTCCAGGCTTAATGATCTGATTAGTTCTGATACTAGATATGGAGGAACAATAAAAATATATTTATTCTAACATGAAATACGTTACAGAGCTTCATATTTATACATGAATATGAGATCATAATAGTTCCTATAAAATAGGAAAGATAAAACCAAATTGAAACATAAAATCTCCCAAATATTAATTGGGAGTTACAAAATACCAAGATTAAAAGATATTTGTGATTTACTAATCTAAATATCCCAATAACCTATCTATGGTAAATAACCATATACTAATGACTAAATATAAATAATTATGAGTAATTAAATATTAATCATTTATTTACAATGGTGAATTAATCACCTAAAATTCCCCACCTTAATTTAAAATTATCTCAAGTGAATAGTAGAGAAATTTTTTGAATGCCTCAATTTTTTCTCATGCAATTGATTTAGTAAAAACATTTGCACATTGTTGATTTGTCAAGAAATACTAGAGCTGGATGTTGTTGTTCTAAACATGTTTATGAATGAAATGAACTTTCACCTTAATATTTTTAATACATTCATGAAATATTGGATTGTGAACAAACTACACTAATCCTTCATTATCTACATGAAGAATTGTTGATTGATTTTGTGGTAATTCAAATCCTTCAACTATACATATGAGCCAAATCACTTCATAGATAGTTCCTATTGTGGCATAATATTTTGATTCTATGTAGGACCTTGAAACACAATTTTTCTTCTTACTCCCCCATGATATCAGTTTAGATCCCAAAAAGAATACAAATTTTAAATTGGATTTCTTTTCATCAATGTTTCTTGCATAAGTCTGAGTATCCTATCAAGAAGAAGTTATCATTCTTCTAGTATTCTAGGTCAAAATCCATAGTTCCTATGGTGTATCTCAATACTCACTTTTTTGCTTCCTAGTTACATATTCTCTTGTATGAACCTTGAAAGATAACTGATAGCATAGATGATGTTTGGCCTAGTTTAGGTTAGGTAAATGAGATACCCCATCAACTACCAATATATAGTTGAATTTACCTATGGTGTTGGATCTACTCAAGACAGCTGAATTTTTTTCTCCATAGGTGTGTAAATTGGTTTTCTATCTATCATTTGAAATTTATTGAGCATTATCCTAGCATATTTGAGATGAGATACAAAAATGTGATTTTCTCTCTACCAAACTTTTAAGCCAAGATAATAGTATAAAATCCTAATATCTGTCATTTTGAATGATCAATTTATATATTTATTTATTGATTCAATCATCTTTACTAAACTACTAGTGATGAATATATCATCGACATATACAACTATAATTACTATCTCCCACCTAGATTTTTGAGGTAGAGATTTGGATTATATAGACTCCTTTTCAATCCATGTTTCAAGAGATGCATGTCAATCTTGATATACCATGCTCTAAAAGCCTATTTAAGACCATACAATGATTTGACAAGTCTACAAACTTTATCTTATTTTCTAGATTTGATAAAACATTTTGGTTGAGTCATTTAGAATTTTTCCTATAAGTCCCTATTAAGGAAGGAACTTTTCATGTCCATTTGATGGACTTTCCAACCAAACTATGCAGCTAGAGCAAAAATCATCTTAATAGTTTTGATCTTTGTTATGAGAGAAAATGTATCTTCATATTTAATGCCTTATTTTTTAACATACCCCTTCACAACTAGTCTTACCTTATACTTGTCGAGACTCCCATCTACTTTGTACTTCATTTTAAAGATCTATTTGCATCTGATTGGCTTATTCCCTAGTGGAAGATCTATAAGTTTCCATGTTTTATTATTCATCAATGAATTATATTCTATATCCATGACATCTTTCCAAGGTTTCAATTATAGGGTTTCTTGAATTATAGAGGGCTCAATAGATTTAAAAAACTATACTTATTAAGGCCAAATTGACCTAACCATGATCTATACTACAAGTTCTTGGTCTAGTGAGTGATGTGTTTGGAACACCATCCAGTTTTTAATCTTTGAGTGTATTTGTATACCATTTAGGCATATATTAAGTAGTTCTTGTGGGTGGTGGAGCTGAACCATTATTCCTATTATCATTATTGTATTCATTTGGGAGATTACCATCTTCTATATTTTTTATAGGACTGATTTATTTACCAGGTGCACTTATAGAAGGATCTTCTAATTCTTTCTTTTCAAAGAACTCGACATCCCTTCTAGTGTAGATTTGTCTGGTTTTTGGATCCATGAGTCTATAGGTAAGTGCTTCTTCATTGTACCCAAAGAACACATTTTTTTGGCTTTCATATCAAGTTTAATCCATTCTAATTTGGTAATGTGCATACTTAATTGGCATCCAAAAACTCAAAGATGTGTTATAGATGGTTTTTTTCCTAACTAGGATTCATGTGGATTTCCTTCATAAATAACTACAATGGGTACTCTATTGAATAGATATACAACAATTTTGACAGCTTCTACCAAAATGTTTTTGTTAAACTTAAATCATGTATCATACATTTCACCATTTCTACAATAGTACAATTCCTCTATTTAACAACTATATTTTGTTG
This sequence comes from Torreya grandis, assembly GCA_037957365.1. Lineage (NCBI taxonomy): Eukaryota > Viridiplantae > Streptophyta > Pinopsida > Cupressales > Taxaceae > Torreya > Torreya grandis. The sequence goes on from JARHVA010002242.1 coordinate 1,479,134, forward strand.
TGGTGTATATATAGGTGTCATTTGATGATGAATGTCATTTTTTTGCAAAAAAAAATTAAACTCATTACTAGTGAATTCCCCCCATGATCTGAGTGGAGGGTCTTGATTTTTTGAATAGATTCTATTTCAACAGCCACTTTTAATTTATTGAAAGTTTCAAAAGCTTAAAAAAAAATTTAAGATAATAGACCTACATTTTTTTAGAATAATCACCAACAAAGAGCATAAAGTACTTAAATCCAACATGATTAGGTGTCATTGGTCTACACAGATCAGTGTGAACTAGATCAAGTCTACCATTAGATCTCTAGGTACTTTTCTAAAATGGAACTCTATGTTTCTCACCTACTAAGTAATCACGACATTTATCTGTACCATTTTTAAGAGGTGGTAATCCTCTTACTATATTATAGTGGTGGAGTGTGTCAAGATATCAAAAACTAATGTGGCCAAATATTCTATGCCATAATTGTGTTGAGTTTGTGCCCTTTACTATGAGTGCTTGGTTTTTTTTGAATGAAATAAAGTTGAAACATATGGTTTACATTAGATGATCATGTAATAATTTTGGAGTTTCTAGATTTGTCTTTGATGAAACACAATTCATTTCCACCTTTACAGTCAAAGTCAGTCTTCAAATTGTGGTCTAAGAGTTGACTTATTGATAACAAGTTTTTATTTAATCTAGGCACATAAATAACATCTATGATTATACAAGTTTGTGTGCCTAGGGTTAAGGCAATGTTGCCAATTCCTTGCACATTGTATGAGGTATCATCACCCAAATAAACATGATTTTTATTGGGTATGTCCTTTAGAGTGAAAAACCAATCTTTTTTACCTATCATGTGTCGAGTTACACTTGAGTCAACATACAATATGTCACTTTATGAGGTGGATTCATCATGGATATCTGTAGAGAGCATGTAGTCATCTTCTTCATCATGTTCTTGTTTGACAATATTACCTTGTTGCTTTGATTTCTTCTGCCAAGTCCCCTTTTACATCCTTGTGAATTATTGAATGAGCCAGAGGATAATTATTGGTTACTGGACTTATGACCACTAGAAGATCTTGTTATACCTATTTTCTACATCCCCTAAATTTTTCAAAAAAAAATAACACTTTCTACCATAGAGATGACCCTATCATGAAATCTAAAACTATATCAGGGACCCGATCGATTAATAGTATTTTTTAAATGTATGTTTTTTATTATGAAATGATAGTAATTGGTTGATTAATTTATATTTATGTTTCTATGTGATTTCAAAAATCATGGTGGATTAATAAATAAAATATTAGATTAATGAATAAAATACGTATATATATTTATGAATATGATCAATTATCTTATTTTTTAGTCAAAGCAGTTTTGAGATAGCATTTTAGTTATAATGGACTTTCAATTTTTGATAATTGAGGAGATTATGATGATTCTTTGATTTTCATAAATTATATGATATGATTTCTGATTTACAATAAATAATGGTGTTATATGGATGATTATCGCATTTAAAAACACTATATTTTAGAAATCAATGCATTAATTATTTGAAGGTAAATACCAAATTCATGGTTCATTTTATTTACTACTTCTAGTATAATGGACATTCAAAATGTTGATGTGCTTTAGGTGATTTGATGATATTATCAAAATTCAAGTTCTATATTGCATATCATAAGATCATTGTTATTATGTTTCATAAGTTCCAAGGTTCTATTTGATATTCTATATAAATTTAAGCCATTTTTAATTTCAAGATCCTAATAATTATTCCAATTTTATGTTTAAAAGCATAATTTTTAAGGCATGGAGGGCATTATATTATTTCATTGGGTTTAGAAATTTATAATGAGGAGGTTAAACCTTAGACGTATTTCATGAAATATGATGATTAAAGTGCTATTTGAAGTTAAGATAATCATCACATATATTTTTCAAAGGCTTAAGATCTTTGAAATGGTTCAAAAGTTTATCACATGGAATTATTAAGACCCTTCAGTTCATGATGATAAGGCATAGACATTTGCAAGGGTTTAAAGGTTCATTATGATATAGTTTATTTCCCTAAGTCTAAAGTTGTTTGGTTATGAAGTTTACTCAATACATTTATTGATTTGATAAACTAGTGTTTGGTTGGCACCACAATCCATTATGGCAAGGTGAGTTAGCATCAACATTTAATAAAATCATATCTTCAATGTTTTGAGATTGTCATGGTGATTTGGTAGTAATAGGAATTTAATGTGATTCACATAAGCCTAAATTTTTGGATTTTAGTTATGGTTTAGTGTGAATCATTAGTAATATTTAAATTTTTCTATGTTGATAACAAATTTTGCAGGATCACTAAGTACATCTTTGGTAAATGCAAACCAATTAGAATCAAGCACCTTGTTGAGTTGGTTACAACATGGAGGTGGAAAATATAAGTTTTAATTTTCTTGGTTTTTGGTTCATTCTTGGCAAGATTAGATGTGGAAGTGAATCTTTGGTTGGATAGATTTTGAGTTGTAGAGGAGATTTCATTGGGAATCTTGAGTAGGAATATTTTTGGGTACATTTCCAGGTATGATTCTTATAGTTTTGAGCAAACTTGATGATATATGTGATGTTTTTTATTTGAGTTTGTATTTTTTTGAAATAAATCATTCCCCAATTGCATAAAATAGAATAAATTTGGTCAACATAGATTTGTATGGAAATTCTGAGTGAATTTTGATTAATTTCATGAAGAAGTAGGGGCTATATTATAAGAAAAACTTATAAATCTGACTGCATGTGGATGTTTTAAGAGTTATTGATAATTTCTTAACTATATTTAAGAAATTTTTTATTTGTATGGAGATGTTATTAATTTTAGATAGCTTATATGATGAAAAGGATGAAATCTGAGGTTTTCTAGTTATTATTAACATGCATACAAAGGGCTCCTATCTATTTAATAGTGTATTTTGAGAATAGTATTATCTTAAAAGGGTTTTGTTAAAGGTCTTAGTTTATATATATGATATTTTAGGTCATTTTTATTTAGAGTTTTGTCAAAGATTGAAGTTTTGGAAATGGATCTGCATGTTTGATTTCTTAATAGATGACCAATGATTTTCTCGTGTTTTAATATTTTTAAAAAATAATAGTGCTCAACATGCATGAATATGGACACTAAACTTTTTTTTCTTTATAGTCTACTTTGTTGAAGAATAAAGGTAATTTTTGGTTCGAACCCTGATTTTCATGGATGAAGACTATCAAAACAAAGCAAGTTTTGATTTGTATACATAATTATATATGTAGTAGTTCTTCAAAATTTTGAAATAGATGAGCATGATAGATGTATGTGTTGAAAAATTTGTTCGATAGCATGGGTTTTTGATTGTTTGAAGATGATTTTTTATAAGGGTTTTCTGAAACATTTATGAGAATCTTATTTTCAAATATTGGTCCATTGATTCGTATGATGCATGTAATTCATTTTAGTTTCAAAAAAAGAGTTTATTGCATGAAAAATGATATCAAGGTTTTGATATAAATATACTATGACAGTCTGCATGTGCATGAAATTTTTTTGGTATATTTGAGAATCACAGTGCATGTATATTGTGGAAATTAGGAAATACCAAAACTTTTAAGTTACAAGAAGTGGTTTTAAGCTTGGCTTTTTTGGTATGAATTATGAAGCTGGTATGCCATATTTATTCATGAATATGTTAATGATTTTGACTTCATAAGATGTTGGTTATTTTTAAAACTTAAGTTTTGGTTTCTTAGAGAAAACTTAGTTTATACAAAAAGATATAATTTGGTTTTGTATAGTAAGTTTTGAATTATCCGATCAACTATTTTGTGGGAATATATCAAAGTTGTAATATATATATATATATATATATATATATATATATATATATATATATATGTTCTCAAACCTTGTATGATAGTATTAGTCAATGTGTTGACTTGAAAAAAAATATGAGGTTTTTGTTAAGTTTACATCTCATAATCGAGGTCATGGGTCTCGATTTAAATTTGGATATTGAAGTTGTAATTTTCTAATGAGCCAGTTATTTCTCAGTTAAAATTTACATGAGGACTATATTAGGTAAATAAGTATGTTTTAATTTTCATTTGGTGTTGTCACTTTGAAATATTTTACTAGATTTTTTTATATCTTCATTTTAGAATGGTTTAATTTTTAACTGACTCAATGAATATTAAAAATTTAGGAAGTCATCAGGAATTTATGAAAATAAATGATATTGGTTTTAAAGGCACAATAATGTGTCGATGGATTAGTGGGATATTTTTAACAGATACTTGGTTTACATTTGGAATTCCATTAAGATATTTTAAAATGAAATTATGATAATATTTGAAGATTCAAAGGGAAATTTGATACAATTAGATGATTTTTAGTTCTGTTCTATTTATTAAGAAATGATAGTATACAGTATCCAGTCTTACTTCTTTTTTAGAAGTTTGTTGATTTTCAATCTTGAAATTGTTATATTCTAGATTGTTCATAATGTCTTGGTGGAACCATCCTAAATCAACTAGAAGTGATGATGATAAAGGATGGATAAATAATTTTGGTAGTGATGTAAATTAAACTAATCTTAATAGGAACTTTTTTATAGGTGATTTTTTTGCAAGACGTTTTGGTCCCAAATTCAATAGGGAAACTAGGATGTCTATACATTTTGATGCCTCAGATTCTAAATCCTAGAATGTACTTAATAGCTTGTCTTTTAATCTAGTTAATATAGGCCATAAGGGAAATAGAGGTTTCTATGGCCATAGGTTTTGATTAATATCCCACTCATGGAGTAGTTTTTTTTTCATCACTTAGACAATAAACCACAACATCTTCCCATTCAGTCTCCTAAAAGAGTGAAGAAATCTATTAAACCTAATCCTACTAATCAGACCACATAGTTTGAAATTGAGACTGTCCATACTAAAAACTTCATAAATCTTTCCATTCTTTCAGATAAACCTTCTCCTTCCTATAGAGAACCTATTATGAAATGTAAAAGGTTAAGTTTAGTAGTTGCCCATAGTGATCCTATCTTAAGATTTGAAAGGTTGAATTTGGGTATACATGGACATGCTAGTAGGAGAAATAAATTAGATTTTCTACTTCTAACTGCATAAAAGAGAACTGTAGAAAAGAAAGTTGAAAGTCAGTAGAACCTGATACACCTATGAAATTTAGAATGTTGAAAAGAATCAAATTGGAAGTTGATGATAACACAAGAGATTTCAGGATGAAGTTGTTTTAGTTACCTACTATTGAGATGGAATATAATGTGTATCTTAATGCACAAGATAAGCCTATGATTGAATTATTTTTAGACTCAGAGGATTATTGGATGTCCACTACATAAAATGTGTTTATAGTTGAACTATTTCATGATAGAACTTTATTTTCAGTTTGATACTTAACTTTAGATTTTTGATAGCTTTAATGGTAATATTTTAGAGATGCAGTAGATTTAATTTTGATATTAATATATATATATATATAAGTTATTTTTGACATACATTATGTTTTAATATAAATAAAATTTATTGATCTTTGACTTATATATTTTATGGTTAAAATATGTATTCTAATATATTATTAATTGATGAGGGTCCCCACCTGTTAATATTAGTACCCCTGATCTATATTTTAAATAAATTGATCAATTAAATTGTTAAGTCTTAATTAAACCTATCCTTAACCAATATTTATTTTATAACTACTTGAATTTTTTAAAGTCAATTAGTTAGCATAAACTGATAATTAACTAAAGTTAGTTATAACTTATTGACAACTAAGTTTGAAGGTATTAAAGGAGATCAAGGACTCATTTGAAGATATAAGAACAAGTATTGAAGACTTATACATTTTTGTGAAGTCCATCATTCATCTTTCTTCTTTCTATGCAACTTCTCTGAGATAGTATAATTTTTACAGATAGATCCAATGGTACTTTATCCGATAATTGAGTAATTATTTATGCAACACAAGTATATCCAGTTTTTATTATCATTTAATATTTATTATCTGAAGTTTACTAAGATTAACATATTTTGATGATTATTATTCACATTATTATATGCAGATTCCAAGTATTCAACATAAAAAATGATGCAAACATTTTGTTATTTTGTGATACTTCATTGATCTATTTTGATTCTAAAGTTGTCACTCAAGTTATTATAAAGGAAGAATGTTGGTTTTCTCAACAAAATTATCTTTTTTGCTAAGATGACTCTCCTTTGAGACTCACATGCTTTATTGTAATCTATTTTGACTCTAACTTTAATACAATTTTATCTTTAACTTTATTTTAATCTAATTTTATTTCTGTTTCTTAGTTTATTTCCTAAATTGTTTTCTATTTCATTTCTATTTTAGAGTTTATTAATTCCTTAGCTTAGTTTTTTTTCTTTCTTTTGATTAGATAGCAAAAGACTTTTCTTTTAATCAGTTCTTTCTTTTAGTTTTGTTTTAGAGTTTAAGTTCTTTAGTGTTTAATCTTAATCTTAATTAGTTACTAAATATATTTAAGTTTCCAATTAATAATCTTTTATGTTTAATTTAGACTTGTTATTTGATAATTTTTTCATAGTTTATTAGATTCATTTCTATTTATTTTTAAGCTTAGTATTAGATTATTTGATAGTTTTAGTTCTTAGTCTTTATCTTATTTTAAGTTTACTTTCGATTATACTAGATTGCTTCAGTTAGACTTTATTACTTAAATAATTTGTTGTCTTTTTCTTAGTTTAGTTGTTCGCTTATTTTTAGTTAGTTTGTTTGTTGTTGTGTCTCTTTTTTATTTTTTATGTGTTCGAATAGCTTATCTTTTCTATTTTCTTAAATCTATTTCTTATATTCTTGGTTATCTTTTGAAGTTAACTTGGAGAATATTTAGTAAGAAGCAAGATATTATTTGAATATACAAATATTTATTGAATCAGATTTCTATTTTTTAAGAAATTATCTAACTCCTAAATTTTTTATATCGAATAGAATAGATTACAAATTCTTATCTTAACTAATTCATGATTTGATAAAGTGGATTTCTAATTGTTATAATAGAATATGTTGTATTTGATAACCTATTGATTATTTTTTAGAATTTATAAAAAAAAAATTGCATTCTTAGGATCATAATTGAACCTTTAGAACCCCATGATTAGACTAGTATGATTCCACCTTGACCTTTGTGAAAGGTGAAAGGGTTTATTTTTTAATGGTACAATTTCTATCATCAATAAATTTGGTGACTCTACTAGGAAAAGTTATTCAAAAATCTAAGTTTTAGTTTTGTTTTCTTCTTGCTAATGATACTTAGAGGTCAACAACCTCCTATTATTCAACCTAGAATAGATATAGAAGATGATCAAGTTGATTTTGATTTCAATCTAATGTATTATGCATGATATAATCATCCTGAAAGTCTTCATCAAATTATTGAAGACATAAATCAAAAAGAAGAGATTCCAGATTCTAAAATTGATTGGTATTTAAACATTACACATGAAACTCAATGAAACATTCTAAATTCAAATAGAAAAATTTAGGAAGATAGAGCAAGATTTTTAGCTACTAATCGTAGGCTTAGAACTTATTTTTTTCTGATTCTTTTCCATTTGATGTTTATATTTTTTTTACTAAAACTAGTATACCAATTTACAATTAAATCAAGTACATCACGTTCAAGGTAATCAATTTGTTTAGGTAAAAACTATTGAAGCTTCTAATGGGAGATAAACTACTGGGAGAATAACTAGAACTAGAAAGGAGGCTAAAAGATCTAATTCACATGTTGTAAAATAATAAAGAATAAGATGATATCACTGAAGTTGAAGATGAAGCAAAAGCTCAAAAAAATCATCAGATAGCTATAGCACCATAGATTTTTGCTAATCTAATTAATGTTAAGAATTGTCTTGGTAGGTTACCTTATCTTAAGGGATTGAATATACCAAAGTTTTCTAGTACTTTTGGAGAATCTTGGGAAGATCACTTATAAGATTTTAGATTGGTTTGTGCTGCTCTTAGAATAACTAATGAAAAGATTTTTTTAATATTTTTTACCCAAACATTAGAATAAAAATCTTATTATGCATTTGTTAGTCTACCTATTAAATTAATTGACACTTGGAGAGATGTTGAAGATTGGCTAGAGTTATCCTTTGAAAAAGTTAAAGAAAATTTTGATCTAGTCAATGATCTTGTGAATATTTATATTGATCTAGGTGAGACCATTTATCATTTCATTTCTAGGTTCACTAAGCTATATCAAAAGATCTTACATGATCTTAGACCTTCTAAAAATTTATCTAGACTTTATGTTTGCAATACATTACCTTTAAAGTATAAAATAGATTTAGAAGATAAAGGCATTATAGAATATAGTAAAAACTTAGGTTTCTATATTGAATATGAAAATAATTTTAAATGCATTGGTTTTAAATATAGATCATTCATAGGCTTAAATTTATATAATTTAAAAAAATTAAAGGTAATACAATGTCTAGGCAATGAGTTGATTGTTGTTAAAAGACAACTTAATGATAAACCTTCTTCCTCAAATAAAAAAAATAAAAAATTAAAAGATAGACATTATGTATTACTATAATGTATATGAATTGGATCATAATCCATAATCATGTATTTTTAATCAAAAGTTTAATAAATATCTTCAAGGGAAGGATGAAATAACTAAAGATCTAGTATACAATATAAATACTATTTATGATCCTTCATAAATGAGATTGTTTATGTTATAAATAATAGGAATAAAGATTATAATTCCCCTCAAAATAATAAAATAGTAAATAATAAACCTTATTTTGATGATAAAGGGAAAATAGATAAAGAAAAATTAGCTTAGAATAATGCTAATAATTTTAAGACAAATTGATAAAACTACACAAACCATCCATTTCTCAACTAGATATAATAACATTCAATATCAACATTATAAATCTAAAAATTTAAGACAAAATGATGCTAAAACTTATAACATAATTGATGATTTGTCAACAATTAAGGCTAGATTTTCTTTACTATAAGTATCTAGTCTTCTAAAATAGCTTGATAAGATCAATGAGGTTAAAAATCCTAGAGTTGATGTAAACTTGTAAGAAGAAAGCAATTATGAACATATTTATGCTCAACATTTTACCCTCCTACTGATTATATTATTCCTTTTTATGTCATAGTCAAGATTGCTAATAAAATAATTCATAATTGTATCTTAGATATAGGTGCCTCAAATAATATTATACCTAAATCCATTGTAGATCAATTAGATATATCTTATAAAACAAATAGTATGAAACTTACTGATTTTGATTCTATACAAACTAAGAGTTGTGGTAAGTTTCAAGACATAGTCATTAAAATTGCATAAGATGAATGGATTAGATGTATGACTAATATTCAAATGTTAGATATTCTTAGTAATTATGCAATATTGTTAGGAAGGGATTGGTCTAAAGTAACTGGAGATTTTATTGGGAAAGATATAACATGGGTTCCTATAAGTAATAAAATTGCATTGATTAAAAGAAAAAAAAATTATGGTACACCTATTGAGTCACCTTCTTCTTCTAATATTTCTTACATTGAAATTTGAATCGAGACTATGAATTGTTTAATTTAGATGAACCAAAAAATCAGCATAAAGAAATATTTGAAAATAATATTTTATGGTCACTTTACTTTGATGGAGCTTACTCTCAACAAGGTAATGGTTTTGGAATTTATCTGAATTCTCCTATAGATATATGTTTTTGTTATGCCTTCAAATTATTTTTTGAAAATACTAATATTATATCAGATTTTGAAGCATTATATTTGGATTTAGAAAAGGTAATAAAATTAAATATTTAGCATTTAGAAGGTTCAAAGTTAATTATTAGACAAGTTCGTAAGATTTATAAGACTAATCAAAATCATCTACACCATTACACATAAAAATTTTGGTCATTATTTAAGCATTTTGAAGCATTTAAGATTACACATATTCTTATAAAATTCAACATTAGAATTAATAAGCTTGTTGTTTATGCCTCTAATCCAACTCTAAGTGAGATTGAACCTGCTACAAAATTTTATTTTGTTAAATGTTTTCATCTTAAGATTTTTTATTTTAATGATAGTTGGCCTATTTTTAATTATGATAAACATATAGATTCATTAATTAAAGGCAATTATTTTGATCACGATGACTATATACTAAATTATGGAGATTATTTACAATTAAAGAGTAACAAATTGTGCTAGTTTGATGAGTTTAGAATCTATATTCATGCCTAATGATCAACCTAAAATATCTAGAATAGAAAAACCATCAAGGAGAATCATAGGTGAAACCACTTCTATCAATTTAGGTATTAAAAAAGATCTAAAATATGTTTATCTAAGAATTCAAGTGACTATTAGTGAGAAGGTTAAATTCATTAAATATTTAAAGAGTTCATTGGCATTTTTGCTTGGTAATTAAAGGATATTAAAGGATATGATACTAAAATTGTTAGACATGATATACTTATTAAGCTTGGTATTAAACCTATTAGGTAGAAAATATGAAGAATCATCTCTTTGTTAGAAGACACCATTAATAAAGAGTTGGATAAGATGATTGATGATGGTGTCATTTTTTTTGTAACATATTCAAAATAGGTAACTAAACTAGTTTCAGTTCGAAATAAAAATGATGACATTAGATTATGTGTTGATTTTAGAGATCTAAATAAAGCTAGTGTTAAAGATAATTTTCCTCTACCAAGCATAGATCAGATTTTACAATAAGTTGTAGGATTAAAAATAATATCTTTATTGGATAGATTTTTAGATTATAATCATATCTTTGTCAATTTTGAAAATAGACATAAAACTACTTTTACCACTCATAGAGTTAATTTTATTTATAACAAAATACCTTTCATATTGATGAATGTAAGAGCTAATTTTAGAGAGTTATGCATGTTGATTTTGATGATTTGATTGGTATTACTATTCAATTTTATTTAGATGATCTCACCTTATATTTTAAAAAGATGAAAAAATATTTATACCATCTTTGTGAAGTATTCACAAGATGTAGAAAATTTTGTATTTCTTTGAATCCAAAGAAATCAATTTTTGGTGTGATTGAGGGTAAGTTGTTAGAACACATTATTTCAAAAGTTGGTATTTCAATTACTCCCAAATGTGGTAAAGCTATTAAGGAACTACCTCCTCCCAAAGATCAATCTAGTTTAAGGTATTTCTTTAGTAAAATAAACATTGTTAGAAAATTTATTTCAAATTTTGCTGACAAGTCTAATCCATTACAATTTTTGCTTAAGAAAGATAAAATATATAATTGAAATGAGGGGGCTGAATTAACTTTTAATTGTGTTAAAGATGTCATTGCAAGTGATCTTGTTCTTTCTAAAATGGATTTAAATAAAGCATTTATTATCTATGTTAATGCTACATAAAAAGCTATTGTATTTATAATAACTCAAGAATTTAAAAAATAATGAGAAAAAATCAATTAGATATATAAGTCAAGTGTTAAAAGATGTAGAAACTAGGTACCCCCTTATTGAGACATTCATTTTCTCCTTATTTTCTTTTTTGATTAAATTTTGATATTTATTGATGAGAAACAAAAAATTTGTGTAATCTAATGTACATATTTTGTCTTATCTTTTAAAACAACCAACCATTCAAGGAAGGCTTGTTAAGTGAATTTTATGCATTCAAGAATTTGATCTTGAATTTGAAACTTTCAAAATAATTAAAGGTAATGAATTAATAAAACATTTAACTAAAAATGTTTCTTTAGATATTAATGTTTTAGTTTTTTTAGTTTGGTCATGAAATGAATGAATGGGATTGTTTGTTGACTGAAAATGATTGGTACCATGACTTAGCTTATCATTTTCAAAAGTAGGCTTGTCCTAATAATTTAGCTAAAAAACAAAAATGTTTTTTAATATTAAAAGCATTAAATTTCTACTTGTTAGAATTTTTTTTGTTTTATTATAATAGATATGGAGTTTTGTTGTGATGTCTTACTCATGATCAGACATAAAAGGTGCTTAGAGGCTATCATGAAGGATAATTTGGTCGACATTATGCCAAAAAAATAATTGCTTATAAAATTTTAAGACCAAGTTATTATTGACTTAATTTTTTTCAAGATGCTTATAAGTTGGTTCGTTCTTGCATGATTTTTCAATTGTTTGTTGTAAGAGATAAACTGCTTGCAATGCCTTTAAATCCTATTATTCTTGAAAAATCTTTTACAAAATAAGACATTGATTTTATTTTTTATATTCACCCACCTTCATATATAGGTCATAGATATATTTTGACAATCATAGATTATTTCACTAAGTGGCATGAAGCCTAGGCACTTAAGAGTTCAGTAATAGGTGAAGTAATATCTTTCTTAAAAAATCAAAAAAATTCTAAATTTGAAGTCCCATATGAGATTATTTTAGATAATAGACCTTAATTCATTTCAAATAAATTTTTAGAATTCTTAGAAAAATAATTTATTATTTCTAGTCATTCATCTAAGTATTATCTGCAAAGAAATGGACAAGTTGAGTCCACAAATAAAAAATTGATTTCTATTATGAAGAAACTAGTTTGTGATAACAAAATAAATTATCATCTTAAATTTTTTAAAGCTTTATGGACTAAAAAGACTATCATTAAAGTAGCAACTAGTTATTGACCTTTTATGTTAGCATATAGGTTTGAAGTTACGCTACTAATAAAACTTCAGATTTTTTTAGTTAAGACTGCTTTACAATATATAATTGAATATATGAATTGAATTAAACAAAGATTGTATTATTTAGTAGCTCTTGACAAATCTAAAACAATAGAATTACAAAAATTAAAAAGAGCTAAATAAACATTTTTAAAAAAAAATTGATAAATAAATTCTAACCAAAAATTTAATGTTGATGATTTAGTCTTATATTGAGATAAAACCCTGAGGGTTTTGAAAAATATCATAAGTTTCATTCATTATGACTTGGACCTTATAGAATTGCCACAGTTCTTAGAAACAATGCATTTTATCTTAAATATCTTAAATAAAATTGGTTGTATTACTTAGTTAATGGTCATTACTTGAAACTATTTCATGATTAGTTATCTTTTAGTTTGTTCTTTGCTCTTTTTTGGCTTGTTTTATTTTCTTTTTGTTGTTTAGTTATGTAGCTTTTATTTGATTTTGTTTCTATTTGTTTTGTTTATTTTGTTATATTTTAATTTGAAGTGATCAATGAAGGTTGTAAATGGATAAATGTCACATTGTAAAGGAAAAATACAAGAATCATTCATTCTCAGAAGTTACTCTTATAAATTTAGTTTTTATAATAAATAAATAATATATGTTGAGTTATATTTGATTGTTAAAGTGTTTTTCATTTTTAAATTTTTACTTAAGGCATCTATATTTGATTGTGCATTCAGTCCAAACTTCTTTATTATATCACTCTCTTTCTTCATGTCATGTTAGCTGAACAATCCATTCCTTGCTAAAAATCATTATTTAAAAGGGTTCATGCTTAGCTACTTGAAAAATGATTTTTATTGGATCACACTCTTAAAAGAATTATGTTTTTATGTATGGGAAATTTATTGATACTCAACTTCATTACATAAAATTTACTAGAAAGGTCACTAGTGTTATGCCTATTTTCTACAGCCCCTAAATTTTTCAAAAAAAAATATACTTTATGCCATAGAGATGACCCTCTCATAAAATATAAAACTATTTCAGGGACTTGATTGATTAATAGTATTTTTTAAATACATGTTTTTTTATTATAAAATTATAATAACTGGTTGATTAATTCATATTTATGTTTCTAAGTGGTTTCAAAAAGCATGATAGATTAATGAATAAAATATGCATATATATTTCTAAATATGATTAGTTATCTTATTTTTTAGACAAAGTAGTTTTGAGATAGCATATCAATTAGTAATGGACTTTCAATTTTTGATAGTTGAGTAGATTATGATGTTTCTTTGATTTTCATATATGCTATGATATGATTTCTGATTTAGAATAGATAATGGTGTTATATAGATGATTATTGCATTTGAAAACACTATATTTTAGAAATCAATACATATATTATTTGAAGTATTTTTTTGAAGGTAAAGACCAGATACATGGTTCATTTTTTTGACTACTTCTAGTATAATGGGCATTCAAAATGTTGATGTGCTTCAAATGATTTGATGATGTTGTCAAAATTTAGATTCTATATTGCATATCATAAGATCAGTGTTATTATGTTTCATAAGTTCTAAGGTTCTATTTGATATTATATTTAAATTTAAGCCATTATTAATTTCAATATCCTAATAATTATTTCAAGTCTATGTTTAAAATCATAAGTTTTGAGGCATGGAGGGCATTCTATTATTTCATTGGGCTTAGAAATTTATAATGAGGAGGTTAGACCTTAGACTTATTTCATGAAATACGATGATTAAGGTGCTTTATGAAATTAAGAGTATCATCACATATATTTTTTAAAGGCTTAATATCTTTGAAATGGTTCAGAATTTTATCACATAGCATTATTAAGACCCTTTGGGTCATGATGATAAGGCATAGACATTTGCAAGGGTTTAAAGGTTCATTATGAGATAGTTTATTTCCGTAAGTCTAAAGTTGTTTGGTTATGAAGCATACTCAATGTATTTATTGATTTGATAAATTGGTGTTTGATTGGCACCATGATCCATTATGGCAAGGTGAGTTAGCATTAGCATTTAATAAAATCATATCTCTAATATTTCAAGATTGTCATGGGGATTTGGTAGTAATGAGAATTTAATGGGAGTTTAGTTATGGTTTAATGTGAATCATTAGTAATAACTAATTTTTTCAATGTCGATAACAAAGTTCACAAGATCACTAAGTACATCTTTGGTAAATCCAAACCAATCAGAATCAAGCACCTTGTTGAGTTGGTTATGGTAGGGAGGTGGCAGATATAAGTTTTCATTTTTTTAGTTTTTCATTCATTCTTGGCAATATTGGATGTGGAAGTGAATCTTTGGTTGGATAGATTTTGAGTTGCAAAGGATATTTCATTGAGAATCTCTAGCAAAAATATTTTTGGGTGCATTTCCAAGTATGATTCTTACAGTTTTGAGTGAACTTGATGATATATATGGCATTTTTGAATGGAGCTTACAATATTTTGAAAGAAATCATTCCTTAAATGTATGAAATGGAATAAATTTAGTCTACATGGATTTTTATGAAAATTTTGAGTGAATTTTGATTGATTTCATGAAGAAGTAGGGGCTATATTATAAAAAAATCTCACTACATGTAGACATTTTGAGAGTCACTGATAATTTCTTGAGTAAATTTAAGAAATTTGTTAACTTTATGGGCATGTTATCGGTTATGCATAACTTGTATGTATGATGAAAAAGATGAAAGCCAAAATTTTTTAGTTATTATTAACATGCATACAAAGGGATCCTATATGTTCAATGGTGTATTTTAAGAATAGTATTGTCTTAAAATGATTTTTTTGAAGATCTCAGTTCATATATATGATATTTCAGGTTATTTTTGTTGAGAATTTTGTCAGAGATTGAAGTTTAGGAAATGGCTCTGCATGTTTGATTTCTTGATAGATGACCAACGGTTTTCCTATGTTTCAATATTTTTGAAAAAGAATTGTGCTTAGCATGCATGAATATGGACACTAAACTTTTTGTTTTTCTTTATAGTCTAGTTTGTTGAAGAATAAAGGTAATTTTTGGTTTAAGGCCTAATTTTCATGGATGAAGTCTATCGAAACAAAGCAAGTTTTGGTTTCTATAAAAAATTATATATATAGTAGTTCTTTGATATTTTGAAATAGATGAGCATGATATATGTGTATGTTGATAAATTTATTTGATGGCATGGGTATTTGATAGTTTCAAGATGATTTTTTATAAGGGTTTTTTAAAACATTTGTGAGAATCTTATTTTCAATGATTGGTCCATTGATTCATATGATGTATGCAATTCATTTTAGTTTTAGAGAAAGATTTTATTACATGGAAAATGATATCAGGGTTTTGATATAAATATACTATGATAGTTTGCATATACATTAAAAAAATTCTATATATTTTAGAATCATGGTGCATGTATATTATGAAAATTGGGAAATACTAAACTTTGAAGTTGCAATAACGAATTTTAAGCTTGGTTATTTTTGTATAAATTGTGGATTTGGTGTCACTATGTTTGTCTATGAATATTCTAAAGATTTTTACTTCATAAGATGTTAGTTATTTATGAAACTTAAGTTTTGGTTTCTTATAGGCAACTTAATTTGTATAGAAAGATATAATTTGGTTTTATATAGGAAGTTTTGAATAACCTAATCAGATATTTTGTGGGAATATATCAAAATTGAAATATATATATATATATATATATATATATATATATATATATATATATATATATATATTCGCAAACCCCATTTGATAGTATCACTCATTGTGTTGACTTCTAAAAAATATGAGATTTCTATTAAGTTTACATCTTAGAATCAAGGTCATGTGTCTTGATTTAGTTTAGATATTGAAGTTGTAATTATCTGATGAGCTAGTTATTTCTCAATTAAAATTTACATGAGGACTATATTAGGTAAATAAGTATGTTTCAATTTTCATTTGGTGTTGTCACTTTGAAATATTTTACTAGATTTTTTAATATTTTCATTTAGAATGGTTCAGTTTTTAGCTGACTCAATGAAGTGAGAAAATTTAGAAAGTCATCAGGATTTTATGAAATAAATGATATTGGTTTTAAAGGCACACTCATGTGTTGATGGATCAGTGGGATATTTTTAATAGATACTTGGTTTACATTTGAAATTTCATTGAGATATTCTAAAACAAAATTATGATATTATGATAATATTTGAAAATTCAAAAATAAATTTGATATAATTAGTTGATTTTTAGTTTAGTTCAATTTAGTTTGTTGAGAAATGACAGTATACAGTATTCAATCTTGCTTCTTTTTAAGCATTTTGTTGATTTTTAGTCTTAAAATTGTTATATTCTAGATTGTTCATAATGTTTGGGTGGGACCATCCTGAGTTAGAAGTGGTGATGATAGGGGTTTGGAAAACAATTTTAGTAGTGATGTAAATCAACCTAATCCTAATAGAAATTTTTCTAAAAGAGGGTTCCATGCAAGATGTTTTAATTCCAGGTTCAATAGGGGAACTAGAATGTCTATACATTTTGATGCCTCAAAACTTGAATTCTAAAATGTATTTATTAACTTACTTTTTAATCTATTTAATAGAGCTCATATGGGAAATAAAAGATTTTATGGCCATAGGTTTGGAGCAAGATCCCACTCATTGATCAATTTTTCTCATCACTTAGAGAATAACCCACAACATCTTCTCATTCAGTCTCCTGAAAGAGTATAACCAGCTATTAAACCTAATCTTGCTAATCAGGCCACATAGTTTGAAATTGAGACTATCCTTACTAAAAACTTTATAAATTTGATCATTCCTTTGGATGAACCTTCTCTTTCTCATAGAGAACCTATTATGAAATGTAGAAGGTTAAGTTTAGTAGGTGTCCATAGTGAGCTTGTCTAGGGATCCAAAAGGTTGAATTTGGGTATACATAGACATGCTGGTAGGAGAGAGATAATGGATATTTTACTTCTAACTACACAAAAGCGAAATGCAAAAAAGAGATCCAAATGTAAGTCAGAGTCTAATACACATATAGAAGTCAAAAAATTTAAAAGAATCAAATTGGAAGTTGATGATAGCACAAGTGATTCTGGGATGAAGTTGGCCCAATTTCCTACTACTGAGATGGAATATAATGTGTACCTTAATGCACAAGATAATCCTATGATTGAAGTACTTTTAGACTCAAAGGATTATTGGATGTCCACTAGATAAACTTTGTTTGCAATTGAACTATTTTATTATAGAACTTTATTTTCAGTTTGATACTTCAGATTTTTGATAAATTTAATGGTAATATTTTAGAGATGTAGCAGATTTAATTTTGATATAAATATATATACTTAAGTTATTTTTGACATGCATTATGGTTTAAAATAAATAGAATTTATTGATCTTTGACTTATCTTTTTTATGGTTAAAATATGCATTCTATTATATTATTAATCGATGAGGGTCCCCACCCATAAAGATTAGTACCCTCGGTCTATATTTTAAATAACTTGATCAATTAAGACTTTTAAATCTTAATTAAACTTGTCTTTAACCAATATTTTTTTAATTATTAATTGACTTATTTAAAGTGAATTAATTATCATAAATTGATAACTAACTAAAGTTAGTTATAACTTATTTGAAACTAAGTTTGAAGTATTAAATGAGAACAAGGACTCATTTGAAGATCTGAGAACAACAGTTATTGAATATTTAGACATTTTTGTGAAATCAATCATTCATCTTTCTTCTTTCTATGCAACTTCTGTAAGATAGTATAACTTTTATAGATAAACCCAATGGTACTTTATCTAACGATTGAGAAATTGCTTATGCAACATAGGTGTATCCAACTTTTATTATCGTTTAATACTTATTATCTGAAGTTTACTAAGCTTAACATCTTTTTATGATTGATATTCATAGTCTTATGCATAGATTCTAAGTATTCAACCTGAAAAATAATAAACACTTTGCTATTTTGAGACACTTCATTGATCTATTTTGATTGTAAAATTTTTAATCAAGTTATTATAAAAAAAGAATGTTGATTTTTTCAATAAAGTTATCTTTTTCTGCTAAGATGACTCTCCTTTGAGACTCACACACTTTATTTTAATCTATTTTGACTCTAATTTTAATACAATTTTATCTTTAAGTTTTTCTTTAATCTAGTTTTATTTATGTTTCTTAATTTATTTCCTAGATTTTTTTCAGTTTCATTTCTATTTTAGAGTTTATTAATTCCTTAGCTTAGTTATTTTTCTTTCTTTTGATTAGATAGCAAAAGACTTTCCTTTTAATCAATTCTTTCTTTTAGTTATGTTTTAGAGTTTAAGTTCTTTAGTGTTTAATCTTAATCTTAATTAGTTATCAATTCTATTTAAGTTTCCAATTAATAATATTTTATGTTTACTTTAGACTTGTTATTTGATAATTATTTCATAATTTATTAGATTAATTTCTATTTATTTTTAGGCTTAGTATTAGATTATTTGATCATTTTAGCCCTTAGCCTTTATCTTATTTTAAGTTTACTTTTGTTTAGACTAGATTGCTTCAGTTATTCTTTATTCCTTAAATAGTTTGTTATCCTTTTAATAATTTAGTTGTTTATTGTCTTTAGTTTGTTTGTTGTTGTTGTGTCTCTCTTTTATGTGTTATGTGCTTGAATATCTTACGTTTTCTCTTTTTTTAGATCTATTTTTTATATTTCTAGTTGTCTTTTGAAGTTAAATTAGAGAATATTCAGCATAAAGAAATATATTATTTGAATATACAAATATTTATTGAATCAGATTTTTATTCTTCAAGAGATTATCTAACTCATAGGTTTTCTTTGTTGGATAGAATAGATTACAGATTCTTATTTTAACTAATTCATGATTTGATAAAGTAGATTTTTGATTGCTATAATGGAATATGTTACATTTCATAACCCATTGATTATTTTCTAGAACTTATAAAAAAACCTCTTGTATCTTTAAGATCATAGTTGAACCTTTAGAATCCCATGATTAGACTGGTACGATTCCACCTTGACATGATAGACAAAAAGGTTGATTCATTGACAGTACAATTTTCATCATCAACAAATCTTTTTTTGAAGGTATTGTACCAACAATCTTCTAGTTCATGTCCCTGATGACCATAAATGAGACATTGTTTTTGTAACTTTTCTCCTTGAGAATTATGCCTTGAATTATGTTTAGATGAAGATTTGACTATTTTTTTTCTTTTTTTTTGATGAGAAGCTAGTACATGTTCTTCTTGGTTATCATGAGTTTTAAAAGACTCTTTTTATTATAGTGTATTTACCAATTTTTCAAAACTTGGTTTCTATTCTGTGACAGTTAAAGTAGTCACAAAAATCCTATATGATGGTAGCAGTGCTCTCAAGATAATATATACAAGAGAGTCATGTGAAATTATCTCACCCAAAGATTAAATTGATGCCCTCAGCATTAGAATACATCTTAAAAAGGCCTCCACTATTTCTTTTAATTTCAATTTGAGAGAGTGAAATTGACTTTGTAGATGTAGAATAGTACTCTCATTTTTGGCCTCATATATATTTTAGAGCTTGTCCCATACTTCTTTAGATATTTTGGATTCATATATGTGTGGTTGAACTTCATTTGATACTCAAAACATGAATATCATCTTAGCCTTTTGGTTGGATTTTCCAAACTTACATTATTGATCAACATCTATTGCATGTCTAGTATATGATCCATCTACAACAGGTCAAATTTATTCAAACTCAAATGAAGTTCTAATATTTGTCTTCTAAGTAGAGAAGTTTTCACCTTTGAGAAGCTACGAATCTATAAAAAAAAAAAATTGAAGCCTATGCAACCATTATCAAGACTATGGATGATGGATTGGTTTCTTATCACTTCAAGTATAGAGGTATCCCTTTCTATATACCATTAGACTGATATATCAGATATTTCTTTATATGTGCCCTTATTTTATACCTATTGATATAGAGAAGAACCTTGCTCTTTTTATATACTCGATAGTATAGGAAAGAAGTGTAACCATACAAGAAAGAATCTAATACTTGGTGTCTAGATAGTACTAAAAAAGATTTGTCCAATCACTAGCACCTACTTAGATAGATTTCTATATACGTGCACATAACCTCACTATATATATGGTAATTTTATCTATTAGGATTTATGCCTTTCAATTATAATGAATGGGTAAATGAAGGGAAGGCTATGAGTGTATGTGACTTATTTCTCCTCGATAATTTAAAAGTTTGATGCCTAGATGTCATTAATGTAGCTATATTATGTGTTATATGTAGTAACTCAAGCGTAATAGCATTACCCATAAACATAAGTCAGAGGCATAGCTATGACTGAAAACTACATTGAGTTTTAAAAACTAGTGATTTTGTGCAATATAATATATAATTTCTTACAATACAAGATGAAAATAAAATTTACAATGCTTGCAGAAATGAAAATTTGATTTTTTTTAATTTTTGGGCTCTTTAGCATCTTTTTGGCAAAAAATAACCTTTTTTTTTAATTTTAACTTTTTCTTTTTTTTAATTATTATATTTTATGACTTTTTTTTCTAATTTAGTTAGCTATAACTAAATTTAGTGGTTTGTTATATTTGGAGATACTACCAAATTTTTCATCAAAAAAAATCTTTTGGGGGATTTGAACCTCCCACCTATGCTTTACTAAAAAACATTTCCACCAACTTGCCTATGCATCATTTCAAGTATTAATAGGACAAAAATTTTACTTGAATGCTTAAAAATCTGATTTTAAATAAAATCACCCTCCCACCTAATACCACGAGTTTTCCTATAAGTGGTTTTTTTAAAATTTTGTAGTTAAAGAATTTTATTTGCATCAGTTTTGGAATTAGAAAGATAGTTTTGACTATATTTACAACAAATGAAATATTTGAATGGTGGTTTTGGGGATTTAATGGTTCTTGCTGCCTTGATTTGAATTTAATAACTTATTTACTACAATTTTGAATTTGTAAACTCAAAAATAAAATTGAGACCAACCTTATCTCTAACATAGCCTTTGTTCCAATAGTCTTTGACTTATTGAAGTGTCAATCCTCCAACACTCTTTATGACTGCCTCACGGCTTCTCACTTAATGATTTTATTTCATATGTTTTCTAGCTTATAAAGGACATGCCCATAATAAAACATGTATAGTATATTTTATTTTGGTTGTCAATGGCACCTTTAGCTCCAATGAATCCAAGATAATAATGCTCAAGTAGTCAAATAAGAAAATTTGTGCCAAAATATAATCAAATAAGCAAACCATTCCCTAAAAAATAATCCTAATTATTCTACAACATATAAACATTTCCATTCCTTAGATCTGTGTGTGATTTTATGAGTTTATTTACCCTTTTTTGAGAGTTTTGACAAGGCCTTGGATAAACATTATAGGTTCCATTTTGATCTCATATTTTATATATAAATAATAATAAAATCTTAGGAATTTATCTACTACTAGATAGACATCCATAGCCCTAACAAAAATACCTCTGATTCTACTCAAAACCTTGCTCTATTTACAATTAGGCATCCATAACCTTGATAAAGACTATTTAAATAACCCATCTTCTATCAATTTGTATTATGATTTTTTTTGAAACATAAATAGAATAAATATTGGGAACCACCATTAGCTAGGTGTATATATAAGAAAAAATTATCTTGATCAATACATCCTTGTCAGTGAGTCTCCATTTACATGTTTATTAAATACCATCCAAGTTTTAGCATATAAGAGTAAAATTAATTTTTGGAAGTGAAAATTATTTTATAAAAAAATATATTAAAGTAAATCCCAAGGGCATAAAAAATTCATTCAGTTGAGGTATAACCTAGCTCAGTCATAACACATACCTCAATCTTAAAAGCTCAAGTACTATCAAAATAAAGCCTTTTGAATACCAATTGTGCATCCTTTTATATTGTCCCCTTATTTTTATCATGTATTTTATAATTTTAGCATAGAAAATTATTTGGTTGGTTTTGTAATTATAGAAAAATAACCTAGAAATCATAACAACTAATATAAGTAAAGTAAATGAAAATAATAGGAAAGGATGATCTAGAAAGAATAACAAATAATCTATTGAAAGTAAATGCAAAAAATAATGAAAACTAATCTAGAAAATAAGAAATATAATTTACTCTTATTTATACATTTATAATTACCATCACTTAGAAGTGTTTTTAGTTGGAGTAATCATGAAATAATTTTTAAAAACCATCCGTTGATTGAAAAGGTGAGGTCATTACCTTGGAGGTATTTCAACCAGAAGGCATTATTACTTAGGATCTCTGATATCTAATATAGTCTAATCCACAAAGGAGTGAACTTATTAATTTGTCCTTTCTTCTCATATTTTTTATCCCATAAAATCACCAGATCTAAAATCTTAAAGGCTTTGATATTATATATGTTATCAAACTATATTTTAATAATATCTTGATGTTTATTGAAGTTGTGTAGTGATTCACTTCTTTCATATTCCATATAAACTACATAAATTAGTGTAGACTATATTATTTCATCTTCTCCCATGTACTCTTGAATAAATTGATACATTGAAACTTTGAGAGTAAAGGGGAAGATTGGATATCATCCATACACTAATAGAAAAGGTGAAGCCTTGAGATTTTTCTTGTGTGTAGTTTGGTATGCCCACAACAAAAACTTTAGTAAGAGATGTCATTCTCTTGGTTTATCTTGGGCTTATTTGTTGATGGAATCCATCAAAATTTTATTGGTAGATTCAACCACTCCATTCCCTTATGAGCATTTGTTTTATGAGAACTTGATGGTGATTTGATTGTTGTAATTCTATTTAGAAAATTTAGTAGACTATAAAGTGTTAGTGTAGGGTATTTATTTTCTATGTATTTATTATTGTTGATTATTTCTTACACTCGTGTGTTATTCTTAAACTTGAGTTAGCTTGCTTAGGTGTACTTATATAATATGAGTTACTCTTTGATTATTTTTTCATAGGAGTTACATGCCTATTTTAGGCCCTTTATAGAATAATTACTACTTTTATCTCCTATTTTTACATCTCTTTATGATCTATTTTATATGGAGTCTTGGATATTTTCTCAAACTCTCTTTTGAATTATTATCATTTTTTTAATTCAACTTGAAGCTATGTTATGCACTTACTTGACTTATTTTTTCACTCAAACATGTGCATCCACTTGATCTAGAGGTCTTGGCATCCACTTTGATATGGTATTAGAGTGCCATTATAGTTTAAGAATGTTTTGTTTGCTTATTCATTATTAGTTTCTATTTTGAAATCATGAGTTCATTATTGCAAAAAAATATATTTTATTAGCCTTCATCTACATCCATTGTTAGAGGTTTTCTCTACAGTCATTAGCATTTGCATATTTATGCATATGTTGTTGGCTGTATATATTTTTAAAATTCATTTACTCTATAGATATGTGAGAAAGCATGCATTGGAAATTTTTTTGAACCTCAAAGATCAATGGTTTCTTATCCATGTATTTATGTGAGTTTTTTGTTGGTTGACCAAATCCTCATCCAATGTGTCTAAGTCATCCAATGTGGCTAATATGCCCATAACTCATGATATAGTCAATAGGTGTTTTTATCATTAGATATGGTTACAAGATACTTAGGTTTTTTATTAATATAGCATCCTCTATCCACTCACAAATCATCTATCCTACTAATAACCACACAACCTTCCTTCATTCAGAGTAACAACATATTGATTGTGAATAGAGGCATCGAATGCTTTGAGGAGGAAACATAATCTCCAATATTATAACATGTTCTTATTAACTATAGTATATGTATAAAATGACTATTACATCCTCACCTTGCTTGGTTTGCATCCCCACCATCTCATCACCCTCTAGTAAACTACCTACTCTCCCATGCTCTTTATTTAGAGCCTTGACACTACAAACCACCTGTAGTATCCTTCATCAAGCATGTTTGTCTTCTATAGCTCATTGATTGCTTCATGCATCCTCACTCCACTGACTTCATAATTAGATGCCTAGTGATCTACATGCTAGTTTTAACACTTTTTCCTCATCATGCCTCTAACATGGTCTGCTTCCCTCCTAGGTTGATGTTCCTATTGGAAATATTGTCATTGATGTCAAAGGTTTAGCATTATTGGTGATAAAGGCCCCATTGCATTTAATGTTATTTTTAATAAAAATATCTTGGCTAATATGAGTTAATATTTATTTAATATTAACGAATATATTTTTGGTTACATATGAGACAAAAGAAGGGCCCATGGAGAAGTCGAAGAGCTACAGGATAAAGACAAAAGAAGGATGGGACGCATTTTCCCATGAAGAGTCATTTTGGGGAATACCAAGAGTCACCAAGTGAAGAAAAAAGAGTAAGGGTGCAATTTCTCATGAAGGGACACTTTGAGGAATACGAAGAGTCACCAAAGATAAGGACAAAAGTGGGAAGGACATTTTTGGTTATGAAGGGTCACCACATGACTTTTCAAAGGCTTGAATATGAAGGGTCATCCAAGATTGGCACCATTTTCCATGAGGATTGAAGGTTCACAAAGGGGGAAGGCCAAAGGTCATTTGGAAAGCTATAAATAAAGGCTTGAGAAGCTATTTGTAATATGAGAGATAGAGGTTGATTTGATATTGTAATATCTAGCTTAGAAGAGCAATTGTGAGAGATGAATATAATTTGTATTTGTTATATCTAGCTTAGAAGAGCAAAGGTGAGAGAGAGGAAAGAGATGTTGTATTGATCTATCATTTGTTGAGATGGCAACATTGAGAGATAGGTGTGTGGTATACACAAAGGGGTTGGTGCTCACGAATTGTTACTGGATTGGTTCTCTTATGGGTTGGTGCTCACAAATAGTAGCTAGGATGGTGCTCGACAAAGGGGTTTAAAGCTCCTATGGGTTGGTGCTCATGAATTGTAGCTAAGGTTGGTACTTGACAAAGGGGTATGGTGCTCCTATGGGTTGTTTCTCATGAATATACTTGAGATTGTTCTCTGTGGTTTTTCCCACATTGGGTTTCCAAGTTATATCTAGTGTCTCTCTTTATCTTGTGTGATGTTTATTGTTTGAGTTTTATTGCATATCTTGAAGGTTTGATTAAGTGGAATTTGATAAAGGGAAAGTTTTATAAGATATATAATATACTGATTCACCCCCCTCTTAGTATATTCCATGCTTAACAATTGGTATCAAAGCAAGTTCCTTTTTGAAAAGTTTTATAGCTTAAAGGTAGATCGGGAAAGCACGATGGCTGGGTCACAGGAAGGATTTTCTATAAATAAGGCACCTTTGTTTGATGGGATGAATTATGCTTTTTAGAGCATGAGAATGAAGGTTTATTTGATGGACCTTGGATTCAACATATGGAAATCAGTGGTGGAGGAATATGAAGAGCCACAGACATCTACAATTACTCCAACAGAAAAGAAGGTAAGTGAATGTAATGCTAAAGCTTTTAATGCTATTTTATGTGGTTTATGTGAATCTAAATTTTTTAAAGTTATGCAATGTAAATTTGCTCATGAAACTTGGATAAAACTTGAGAATATTTACAAAGGTGATGGAAAGGTTCAGCAAGCTAAATTGCAGACTTTTAGAAGGCAGTTTGAAATTTTGAAGATGGAAGAAAAAGAAGATATAGCAAGTTATCTTTTGCGAGTTGATCAAGTCATAAATTAGATTCAAGGTCTTGGAGAAACATTGGATGAGTCAACAGTGGTGAAAAAGGTTTTGAGATCTTTACCAATGAGATATGATGCAAAGGTTTTAGCAATTGAGGAGATGAAGAATATAGCCAAGCTAAAAATGGATGAGCTTCATGGTATTCTCACAGCATATGAGATGTGGACAGAACAAGATAAACCCTCAAAGAGAGAAGTGGCTTTCAAGACATCAAAGAAGGAGAAAGCTAAGATTCAAGAATCAAGTGATAGTTCCAGTGATGATGAAGATGATAATGGAGCACTTTTCATTCGCAAGTCAAAAAGAGGAATAGGTAAATATCAAGGAAAATTACCTTTTAAATGTTTTAATTATGGAAAGATTGGACATTTTTTAGCTAGATGCCCAGATGAAGTTAAAGATGATGAAGAAGAAAAGCCTACATACAAGAAGAATTTCAAAGGCAAATCTAAGAAGGGATTTGAGAAGAAGAGCCTGTATTCTAAAGATCCTAGCTCAGGCAAAGATAGTGGAGTCAGCAATTCAAAAGAAGAAGAGAATTTATTCATGGCCATACATGAAGGTGATCAAGGAGAAGAGGAGGAGGAAGCTGAAGTGAATATGGAAGGAGAGCTCATTTGTGCCTTAGAAGAGTTAGAAGCTGTTCAGAAGAAGAATTAAAGATTAAAGTGCCAGATCGAGAAAAATGAACAAGAGTCAAAGGAAATGATTGAAGATCTACAAGCACACTTTGAAGAAGCCAAGAAGAATGAAGAAGATCTCACATCACAGTTGGAAATAGCAAGAAAAGATTGTGAAAGGTATGCTATTGGAATTGCCTCTTTAAAAGAAGATAATTAAGAAAGCAGTCAGTGATAAAGTAGTTAGTGATTCAAAATTTGAAGATAGCATTAACATGCTGAATAAGATATTGGAAAGTCAAAAAGCATATTCAGATAAGATAGGGATCAATTTTGAAAAGAAAAAGAGCTATGTTGAAGCTCTTACACAAGAGGAAACAAAAAGGGGAGAAATGAAGAATACAGAGGACATTCCAAATAGAGAAGGCTAGAAGGAACAAAGCTACAAAAGGCAATCAGGTTAGAGATATATAGATAGGTCTTATTTTTATGGCTATTATTTTTATTGTAATGGATATGGTCACAAGAAATTAGAATGTAGAAAAAGAGCTAACAATTTCAGAAATAAGGAGAAGGAAAGTCAAGTAGAGTCAAGCAGAAGCCACAACTCTTTTGTTCCTCTATCAAGCTTTGATGAAGAGACCATAGTATGCTACAAGTGCAACAACTTTTGACACATAACTCGATATTGCAAAAGTGTGTTTGAGTCAGTTCAGAAGGATTAGAGTTTAAAATCTCCATTCATCAAGAAGAAGGATCAGAGTGTCAAAACTCCATTCATCAAGAAGAAGGTTCAGACATGTTCATGGTAGAAGAAACAACTTGAAGATTCTATGTTGGTGCAAACAACTCTGCATGTGAGAGGTAAAGATCAGTCATGGTTAATTGATAGTGGATGTTTGAGGCATATGATAGGAGATAAAAGTAAATTCATATCTCTAAAGAAGATCAATGGTGGTACAGTGAGATTCAGAGATAAAACCACTGCCAGGATAGCTGAAAAAGGTACTTTGAGTTTGGATTATGGTAGAACTAAGACTAAAAATGCTTTGTATGTAAAAGGTCTTAAGCATAATCTAGTGAGTGTTAGTCAAATTTGTGATCAAGGATACACATTAAGGTTTCATGCTAAAGATTGTGAGATTAGAAGAAAAGACTCAAATGAGTTGATTGTAGATGCTCAAAGGATAGGGAACAATGTACATGTTTTATCAGATATATTCTCAAAGGCACGTTCAAAGGATACATTCAAAGATTGGTGAGAGGAGTTGGGAGTAATTTCTATTACTTCTTGCCATTGATGTTCAACATCAAGTGAGGGGGAGCTAAGTGTTAGCTCTATGTAGGCCCTTTGCCATTGATGTCAAAAGGGGAGAATAATAGGTATAGGTACAGGTGCAAAAAATAGGTACATGGAATAGGTATAGGTTGCTACAATAAGGGGGAGTTACTGTATGTTTTTAGATGATAGGATGTGGCAGTTTCAAGATTGAGGTTACCATCAATGACAAAGGGGGAGATTGTTTGAAATATTGTCATTGATGTCAAAGGTTTAGCATTATTGGTGATAAAGGCCCCATTGCATTTAATGTTGTTTGTAATAAATATATCTTGGCTAATATGAGTTAATATTTATTTAATATTAATGAATATATTTTTTGTTGCATATGAGACAAAAGAAGGGCCCATGGAGAAGTTGAAGAGCCATGAGATAAAGACAAAAGAAGGATGGGATGCATTTTCCCATGAAGAGTCATCTTGGGGAATACCAAGAGTCACCAAGTGAAGACAAAAGAGTAAGGGTGCAATTTCTCATGAAGGGACACTTTGAGGAATACGAAGAGTCACCAAAGATAAAGACAAAAGTGGGAAGGACATTTTTGGTTATGAAGGGTCACCACATGACTTTTCAAAGGCTTGAATATGAAGGGTCATCCAAGATTGGCACCATTTTCCATGAGGATTGAAGGGTCACAAAGGGGGAAGGCCAAAGGTCATTTGGAAAGCTATAAATAAAGGCTTGAGAAGCCATTTGTAATATGAGAGATAGAGATTGATTTGATATTGTAATATCTAGCTTAGAAGAGTAATTGTGAGGGATGAATATGATTTGTATTTGTTATATCTAGCTTAGAAGAGCAAAGGTGAGAGAGAGGAAAGAGATTTTGTATTGATCTATCATTTGTTGAGATAGCAACATTGAGAGATAGGTGTGTGGTATACACAAAGGGGTTGGTGCTCTTGTGGGTTGGTGCTCACAAATTGTTGTTGGGTTGGTGCTCGGCAAAGGGGTTGGTGCTCCTGTGGGTTGGTACTCATGAATAGTAGCTAGGTTGGTGCTCAGCAAAGGGGTTTGAAGCTCTTGTGGGTTGGTGCTCATGAATTGTAGCTGAGGTTGGTACTTGGCAAAGGGGTATGGTGCTCCTGTGGGTTGTTTCTCATGAATATACTTGAGATTGTTCTCCATGGTTTTTCCCACATTGGGTTTCCATGTTATATCTAGTGTCTCTCCCTATCTTGTGTGATGTTTATTGTTTGAGTTTTATTGCATATCTTGAATGTTTGATTAAGTGGAATTTGATAAAGGGAAAGTTTTATAAGATATATAATAAACTAATTCACCCCCCCTCTCATTATATTCTATGCTTAATAGTTCCCTACATGTAACCAACCATCTATAACTCGAAACTACCCTTCTCATTCAACCCATGGTTTCCCTTTTTTGTATTAAAATAACAAAATTCAAAGGTAAAATTTTAAATATATATATATATATCCTCCATTTAAAAAAATATTTAATTATAAAGTGGGGATTCCTTTTTAAGAGGGATTTTCTTTAATTAGTGGGGAACAATATTAATGATTCAAAATTTTGCTTTGGTAGGGTAAATATCAAGAGGTTGTTATGGACCCTACTCTCTCTCTCTCTCTTGTGCACACACTTAGTTTCTATGACTTGTGTACCACTTTTATGTCATTTTTAGATATTTCTCTCAAATTCTTAGATGCATTATTAGTATAACTTGACATCCATTCAATGATCATGAATTATCACTTGTGAAGTGTTTTTTTTTTCATTACACTTCTTTGGTGTATTCTCTCAGTCATGTTGACGCCACTTGAGAGATACTAGTGGATGAGGAAATTTGATTCTACACTAGTGGTTATTCTTAGAAAAACTAACTATGATTCTTGGCATATGTGTATGAAACACTTGCTCATAAAAAATAATAGTACTCCATTCCTATATAGGCATATTCATACCCCTTATAACTTAGGTTATTATAATAAATGGACTAACACTTATGATAAGGTTCTTGATACCTTACTATTGTATGATTCCATAGATATTCATTACCATGTGGAGCATACACAGTGTCCTTGCACTATTTGGAACATTCTTCAATATCTTTTTAGAGATCTTACTGAGATATATATCACTCTTCTTCCTCCTCTTCCTATGATCTCTTCAGAGACTATTGTACTCCATTCTCATACTCTTATTTCTTGTGATGACACATTCATGGTAGATTATTTTCTTCCTTCTATCAAGCCAATACGATAAGATGAGATTCTAGCTGACCTTAGATGTCACATTACATATCTACTTCTATTCTTATTTAGGATGTTACTCTTCTATATCTTTCATTATCTTATAGTTTGAAGGAGTATATTATTTTTAATATGAGTACACCCATTAAAGCTTTTATGACTCATATGTTCATGTGGATATTCATATTATAGATCTATGTGCCTCATATATAATATATTTAGTTTTGATGGATGTTAAGCCAATCTCTCCTCCTCACATATAAATTATTATAGTGTATGTTCTATGTCCTTCTTCTGATAGGTTCACTTTTATCACATTACATCTAGTTCTTGTGCAAACCCTGCTAGACCTATGTGATGCCTTATTTTTGGACCTCTTTTAGATATCCTAGTACTACTACCTTCATCATCCTTTGTGGAATGGACAAAATTTTATAGTACACACCTCATGTTCTTTCTTTAGAAAAATAAAGAAACATTATTTGATGCAAATGGAGCTTCTTCAATCTTCAAAAAGAGGATCTCATTATTGACATCAATCATTTTGAGAGGCATACTTGGAGTTTGGATAGATTCAACATCATCTTTTATGGGGATTTATAGCTCTTTCCTATTATTTTCTCTCTTTTGGGTGGGGGGAGAGTTTTTTCCTATGGGTTTTCTCCTTTTATCTAATTTATGAGAGTTGATTTGTAAATGGGTACATCATTAGGCCTTATTTCTAGGATCCATTTCTTTTTACCCTCCTAAGGTGCACTTACAGGGGTGGCGAGGGGGTTGGGTGGGTTAGTGTAGGGTGTTTATTTTCTGTGTATTTATTACCATGAATTGTTTCATACACTCATTTTATTCATACACTTGAGTTAACTTGATTAGGTGTACTTTCATCATAGGAGTTACTCTTTGATTATTCTATTATAGGAGTTACATGCCTATTATAGGCCCTTTATAGAGGAGTTACTACCTTTCTCTCCTTTTTTTATATCTCTTTGTAAGCTATTCTATATGGAGTGTTGGATTTTTTCTCAAACTCTCTCTTGAATTATTCTCATGTTTTTCATTCAACTTTTAACTATTTCATGTACTTGCTTGACTTATGTTTTCACTCAAACTTGTGCATCCACTCTGGACCATTGTCACAAACTAAAGAAATTGAGGTACCAAACTTGGTTAATATGTTCTCTTTAAAAAAATTGATGACACCCAATACTCTGGAGTTATTTTTTTCCACAAATTCTATCCACTTGGTGTAATAGTTAATATTTTTTAGGACAAACTTCTACCCTGTTAAAGAGTTTAGGTTTATCACCCTGATAGAATCAAGGACCCATTGAGAAAAGGGGCATACCTTAATGGTTGGTTGCAAAGGCATAGAAATATTCACTTCCATTTTTCCAAATACATGGCACTCATTTTATGTCTTGACATGGTTATGTACATCTATAAATATTATGGACTAGTAGTATCCCATCCTCAAAAAAATTTAAGTTGTTGTGTTGTCTAAGGGATCTCCACTACCAATATTATGATGTAGATTATCCAAGATGTTTGTAAATTCTTCTATTGAAACACACCTTAAGTAGATGACCCCATTGTTATTTATATATAATAATCCCTTCTTGATCATATAATGAGTTTATTTGATCATAAGATATTATTTATACTCTTTATTTAGTTCATGGGGGCATGTACCTATGAGCAAATAATTGCTAATTTGAGTGTACCACTCACAACTAGTTATATGACTCTCATCAATTTATTCAATATTTATGTGTGGATAAATATCAATCATCATATAAATGATTCCTTGTCCTCTCACCATCTTGGTAGGCTTGATTTCAAGATCAAAATCCTAAAGTTTATCTTCTATCCACTTGCCTCTTCTCTCACCTGACCTATTTTGGCCAATTGTGAGCTTGATGACTCTATCTAGAACAATGGATAATGTCTTATTCCTCATAATATAATGCCTCAAAATTTTCATATATTTGATTAGGTATTTTTTTATTTGTCTATCATAGAGTATTTAAACTCTACATCCTTTAGATTGGTGTTCATGAAGGCAAGGGAGTGTTCATTGTCTTCCACTTTTTGTGTAAGTACAATAGTTATAGTTTGTTCTGAAGTGAAAAAATAAAGATATGAATCTTTATTTAGGTTTGGGCTAATTATAATTGGATCTTGAGAAATGGCCATCTTGATGTCTTGAAAATATATCTCATTATTTATTGTCCACTATATCTTATCATCTTGTTTTAGCATAGAATTCAATAACTTGACAATCTCTAAAAAACTATAAATGAATTTCCTTACAAATTTTTTCTTACTAAATAAAGAATTTAATTCCTTATTTTTATTGGGATACATCAGCTTAGAATTTTCCTAAACTCATTCTATATCAATAGAGATCCCATCCTTCATGATGATTTTCCCTAATAGTTTCCCTTTAGTAACTCCAAAGATACTCTTCTTTGGATTAAGAGAGACTCCATATCTTTGAAATCTATCAAATAATATTTTCAATTGATCTGCATGATCATTTCTATATTTTAAATACATTATCAAGTCATCCATATATATAATGATGTGTTTACCAACACGTCCCTTAAAGTAAAAGTCCATAATTTTTTGGAAGGTTGATCTTGCATTAATTAGACCAAAAGGCATCCTTTTATATGAAAATGTTCTCCACTTGGTAGTAAATATTATTTTCATTTTGTCTTGTGCTTCCACTAACATTTGATTATACCCTGTGAATCCATATAGAATGAACATAATTTCAGATCTACTTATCATATGAGTTACATTATCTAGGGATGGAAAATGATAGTTATCCTTTTATGATACTCAATTCAGGTTATGGAAGTCAACACAAAGTTTGATTTCTCCACTCTTCTTCCTGATTGGTACTAGGTTGGATACTGAAGTAGAATGCTTATTTAGAAATAAAATCCTAGCATCTAGTAGTTTATATACCTCTATCTTGATAAGAATTTTTAGTATTGGATTAATTGGCCTCTATCTTTTCCTGAAAGGATTATGTTATATTTTAAATGGAATGCTATGGGTGATGACTCTGGGGTCGAATATTTTCAAGTCTTCATATGTCTAGGTGATCACATCCTTGTATTTTATCAATTTACTCTTTAATTTTTATTTCTCACTTTTAGTATATCTCAAACCGATGTTCAAATATTGAGGATGTTGGTTAGACCTCATATTTTCTTTAATAAAATTGGACTCGGTTGCTTTATACTAATTATAATTTTGATCTTATGGATCTACATTTAAATCTCATTCTAGGGAAACCATTCCTAGAGGGATGCAATTTTCCTTTAGTTGTAGGACACCATCCTCTCCTAGTATTCAATATGCATGGGCTCCACATATTCTCATCTATTATATAGTATTTTAAGGTCCCATAACTAATAATGAATTGGAAAATATGTTAATAATCCTATAAGTTATCCATGTTGTCTAGAATAAAGGGGAAAGAAACTGGCTCCATAGATAATTTTTCCATTTTATATTCCTAGAGTGGGGTTAGATTAGAAACTAAATTTATTAGTGAATATTCCATATAATATTATTCTCTTGGGATCACTCTGATTTTGAATCCTTCAAATGACTCAATCAATTCCCATGTTTGGTGTTTATACTTCTTCAATTAATTAAGCTTGCATTAGTATTTCTTTCTAATCTAGTTAACAACCAACTCAAAATCACAAAAGGTTTATAATTGTTTGATGTTATAATTTAACATGAATCATAGACCTAGGATTATAGCTTTATGCATAGCTCTATTATTGGTGCAAGTAAATTACAATATGTAGGTAGACATGTAATGATTACCATCTGGGTTTGTCAAGGCTATGGCAACACTAGAACCTTATTTTGATCTAGTTCCATTAAAACCAAGAGTCTATAACAAAAAAGGACCTTCAAATTCTTGTTTATGAATCTCCTATTTGGTAGTGAATATGTATACTCTTGCATGTGGAGATGCAAAGTCAACCTTCTCATTTTGGGTCTTATACTCAATAATAAAGTCCTTCATCTTTGGTTCTCTATTGACTTGAATCTAATTGACTAATCATTTCTAGGGTAACGACATGTGTGAAAAATTAATGGTCATGTATTCATTTAGTGTCTTGGACCAATTTTATATCAGCAATAGGCCATGATATTTCTAAATTTTAATGACCAGAATATCTATATATTTTTATACATGTGGCTCTAATGCTAAATGGATGTCCACATTTATCAATTTTCCAATGCATGGTATAGAAGACTTGTCTAAATATAAGACCATTTTTTGACCTATCTAGGATCAAACATAGATTATTTCACATATCTATCAATATCACATTAGCTGAGGCACCTAAGTCAACCAAATAGTTGTGTACATTCTTTTTGAACATTCAAATAGTTATCAAAAATAGTAGTACTTCAAGTTTGTCTTTAAATACCATCACATTTGCATGCATAGCTTTGGATTTTTTAGAAGTAGAGTATATCCTCTTTAGAGCCTTGAGTAATAACTCCCTTTATTTAGTGATCTAAGATAATTCATGTAGGTTCATATTATCCTTAATCTTCTTCATGTCCTAAATAATGGTGTACCCAACTCTACTTTATGGTTTTGCACTCTAAAATTGCTCATCACTCCTAGGGGGAGTTTGATTGTTGTTGATACTATAATTTATATGGGTAGTAGCATTTTTTTAGAGGCATTGAAGTAGTAATAGGTTGCTTTATCCTTAGATTATTATTATTATTATTGTTGTTGTTGTTGTTGTTGTTGTTGTTGTTGTTGTTGTTGTTGTTGTTGTTGTTGTTGTTGTTGTTATGTAATTGATCAATTGCATAGATCTCATTTGTAGCATCTTTTGGTTCATTATCATCCTCTACTTGGAATGGTATATCGTAGGTTTCAAAATCCACTTCTATAATATAATATCTTGGATTAATAAAGGAATATGGTTATGTCTAAATAACAAAACCTTCATACCTATTCATCTTCTTCTGAAATATCTTTAAAGCAATTCAAAACTCTATGCAATCCATTTCACTATGTTGCATTGTGTTGTCAACTCAACTCTAGTTAGGAAGAGTTTCTTCCATGATATTTATTTTTGGTGCCCTATAGGTAGCTAATATTCTAGATTATTTCCAAGCTTGTTGTACCACCATAATCCAAAGCTATGATTGGTATTATATCCTCTAGTGTTACCCATATGTTTCTTCATGCTTATAAACTCATTGCTTAATTTTTTCACCATCCTCTCAATATATTATAATTATGTTTTTGTGGAATCAAAATTAGTAACCTGTATAGTAGTAGTATTTATTGGTTTTAGGGACTATTTTTGCTTTTGTTGATTAGGCATAGAATTATTCAAGAATCTAAGGTGTTGATTTGGTGGAACATAGGTTAATGTCATAGGGGAATATAAATGGTTTTGGTTTTGGGCCACAACATTCTGATTTATCTTTGGGATTGGGATGAAATCCAAAAAAATAGGATCAAGACTAAGTGGGACAAATGATTACATATAAGTGTTCAATTGTTTATCCATGTTGATAGCTTCAACATAATCCAAAGGTAGCATATCAAAACTAATATCTCTGCATAGAAAAATAACAATCATAAATTCCAAGGCATTCTTTAACATTTCAAGGGCCAAAATCTTGGCATGTTTGTAGGTAGTTTTAAGATAGGCATACATAATTTAGAACCTAGCATTAAAGGCTAAAATTAAATCATTTATTTATTTTCTCATGCTTGTAAAGTGTTGGTAAACAACACTTACACTGGTGACTTGGAAAAATAATGCCTTTAAGATGTTTTGACATTGACCTCAAGATGTAAGTGAACCTTCTGAGATATTAAAAAACTAGTCATAGGTGACATCTTGTAATTTAAAGGGAAAGGTTTGCATGCCACATATTTGTGGGTTACATTCAATATTATTAAGGCTATATTTAAGTCCTTTATGTGTTCTTCAAAATTCCTACCTCATGATGGAGAAAAGGAAGGAATGTGATTATTAGGGTTTATTGGTAAATCATGCATGACCCCAATGATGTTGATAGCAGAACCAACTAGCCAGGTTGGAGCTTGGGCCATTAAGAATAGTCAAAGATGGGGTTATCTACTTAGAAGGAACTATTGAGCCTAGAGTCCTCTCCTAGTTCCCTTATCATACCTAAATTTTCTATGGAGTTTTAAAGGCAAGTATGAAAATTTAGTGTCTAAGGTGGACCTTCTTAATATTTTGAGTGCTTCTAGTGAAACTTAACTGATTCCTTTTCAAATAAATAGAGTCAAAGGAGTGAAGGCTCTCCTTATAGCACCAAATTGAATTATTTTGATTGTGGGTTTTATGCACACCTTATAAACCTTACGAGTTAACCTCTAAAATTTTAGGATCTATGAAGGAAGATTCACTCCAAGGCATGAGTTGTGGGGTATTCGATTTTATAAATAACCTATTGGTAGAATAATGGTGAGTGAAGCAATTTTTTTTCCATAGATGGGTTAGATAAGGATGAATCTAAATCTACTTGAAATGGGTGGACTAATGATGGATATAATCTAAGGAGGGTAGGACCAAAATAAACTCAAAAAAGGGGAAGGTAAGGCACAAATGAGGCCCATAGGTCAATTAAAATGAAACCTTTGTAAATGATCACTTGAACTAAAGATTAGATAAGTAATCAGAAACCAATGTTTTCTACAAGATGTTAAGATCACACCAATAATCAAGTATATTTAGAAGTTTAAGGAAATAATAAATATAGTAAAATTAAGCATGTATAATCAAAGGTTGCCACATTTGTAATATTATGTTAGCACATCTATAAGGGGATTATGATTAATATAAAAGGTATTCAAATAAATAATAGCATAATAATAATAATTTTATTAAAAATAAAACTCATGCATAACCATAAAACGAAGATACTCTAATGATAAACACCTTTTACATAATCCACAAGTTTGGAGAAAAATCAAGATTTGCACATAGAGATTAATTTTAAAACTTTACTTAGAGTTTCATATTAATTTCAATAGCCAAAATTACTCACCCTTTGGGACTAGGAGGATAGAAATATATATAATCTTGGGATGGGGAAGACTACATCTCTCAAGTAAAGTCTAAAAATAGCATTGTATGCCAACTTTCATGCAAAGCATGCATTTACAATGGTAATTGCTCAGAAATAAAGTTATTTGATTAAAATAAAATATATGCATGTAAATTAAATAAGGAAATAACATTCTAGAATAGCCAAACATGAAAATACATATGCATAACTATAGGGTGTTAATGTGGCACTACTAAAATAAGAAAACCATGGAATATCATCTATAGAAGCTAAAGTAGATGGAACTATCATTTTAACTTGAGTTGAAAATAGAATTGGCACTATCATTGTAGATATGTTTGAAGTTACTATTACTGTAGTTGAAGTAGTGAAAATTGGAAGTGGTATATAAATGGTTCTGGTCTATGTTTGCACTAATGTGTACATTGGAGCCTAAGTACCCTAAGGAGGTGGTTGTGTTGCCCTTCCTATTGAAGCTAATTTCTTAGTTGTTTTGATCTACAAATATAATGTGTGGTTGGCCTAGAATTCTATATCTATACTTCCATAATCAAGCAAGGGTATCTTGAACAACTATGGGAACTTATCTATTAACTTATGATGTGTAACCAATGTAACCTTAACCCCTACATAAAGTATCTCATTTCCAAGGATTCAGTCTCTAGAAAAATTTACTAGTTTCATTATTTCACTGTTATTCCTATATACCATGCCTTTAATATCATTTCAAACTCTATAGACTAATTTTTATAAGAGATGTTCAAAAATGGGTCTAGGGACCAACTGACCTTGAAGAGTGCTTACTTGAGTGACTCTCATATCTTATAGAATAGAGATTGTCTCTTTTTCTTGATTAGTAAATTGTTGCACAAGATTTCACATCTCATGATGCCACTCAAGCAAGTTATCCTATTAACAACAAAAAAATTATGGGCCCCTGTAATCTCAAATGATACTATTAAATTTAAATGGGTATAATCCTTTTTTCTATTTGCTTAGCTTAGAAAGTGATTTTTTCCATTAATGTCATTTATTTTTGTGAAAAAATGAATGATATCCCAGTGCTTAGGCTAAGATATGGCCTTTGAAAACCTTATTAGATGAATAGTGTCATATAGCTTTATATATTCCCTTGTGCACATTATCTATGATCTCTTTAGGATCCTGTGTGGTGCTCCTATCTGGCAGTCTCTGAATAGGATGATCAAAGCTTTGGATATTTATTCTATAACTCTAATAACATCCACAAAACCATAAGGATATTCTCTACACTAATCTAGGTATGAGGGATTTATTTTTCTTCTCTTTATCAAAAAGAATATGTCTTCTCTTTTCTCTAATTAAACTTATTATCCTTCTAAAAACATAATCTTTATTTTCACTTTTTTCATGGTATTAGTTTGTCTATCAAAATTAAATTTGACTATGGGTTTCTTAATAATCACTAGACCCTACCTTCCTTATTATCATTATAGATGCTTAATCTATGAAGGAATGTTTAGTGAAATATGTTACTCTTCTTTCTCCACTTGAATAGAGGAAGGGGATTACCTTGGAGTAAGCATGACCATGGGGAAATTTGTCCTAGACACATGGAAAGGAGGTATTGCTTTCCTCCATCCAATAACCTAATTTTAGATTATTGTATCAATTATGTATTTATCCCTACCTACTACTCTATATACTAAAACCATAAGTGAATTGATTTGGGAAGCTTGACCAATGTCCATTTCTAGTTGTGTAGATAACCTAGGAGGGGAGGATTACATGGAAAAAATATATAAGTGGATACCATCTTTTCAAAATGTACCCTATATGATGGCTCATGGGATTGAGGAGTGGTTCCACTAAATAATGAATAGGTCATTTTGATGATAAGTAGGTTTTGAAAATAATTTGTCACCAATGCATAGGAAATCCTAGTAGTCATAGTAGTAGTGATAAGATCCATAATAGTAGACTGGGATGTGATAGGAAAAATTGGCACTATATCTAATTGAGATTCATTTATTTATATTAATGAATGTAAAGAATGTGAATAATATGACAAACCAATTGTATCAATAGTAACATAGGAAATACTTAAATAATGAGGAATTGACTAATTTATAACCCAAAGGGAGATAACTAGGGAATCAATTACTTTAGTTGTCATTGTAGTAACCTGAGGTGGAGATCTTGGAGATGTACTTGATGGTGGCCCATGTATTAGGTTTATAGTCTTAAATCTACCTCCCCCTTTGCATTTCCTTCCTCATATAGCACTAACTTTGTGTCTATCAAGTTAGCATCTCCTTGTTTAGCCTCTTCATATTATTATAACTTTATGGTTCCTCCAAACTTAGTGATTTCCTCAATCATCCATTCATCATCTTCCTATATCTTAGTTATTTCATCACGAAATTTTATTTCTTTAGTGTAAGTATTGGACACCCATTCTTATTTATCTCCATATATTCTATCCTCTTCCTCACTATCATTAATCTCAATAGGGTTTAACCTAAGTTTACCCCTTATTCTATCCTTAGTCTCCTTAGGAACTTTTACTTATTTTACTTCTACCTCCACCTTTTGGGCTAAAATAGGATGAATCTTGAGATTCTTTTCATATGTACTTATTATTTTGGTAGCAATAGAGGATATCCCTATTGAATGTGGAATGGGAGATGAAGGGTCTATAATGGTAGCAAATGGTGATGGATTGGGAGGAGTGGTGACCATTGGAGAAAGGATGTGTGGTGAAATGTCAATCTAGTGGATTAAATCATTAACAATGGTGGTGTTTTTATCATAATATGTGGTGACCTAGGGGGGAAACAATAAAAACATGTGACAAGAAAGCAAGCAAACTTACCTATTATACTGTGGTAGATAGAGGCAAAGGAAGCATGGAGAAAATTATAGTTGATGTGTTGGGACTTGTAGTTCTCTCTTATTTAGTTATGCATTAAGGGGAATCAACATAAACTATATATGTAGGGGAGCTTTATGCAATCCCAACTCTTTCTTTAATATCATCTCCCCTAGATAGGTGTAATTGTTCTTACATTTATTCTTATTCATGTGGAAGAGGTCCATGTATAGGTCTAGAAACCCATTATTCCTTGTCAATTATACTAGCATCCTTGTCAATGATAGTGGGATCATATTGGATCTTTTGTGCTACAATAATTGACATATTTACCCTACACATTTTTATAGAAACCTTAGTGTGATCCTCTACATTTATGAATACACTATCATGACTGTAATATTTATGACCATAATTTATTTTCACCTTCCTATCATATTTCTGGATATGTTCTCTAATAATTTTCATAGGGTCCCAATATCTGAATGGTGCCTAGTTCAATCCAAATGTGTCCTCATTCTTCCAATATATTAGAAGTAATCCAACCTTTTATATGGCATTTTACCAATGATGAAATGGGTTGGGTGGATATATGCTTACTTATCCATTCTTAGTTCAAAATCTACACTATCATCCAATTGAGTAGTAATTTCTTATTTAACCAATTTGTCAATCATAATTTGAGGTAGGTACAAAGGTTGTGACCTATTTCCCTCAATATTGATTATAGTGCACTCAAGATATAACTAGTGCTTACCCATCTTTAAAATGGTCTTCTTTATAGGATTATATAACTTGGGAATGTTATTCTTATATATTACATGATATATCATAGGGTAAAATGTCTTAGTCAACCTTTTCATATGCTTTCTAAACCTATCCATGTGGATAACATTGAGTTTATCACAAATTTGATTCTTTTGTATTATGCAGATGGTTTCCAAGGTTCTTCATTTAAGGAATAAATAGTTGTAGTCACAAAATTAACCACATAATACATCATATATAAGTATCCATCTAGTAAAATCCTTGGGTTTGTGATTCATAGAATCATCTTAAAGCTGATATTCTCCCCCAATGCTATGACTTTATTGGAGGTCAAAATGATGTCCAACAAAGGGACCCATATCTTAGTAATGTATGTAATGTTTGAGAAACCATATATCCTATTCATTAGGACCATATAAATTATCACTTCTAGTCTAAAGATAATAATGAGGATAGTTGACGTAGGGCCTTGAACTCCAAATCTCCTTGGGTTGCTAGCCCATTCTTATAACTTACTGATAATGTTGTTATCAAAGATGTATGAATTCACCATTTCCTACCTATAAGTCATTTTAAGCATAGGGTGTCTATAATTCCTCTCAAAATAATTTCCACTTATATATGTTTTTGGGGCCTTTCTAATTCTAAAATGTAATATTTTACCAAAAACTTTAACATTCACAAATAAATCAAACAACAAATCAATACAAGGCATTACCTATGGTTTGGCAGTTGGGTTATGGAGACTAACTACTTTTATTACCAACAAGTCATATTTATACCTTTGTGTGAAAATCAAAATATAGTCTTCAACCTTGTATTGCTCAACTGCATTGACCTCATCCGAAATGGTAGAGTAATGCTTGAAATCATGATTAAGAGTTGCTAAATTGAATTTTGTATCAGTGTATTTAGTTGGACCTACATTAAAATATTTAAAAGGATATAGCGTGTGAGATGAGGAATCCATTCAAAATCTAGTCTAAAAATGTATGTGCTATGAAAAGTCTATAAACTATTGGCCATAATGGAGTTCTAGATTCCTAGTTTGCACTCAAGATCTATATTCATAATGTGAACTTGGTATCTAGAAGGAAATGTGATTGAAATGTATGTGGTAATTTTAACTATATTTATTTTGATGTGTTGGGTATGATAATTGAATGTATTAATTTTTCAATTCATTAAAATTAATTTCAAAAACAATTTTCTCTCCATTCATTATTTATTCTTTTCATTTGAATTCCATAACATTGACTTCTACATATTTTACTACCATGTTGATTCTTCTACCT
Organism: Torreya grandis; assembly: GCA_037957365.1. Lineage (NCBI taxonomy): Eukaryota > Viridiplantae > Streptophyta > Pinopsida > Cupressales > Taxaceae > Torreya > Torreya grandis. The sequence goes on from JARHVA010002242.1 coordinate 1,521,856, forward strand.
ACTCCCAGATGATTAATCATCGATGTGTGACAGATGTCTCTTATCCTCTCATTTATGATTAACATTGGTGTCTTTATTATTTTCTTATGTGGTTTTAAGGGACATGTGTTTGCATATCACTACTCCACTCATATCTAAGTTATGGATTTCTATGATTTATCATTTTGGCCATGGGTTATCAAGATGATGACACATGGATGTCTATTAGTGATTCACTTTCCTAGGATTAGCCATACCAATGACTTTGTTGAAACCACTTCTAGGTTAGCAGGATGATGACATGTGGATAACTCTCACTATTATGCTTACTTTGGATCATCTATACGAATGCCTCTATGACATCTTCTACTTACCCATGACATTTTTATAAAAATCTTTGTTGATTGTAGCATTAGGTTAGTAGAATGATGACATCTGGATGGATCTCATTTCTCTTCTTGTCTGGGATTATCCATACAAAAAAAATAACATCACCACTAGGAGATTAAGATGAATTAACTTTTCACTTGGGCCCCAAATGAGTGGGATGATGCTACTTGGTAAGAGTAGATGATCTGGGAAACACCTAAGCACAAAATAACCTACTTAAGACATAAAAAAGGAAAATAACCCACTAAAATCAAAACATGTTAGCTTGGATAACTATTAAATCATAATTCAAATATGTACATGAGTACTGCACTAAAGGAAAATTAAATCATACAATATAGATTATACATAGCTTTGATTCTCTTTAACTTAGAAACAATCTGGAAACTTAAAAATAAATTCTTGTCAGTCATGTTAATCAAACAAAAAAAATTAAGAGGGGTAGATAAATTCTTCTGAATGTTAGATAAATTCCTTAAGTTGATACTTTTCATCTCACATGTCCTAGACTTGTATTTCATAAGACCTTGGACAAGAATATTCAATCAAAAGTGGGTCACTATTTTAATTTTTAAATGGGGTGTGTGTGTTAGGGCAAAATCATTTCCATTATCCAATCAATATTCATACTTCATAGTTAATATATGAGATTATTTGGGTTTCTCCCACTTTAGAGGCACATGTTCTAACAAGATTTTTTCTATCAATATTTCTAATGATTTATCCACTAGGTGATTTCAAATCAACTATAAGTTGAACATTGAATACGAAACCTACCTACCTTGGTGGATCATAAATAGATTCAATAATATAATAATGAAGAGACACACTACCAACTACTTCATGGATGCCCCAAAACACATAGGGGTCAACAACATCCAAACTAGCATCCTTGGTTTTTGAACATATCTTATGATTGATTTTTAGGTAATGAATACTGCCTGAGATGATAATTTTGTTGTTTTATAATGATAAAGATGAATCTATGATATTTACATATTTTGTACATATATTGAATCCACTTGATAAGGATGATATTTCTTTGTTTTCAAATGATAAGGATGAATCTATGATCATTACTCATATCCACTTGATAACAAATTAATGATAATTTTACTAGGGATAAAGTCAATGATGGAGTCATGGGCTTAATGTCAACCTTTGTTACTCTTTTCAATCATATCAATGATCTTCTTGAAAGATTAAATATGGTGTGCATTAATTTGGGATAAAACCTCATTTTAGGGTACCACAACCACCTCTTAAAAACTTGAACAAAATACTTGATTTTAGTAAACAAATGTGAATTATTATTTTCTAAACCATTATCATTTGTAGCCATTGGAGTAGATTTCAACACATGAACCAAATCTTGTCCATTATTATATAGAGTTATTTTCTATTCTAAATATTTTTTACTACCCTTATCAATGAAACACCTCCAATCACATGTAGGAGTGTAATTGGGGGTGTTGTCATGAAATATGAAATTTCCTTACAATAATTGGTTCTGAATATGGGACTACATTCCTTAATGGAATGTATAAGAAATGTAGAATATTTGGTAACTATTGCTTTCAATTTTATATAGATTTCATTGAAAAATATGTAGTACACATTTTCATGTATCAATCTAACCAACTAAAAACCAATTTTATTATCTCTATTATATGATAAATGAACACATGTTGTTGGGCTAGATCACCTATCTCAAAAAATTTACATGTTTTCTTCTCCCCTTGAAGATATTCATGAAAATATTTTCCTATCAATTCTAACATCTAAGGAACAATCCTTTGCATCAAAATTTTAATAACTAAAAACACCATCATTTTAGTATGCTATCAAAAATATGTCTTGGAGACTCACTTGGCTGAAAATATTCAAGGATGTTTTCTACGTATTATTCCAAAGACTAAAGAAAAATCATACTATAAAACTAACATAGGGTTGAAAACATCCTTCTCATTTGGATTCAAATAAGATATACAAGAAAAAAATCTGAACACTGAATCATTAATATAATCCTTTTTAAACAACAATTGTATTTATCCCATAAAGTTAATCCTTTCATTCACTCTGAAGAAATGGCTATTTTGGCCTACTTATGTAAATCATGTGATTATTAACTAATAGTTTCTAGGTAGATAAAAAAGCTACAAACATGTGAAGGTAAAAATATCAACACATGGATAGGAAGGAAAAAAATGCAAGCTATAGTATTTATGGTAAAAAACAAAAACAACACACACACACCCCAAACAGAGATGGGAAAAGGAAAAAATCCAAAATAGGTAAAGTAGAACTACTTATAGGGAGTAAATTAAAATAAAAGACTACAAAACCATTAACTAGCTAATATAAATACCTTCTAATTTAGAACAATGGATTTATCGTATGAGGCTCAAACATATTTAAAAATAGTGACCAAAAAAGTGGGAAGAGGAAGAACTTAAAATTGTCATGCATCCTAAGATAGTCATGAATGAAGAAATAAATAATATCTCTAAGTTTATAAATAGAATCATTAAAATTTATCTAGTGTTATGCAAGCATTTTTTAGCAATATTGGACTTGTTCAATGTCTTCTAGAGTGGATTTGAATGCATTTGTGTTTGATATAGGATCCAAATTAGAGTCAAATGTGTTACATATCCTTTCCTTAGATGAAACAATAATAAGAAGATATTGTATAGTGTATTGAGTATAGACACTCCTTATTAAATTACTTCCTATGGTAGAGTCTAAATCTTCATCAAATGAATCATCATCATTTTTTTCATCAATCTCTTCTACCTTGATAGTTTTCACTTCACTTGAAATGGAAATTAGGCACAATTTATTTTAATCTACCTTCACATCTTCTTTTTAATTTTAACCTTGACATGATCATGAATTTCAATCTTCATAACCTTGATTGATTTGGATTCAAATTCTTTAGAAAACTCTTCTACAGTAGAATATGAAAATAAAATGCCAAGAAAATATTTCCTATTGATCATTGAGTCATCCACTCTAAAGCAAGAGGGATATTATTATTTACAAAAAAATGTTTCAATGTTATCCTCTCCTTCAGAAATCAAAACATCACATTTTGATTTATTATCTTTTTTGTTTGTGATTCAATGAGTTGTTACTCAAATAATTCATTGTCTCTCAAGATCATGAGGTTTTATCAATATTTTAAAACATGAAAAACTTTCTCTTCTTTACAAATGATGAAGCTAAATTTTTATTTTGTTCATTGATCAGTCATTTTTTCTTCCAACTATTTACCTTCTTTCATGATTGTGAAACTAAAACAATCATATATGATAGGAATCACTTTTTATTTTTATTTATTGACATTTTAATAGGCTTGATCATGGATTTGCTTACTAAAAATTTATTCTGAACATTGATGGATTTTCATTATATTAGCTTGCACAACTTCATCACCACTTACAATAAATGTATTATGTTTTGAAACTTTTTCCTTTAATATTTTAGACAAAACCATGTCATCTTTAATGTTAATAGATTCTTGTTGTACATCTTCCACATCATTTACATTGTTACCCATCAAGATGAATCTGATATGTAAATGTAAAGATCAAATTGAGACACATAGTTAATTTCAAATCTTGGTTGATCTGCCTAAGGAATTAGTCTCAATAATTTTTTGAAGCATGCTATAAACTCTCTCATTTTCTTTTATTCTTGCTTCTAGATTTAGAATAAATACATAAATAATGCACACATGTCAATATTTAGTTTGAATTTATTTAGGAACTTGTTATTCAAGGAGTCTCACTTCAAAATGCATCCATCTTCTAAGTACAATAACCACTTAGCAATAGGTTTAGTGAGAGTTTCAAAAAAAAACCATAGTGACATCTTTATGCATAATTCATAAGATGCTAATGTAGACATTATTTTATGATTATATATCACCTTAATATTTTAAACTTGGAAAACTTAGACCTTGTATGTTCCTCTTAGTTTTATACCATCCCATTCCTCAAGTATCATATCTACTCTATCTTTATGCCCCTTATCCTATATCTCTTAGTTTGACTAATCTTATGTTGATGACTCAGGCCTTCTATCTTGCCCAGAATGCTTAAAATGTACTTATCTTCCATATTTTCAAGTTATGAGGTTATACCTACTTTCCTTTTCCCTAGACACTAACATTCGAGATGAACACTAGAGTCGATGTTAGTGTCCTAACCTGATGTAAGTGACCAATTCCCTAAATTCATCCAATTTCCAAATGATACATAAACTAACATTCACCCTAAGTGTTTTAACTTGAGTTATTAATCAAAAGGGATTGACATAAATGCAAGATCAACCACCATTCATTCCTCGCCTACGTACACCTAGAAAAATACCAAAGAGACTAAGGTAACTTATTAAAATCACTCTATAAAGTATTCAATTGAACAATATTTTCTATTTTTTCACTAGTCATAGGTACAACACATCTACAAGTATGAAGTATTAAGGGAGAAACCCAAGGGCCTGATTGGCCAAGTTATAAGATAGGTCACTATTATAATTTGCACATATTTTATGATTGACACACAAGACAGCACATAGGGGGAGAATTACATGAGTATGGGGCCCTCTTCTAGAGTATTGGATATGTAGGCAACTACCTATAACAATTTGTTCTTTGGGGTTAAATTGACACCATGTGCCCACTAACTCATTTTTTACCCAAGGTCACAATGAATATGGAAATATAGGGTTTTCCATTTCATAAGGAATGATAGTCCATGAATTAGATTTGAGTGCACCAAAGTAAAGGCAAAGTAAAACCCAAAAACATCTAGGTAGTTGTATCCTTTGCAAAAGGTATTCCATATAAGACATTTACATAAAACCTAGATAGTAGTGTCAATGCAATTATCCTAGTTTGATGTTAGTATTCATAACTTTATAACTATCAGATCTAGAATCTAGTGATGGTTCTAAAATCTCCTTCTATCCTACTTTTTGCCTATTCAATATTTATAACTATATTAGCATTAGAAAAATCTAAGTACATTACTTATTTTTCATTAACATATCTAACATAGTTGTACTTTCCATATTTAGAATATTTGAATATAATAAATTCAATGCATGCTTATATATGAATTTAGCATCTAATTGACCTATTATAAATCTAATTATCACCCTCATGCCATTTCATTTATATATACTTGTAGTCATATAAAATGCAAAAATTGGTAACTTGAGCATGGATAATGACACCCAACCCATATGGCCCTCTTGATTGCTCTCCTAACCCTCTTAGGCTTATTTTTATTGATTCCTAATCATCTGTAGCCTTCTAAACTTGCTACCAGCTCACCCAAATTTCTCTTTCCAAGATAAATCAATCCCACAAATCCTATCTTCTTAGGAAAATAGTGACACACTAGGACTATAGTATCGATACCACTCTTGTCCACTTTTGGTGCTCTTGTCCAAGTTTATTTCTAGCCACAATGATCAATTTCTTATAGTTTCCCATCCTTCTCCTTATCATCCTAATGTAAACACATTCAACCCATGACCAATAGATCCCTATAAAATCCCATTCAAAGATCATTTGGAAAGGGTTGGCAATGATCACAAAGCAAGCAAGAATACAATCAATACTACTCAAGCAATCTTCCCCATTCTCTACATACAGCTAGCCAATACACTTACAAGATTATCCAAATCCTTACACTAGTTCCTAGCCACCTCAAAAACATCTAATTTAGCATTTTTCATCTTCATACACTCTATTTAACAAAGCACATCAAGTGGGAGAATGACATATGGCTTGATCCCTCTTTAGAGTATAGGTATGTAGGAATCGTACCCACATAAGGGGTATAGATACATGTTTAGTGAATCTTAGACACACTAACCCACCCCATCTTTCTCAAAATTGGTCAAATCACAATGAAACATAGGTTTTGAAGAAAAAATTTTCTCTATAGGGAGCTCTATAGACTTCCAACTACTAAAACTTCAAAGACAAGGTCACACAAACATAGCTAACAAAACCTAGAAAGCTCAGATCCTCAGGACAATAATGATAGAGGTGGAATACAACACTAGTGCCACTCTTATCTAGTTTTTATACTCCTATCCAATCATAAAATGAATTTCAGATCTCAATTTGTGATAGTGTCCCAGTATTGTATAGTAAATTCTAGCCTATATCTCAGTTGGATCAATCAGTTTCTAGCTAAGTCTTGTTTTTTATCTTATTACTATTTTTAGAAAGATTTGAATTGTAATCAAATTTCACAAATTAGTAGCTTAATAATTGCATATTTATTTACTTATTTCACTACTCAAACCCTTTCACTAAATTATAAATAACACACCAATATTTCTAAAATTGTTAAATCATTTGGTGAACTTGACTTACTTCATTTGCACATAAAAACCCTAGAAACACTAGGATAGATTTCCTACTAATTTTTCCTATATTTCTCTAATTTTTTACCTACATAATAAAATCAAAAATTAGCATTAAATTTTAAAATTTCATAGTAATTTTATAATAAATTTATTTTAAACCCTAGTTACCCATACCAGGTCCCGCTTTTTCTCCAGTAATTTTTCAATAATTTCATGATTTTTTAATAGCATATTAAAATCAAAAATTCACTTTAAATTTCAAAATTTCATAGTATTTTTCAAAATAAATTATCTTTCAAACCCTAGTTTCATACACTAGGTCCTACTACTTTTGAGATATCACCTTACATTCTAAAGTCAAATTTCAAAAATGGATCTCACTTATTTACAAAATTTTCTTACATTTCTTTTAAATAATAAGGAGATAATCATTGGTCCTACCATGTACATGGATAATGAATCTTATCACATGTTAGTACAAATATTTATTCTTTGCATTTCATGCTTATTTCTCATTATATAGGATGATGTTAAGAAAATTATTATTAAACATGTTAAGATATAATTTACATCACCTCCCTTGGAGCCTTTATCCCATGTTGAGTGATGTTGAATGGTCAATTTTACCCTTCCTTAGGTCACTATCCATCACTAGAGAGCTTATTTGACACCCTTTGTCCCTTCACCATCTCAACATGTTGATTATCTTTGCTCTCCTCCTGTAGCTACTACTAGTCCTATACAGAGAGTAGATAATCTAGTTAGAGTTGTTACTTAATGTGCCACCATGCCTCCTCCACCTAGTCAGGAGCCCCACCAGCCTTCTAATCCTTCCCATCCCTAGCCCAACCCACCCACATATGTATATCTATACAAGGCATATGATATTTTTGATGAATTGAGAACCACTCCAGCTAGGATTTGCATGTTAAAACTGCTTCAAAAAGCCATTGTGTTCAAGGATATTCTTTATCAAGCACTCACTCAAACTTCTATGCCCATTTATTTAGAGCCTTCTTATTTTTCATCAGTGATCAACACTTTAAAAACCATAGAAGATGTAATTTATTTTGATTATGAGGACATGCCTTCTCAAATAGTTATTGATCAAAATTTACCACTATTCATACAAGTTCAAGTCAAAACTAGCACAGTAAAGAGAGTTCTAATTGATAGTGGTTTTGGACTTAATATATGTAAGATCACATTCTTACATACCATGGGTGTAGCTATGGTATCCCTAAAAAAATCATATAATAATATTAGAGGGTTTTATGATATATCATGATAGACATTGGGCACAATTATTTTAGATATCATGGTAGGACCCAAAACCCTCTCTACATAGTTCTAGGTCATGTTAGGTCCCCTTCATTATAATATTTTACTTAGACAACCTTAGATACATGTTATGGGGGTGGTTCCTTCCACTCTTCATCAATGTGTTAAGTTCTTCCATGAAGGATACCTATACACATGCCTACAAAATAACCAATCATTTAAATATTGTCAAATTATAGTCATCTTCAACTATTTCACCAGATGGGACAATTCATCTCATAGTTCAACCACCACCTCATTAAATTTCTCCTGATTAGATACATACATATTAGGTTATAAAGACTATAACTTCTCACACTTCTTCAATTATATCCATGTCCTCAATTTTAGATATTTATCTAGTCACAACAGCTTTAGCCATTCTAGCTACTCCATCAATGATGATTCTTACACTAGTTAGAATTATACATTCACTGATAGTAGTTCCAAGAATACCAGAAGATTCTATAGATACAGTTACTCTATTAGTTAAGATACATCCATATCACCATTCTCTTATACTACTATAGTTGATGAGACTCTCATACCACAGTTACCCCTCATGTTAAATTTTGAGTTACCATATGTACATGATGTTGATATAATTCACATGATTCTTTAGTTGATGATACAACACCCACACTTACAGATGACTATTTATGTGGATTAATATTTACACCAGTAGGCCCAAGTGAGTACTAAGATGACTTTAGAGATCTCATTACACATCCTACATCACTCTTATCATCTTGCACTACACTTGTAGGATATACTTCACATTTGTGGCCATAAATAGATCACTCAACACATACATTTCACATGGTTACCTCTATAGATATAGATCCATTTATTTACATTCATGTAGGCATCACATAACATCAACCACATATTATGTTATAGATGTTACTTGATCATAGATTAATCACATTACCTATAGTATGGCATAGATCTATTAGAAGATTATCACAATAGGATTATCACCCATTTTGTCTCTTTCATAGGATCATAGGCCATGATACAAACTCATGTACAAATTTACAACAAAGATTGGATAAACTATAGGTTCATGGTATTATTTAAATTATAGCACCACTAGCACCAGCTCTACCACTTTCACTGACTCAATCTACTACCAAATCTAAACATCCTAGAATAAAATCAGAATCTCCACCACCAAAGTAACCTTTAGTTCACCTTCAGTAGAATAACACTATGAACATATAATCTACAACATATGACGATACTTATGATGATTATCTCAAGGAATTTGATGATGATCATGATCCCTTCTTCCATCTCCATCCCCAGCAAGCTCCATCTTTGGACCCTTTACCCCCTCTAACCTAGTCTTTTATGCCATTATATACATATTGTTTTATTTATATGCTTGTATATAACCTTTTTTATAAATGTTTACACATAGCTTTCCTATAATTAATTACACATAGTTTCTTAGTATTATTTATACATAATCCCCTCATGGTTGATTGTAAATAGTTACTTTTCAAATTCTTGTACATAGTCTTTATGTGATTGATTGTACATAGCTCACAACATATAAATCCAAAAACATTTAAATAACTCAAAATATAAAAATAATACAAAATATCAAAATATAAAAATATTCAAATAATTTAAAAACATCAAAAACATTTTGATTGTATGCATTATCCATGATTTATATTTATATTACAATGCTAGCCTTACATTTGTTGTTATATGCTATTGTTTATCAATTTATCTACATTACCATGCTTCACTTGATCTTCTTTGAGTGTGTGTAGTGACATCCAACTCCTTGATTGCTTCAGTCAAACCATTGAGGGGGCATCCTAATTCTACATTCAAGACACACATCAATATACATACCCACTAGGGGCATCTTCTACATGACTACACCATCTAGGTTATGTCATTCCTACACCACACAATCTAGTTATCATGTTGATGTACATTAATTACTAGATTATAGGGATTACTCTATCGACACTCACTAGTATATAGCACTTTTGTATTTCTTAGCATATACCTAATCCTGTACTAACATGTTTTGCATATATTCACTTCTCATTTTGATTAGTTAGAAATGATTGTACTTCCAGTTATCACTTGATTTCTTTTCTTGCTTAGCATAGCTTGATGTGATTATATTTTTCATTTCCTATTTATCTCCTATTTGTGCCTTAGGAAATTTACTAATGTCCTTTGCTTCTATTCATATGTGTGATTTAGGATGTTTTCCAATGTCCTTTGTCTATACTCTTATATGTGATTGTGGATTTCATGCCAGCTTTGCTTGTTTCAATTGAATGTGTATCTGGCATTTGAACATGCCTTGTATGCTTAATTTTTAGTTTGAGTGACATGTGCCCATGTCCCTTATTTGTTTGGTCCCTTGGCCACTCTTGTATGTTTCTTACTTCTTGCCTTATGCGCTTATTGCTTGATTGCTTATCGATTGTTTATAATGCCATGATATATGTCATGCATTATTTTGCTTTCTTGAATGCCATGATAGAAATCATGCTTCATCCCTCCAACTAAAACTAAAAACTAACTAGACTTCAAATTCTAGTTTAGTATATTGCACATGTCATTAAATTGTTATATCTATCTAGGCATACCCATGTTGATCTAATAATATCTCAATATAAATCATGTTATATCTTGAGATATCTTGTTTATTATCATTGTCATATCATGTTTCATTGTAACATAACACACTTATAGGGATCTTTATTCTGAGGGTAGTAATTATAGGGTCCTCATTCCTACCCTCAGAAGAGGGGGTAACATATACGGGTTTTATCATAGAGATCAGAGCTCCTAATGATCAAAAAATTAGTTTTTAGCACACCTAGAATAGCAATCAGATATCAAAATAGACTAGACAAATAGTGAAAATATCCAAAAAATTACTAGATTTGGCCTAGGATAATAGCGACCAACTTGGAATATAGCACCAATTCCACTAGTGTCCACTTTTGATACTCCTATTTAAATAGCAAAAAAACTAGAGTTTCTAGAAACAAACAAAAAAGTAGGTTTACCTATAGTTTTGCATAGCCAAAAAAGTTCAGAATTAGTTGTTTTAAAAACACTTTTTCTCAAAGCATATAGATATAGGGGGCATCATGCATGGCATAATGGATTTCACTTCCAATTTTAGATACAATAGTTGATATGACTTCTAGATTAGAATCCATGTTTCAGACACCAGTGATTTAGGGAAATGTATATGACACATTTATTTTATTTTATTTTCAAGTTCAACATTACTAAGGAATTCTCAAAATTTATGTGTCTTATTCCATCTACAGGTGGTTGGCATCATTTTATAATGGCTTTTATATAGGCCTAACTTCTACATTCATATATTCTTGAGTTCCTAAGTGGCTTTTATATAAGCCTACTGCATTAGTTTTGGAGTGGCTTTCATACAAGCCTAATCTCCATCTTTTAGAGTGGCTTAGTTTCTAGTATACATTTGGCTATCCATGCCAACATTATCATATCATAGTACATTCATGGGCTTCAAAATGCATCTCATACAACACACATTTCATACCAATATAAGTTTATAGCTTCACTTCATGGATCAATGATGAAGCCAAAGGATTAACTAGCCTTTGTATTCTTGAGCCATCTATTCATAGGGATTGGACACATAGTCCAAACATTGATTAACACATGCATCATCACCTAGATTCACTTAGTGGTTGATGATGGATCCAAAGGTCTAGCCTTTGCATTTTTGAGCCACTTCTATGAAATTGAGCACACGGCTCCATTTGTGATATTACTCTTCATACAGTATCATCCAACATTATTCAGCATCAACCAACATCACTTAGCATCATAATAGGTTTTGTATTGTTCTACATACCTAGTGAGGTGTATTCATTCCTTTTTTTCTTCTCTCTTACTCATATTTGTATGTTCTTATTTTAGATATAACATATCTAGTAAGAATTAATCTACTCTTTGTTTTCATGTAGATTCATGCTTCATAGTGTGTTCTCTCTATGCACACCTAGCATCACATAGCTTCATGAGCTTTCCCCTTATAGGTAAGTTTAGGTATGCCTTCTATTTTCCTTTATCCTAGTTTTTTTCTTTGCTACAATACTAGAATAAAGGGGAGGCAAATGTAGTCATATAAAATGCAAAAACTGGTAACTTGAGCATGGTTAATGACACCCAACCCATAAGTCCCTCTTGCTTTCTCTTATAACCCTCTTAATCTTATTTTCATTGATTCCCAATCATCCATAACCTTCTAGACTTGGTCCCAGCTCACCCAGACTATTCTTTCCAAGATAAATCAATCCCCTTAGGTCTTGTATACTTAGGACAATAATGTCATACTAGGAATATAGCATTAGTGCCACAACTATCTTCTTTTAATGCTCTTGTCCAAGTCTATTTTTGGCCTCAATGGTCAATTTCTTCTAGTTCCCCATCCTTCTCCTTATTATCCTAATGCAATTAAATTCAACCCATGACCAATAGATCCCTAGAAAATTCCATTCAAAGATAATTTGGAAAAGGTTTGAATTTATCATGAAGCAAGCAAGAATACAATCAAGACTACTCAAAAAATCTTCCCTATTCTCTACATATATCCAACCAATACACTTATAAGCTTATCCAAATCCTTACACCAATCCCTAGCCATCTCAAGCATATCTAGCTTAGCATTTTACATCTTCATATGCACTATTTTACAAAGCACTTCAAGTGGAAGAACTACATATGGCTTGATCCCTCTTTAGAGTATTGATATGTAAGCAGTGTACCCATACAAGGGGTGTGGATACACATCTAGTGAATCTTACACACACTAATCCCCCCCTCCTCTTTCTCAAAATTGGTTAAAGAATAATAGAACATAGGGTTTGAAGGAAAAATCTACTCTACAAGGAGCTATATAGACTTCCATCTACCAAAACTTTAGAGACAAGGTCATATAGACATAATAAACAAAACCCAGAAAGCTCAGATCCTTAGGACAATAGTGGCAGAGATGGACTATAGCATTGGTGTCACTCCTATCTAATTCCAATGTTCCTATCCAATCATAAAACAAAGTTTAGATCTTAGTTTATGATAGTGTCCTAGTCCTGCATAGTGGATTCTAGCCTTTATCTTAGTCAAATCAATTAATTTCTAGTAAAGTCTTATTTCCTTCTCTTATTACTATTTTTATAAAGATTTGAATTGTAATCAAATTTCACAAATTAGTAGCTTAATAATTGCATATTTATTTTTTGATTTCACTACTTAGACCCTTTAACTAAATTATAAATAATAGACCAATATTCCTAAAAATTTTAAATCAATACCCCATTAATAAAATCTATGGTTAATTATAAGATCACTTTTGTAGACACCAAAATTATGTCACACATGTGCGTGACTTCTTGTGTCGAACCCCCCCTTGAGCCCCTTTTAATACTTAGCTTTCCTAACTCATGTTTTCACCCCTCACACATTTAATTAATTATAAAATATTTAATTAAGTTAATTGAAAACTATTTATGCCACCTTACCTGGTCACCTCATCCTAAGACTAATTCTTATCCTCTGAGTCACTTCAAGACTTAGTCACCTAATCCTAACTACCCATGACTTATTCTCACCCCTAACATAAATTACTAACTAACTACATCCTTCTTAACCTTGTATTTCTACCATTTCCTAACAGATACCATACTTGGCAGGAGAAAGAATAGAAAATAGGCTAAATATAGCCATTTTACCTATTCTTATGCCATCAATGTCAATCAACCCATGACCAACATTAGTGGGATCACTAACATCAGTTACTTAAGCTAAATTCCAAGCTAATATTCAATTTAGTAGAAATAAAAATAATAATCATTTGCATACAGGGTTTAGCTTTCAACTTTCTACATCCAGGATTACCATTACTTTGCACAAATTAGTCCAGATTAGGAATTGATATACTGCATAGAGCTTGGATTCTTCTAAACTAGTAGCACACGCTTGTCTTTCCTATTCACCTATTGCTTCAACATGCCTCATCAAAGCCATCTATCCAACACTCATGGTTTATCCATTTCACTAGTTAACTATATATCTATGTTTTGTAATTCCTTTAAATAGTCATTTTACAATTACTTTATGTTATACTATTTATCATTTTATGAACATTCTAACTCTCCCTATAAAGAAGTTTTAAAACACCTTCACCTATTTCCCTCTACTTCAAACATATCAACCGTCTATCTAGACCCACTTGAGTCTTACTCACTCCCTTATGACTCTTCCCAACCTCATAAACTTGACCAACATCCACCTCCCAGCTTAGAAAACTCTCTTGTAGCCTCCTAAGAACCTACTACCCCTACCAACATCAGTCACATAACTAATATCGATCATATCTCCTTACCAACATCGATAGCCTAACCAACATTGGTGACTATGTATTTCCACTAACTTCTCTAAGCCTACCTAAACAACCTCTAAAAACACCAATAACTCACATTGCCTATATTGTGTCACTCTTTGTTGCACTCAAACTATAATAATGTGTTTTCTTATTCATAGGTAGTCCTCCCTAGCCATAAAAGGTGTTAAACATCATATGGATATGGCACGTAACCAATCTAGGTTTTATTTAATCTCTAATCCTTACCCTTCATCTTTGTATCTCCTAGAACATTAAATAGATTCAAAATTTAGTGAAATATTTCTAGCATGCCCGGTGGGACTCTGGAGTTTATCTTGGGTTCATTACTTGTTTTAAGAATTCATATAGGTGAATTATAGTGAAAATTTTAGTCTTTGCACTTTCTCCCTCAATTTTTCATCAATACAAAATATTCAACATTTTATTTTCTATTTAAAGGCAATAAACTAAAATTTCTTCTTCCTTGCCACTCTTCTCTTTGTTTTTACATCTAAAAGAAACTTATCATTTTTCTTATAAGTTAAAAAGAATCTCTTCTTTATCTCTTTCTTGAATGCACATTAAGATAGTGAAATTCATTCTCTTCTCCTATTTCATCATTGTTTTCATTTGAATCAAAACACTTCATATTTAGGTTTAAAACTTATTGCACTTTATTATTTGTTTATTGCATATTAGTTCACCTAGTTAATTGCAAGCATTATGAATGAATTGTAGTACACCCATGTTACACAACTAGATCACACTCCCAAAAATAAACATCTAAACTCACTTAAGACAAGTCCCATCAAGATTTCATCACTTGGTGGATCACCTTACCCTACCCGACTATCCTACTTAGATTTCACCACCAAGTGGAGAACCCACTCCATTCTTTGGCAGATATAAAATCTAGACAGAAGGTATATTTTGGCTAAGCAGCCTGGCTTGGCTTTAGGTCTATGAATTGTTGGGGAAAAGCTCCTATAATAAGCCATGTACCTATTCTAACATATATTTCCTCTTAAGCACCAAAACTAACCTAAAATTAGCTCTAGATTACTTCCTAGTACCTTTGATAACTAAACTCTCATCTCACTATCTGATTAAGGCATAAGCCAACACAAGACTAAAATTAATCTCTAGGAGTTAATAATTAGTGGATGTATGTTCTTTTTCTAATTTTATATTGCCTTCTATATTTTGGAGTTGGTAAAGATGTTTTTTCATTGATTTACAAAATCAACACCAATCATAATACTTAGGTTGTATAACCTATTATATCATGTTTTTTGAGTGTTCATCCTCTTTATACAGACCTCTTTCATCCTTTGTTTTGCCTATATTTTGCCTCTAGTTTTTTAAAACATTGTATTTTTTTCATCTCCTAAGACTCCTCAGTGACTGACATCAGTTAAAATCACTAACATTGACAGACTTCAACCTACCGACATTGGTCAAGTGATCAACATCAATGACTGTGTAAATTGGTTATTTTCAATTTGCTCAAGATATCAATCTAATAAAACTTACCTACCCACACCCAAACCTAGTTTTTCCTCACTCTATCACTAATACAAATTTTTAAGACTTTTTATACTTCTTGCATGGTATTGACATGAAGCTAAGCCAAAATTCTTGTCGATTATGCAAGCCAAGAATGACTTCCACCTTCTCCTATTGTTTTTGATTCTATCATGGAGCATATTTTATATATAGAACATACTCCTAGCCCTAACCAAATTCCCATTGTGCCTAAAGGAGAACAAGATTTTTCTAGATTTTTTTATTTCAATATGGCAGCCCTTCAGCATTACCTTGCCATGAGCCAAACCCACAATTTTTTGGGTGACCCACTATATAGTATGCCAACTTATCTGATGGAAACTACTTTAGTTTTAGTAGTATCTACTATGTCCTTCATGGTTAATCAAACCACCACTTCAACAAGTAACCTAACCATAAATAATGTCCAAAGTTTAGCATCACCAATTTCCCAATCCTATGTAAACCCTATCGTCACTTCTCTACCTTCACAACCACATGCAATTTAGTCAAGTCTAACCCCATTTCAATATTTGGTGGTACCCATACCATCTAATTTCACATCTATAATTACATGAGTTATGACTCACTCTTAACCCATTATAACCATGCCAACAACCTAACCTACAATAACAACATCTAACCAAAGTATTATCTCTAACCTAGCAAGACAAACCCCTTTCATTTATACCCCTCAACCTATGACTCACTACCCCTATGTTACATCAACACAATCATAAAAATCTATGTCATGCACTCCCTCTATCTCTTATCAAGTTCCTTATAACTTAGGAGGTATATCCTAAACCAATACTCCTCTAGACCTCATTAAGATGTTGATGGACAAGATGTCTAATCTAGAGACATTTGTATCAGGTTTAAAGAATGTGTTATCTTATGATCAGATATGTAGTGATCCCATCCATCCTTTTGTTCCTATTCACCCATATCCAAGCCAATGGGAACTCCCCAAATTTACTCACTTCCAGAGTAAAGAGGATTGACAATATCATTTGTGAGCATTTAGACATGCTTGTTATTTAATAGGGCACGATGATGCATTACTACTTCACACCTTCCTTATGTCTCTTTTGGGTGTTTCCCTAGATTGGTATAGATCTATAACTCATCACTCCCTTTTCTCATTTACCCAACTTGCATAATTATTCCTAGACCATTTCTCTATCAACATTTTTAAAAAGGTTTCTATTATGGACCTTTATTCTATTAAACAATGTGATGATGAATCTATCATAGATTTTGTCACTCATTGGGGAGGCTTAATCAATAAATTATCCTTCTTTTTACCCCAACCTAAGCTTATTTATATCTTCTCAAGGGCATGTACTAATCACAATTCATCCACACTCTGAGTACAAACTTTCCACGTATTTAATGAAGCCTTTACAATGACACAGAAACTCAAAATCTAGGCTATAGACGAAGACAGAGTCAAGTTGTGTAGTAAGAACACCAATTCCAAATCAAATGATTCATCTTCTTCTAAAAATTCTCCTTCCAACCAAAAATCTAAAGGCTCTAATAATGTGGTGGTCATTAAATCAGCTTCTTCCACAACCACAAACCAACCTAATTCCTTAACCTCACAAAATCCGACCAAACAATTCCAACAATGGTATGAACAAAGAAAATACACTCCCATTGGGGATTCATATACTTCTATTTTATAAAAACTATTATAATAAGGAGCCATAACCCTTCCTCAAATCAAGTCTCTTATACAATTTGATCCCTCCCATCTTATTCCTACTTGGTATAAGGAGGATGAGTTTTGTGGCTACCATTGAGTCAAAGGCCATAATTCTAATAACTATAAAACATTCAAGAACATTTTGCAAGCCATGCTTGATAGGTGTGATCTCATCTTAGATAAGCCTAATGCACTTACTAATAAAAATATGGATGTGTTCAAATAGCCTTTTCCTAACCATTCACCCAATCAAAATATTGTTTAGAACATGACTAATAACTCATGTGAGCATAATATCCATACGGTCAATATGGTCTTTCCTTTACCTCCAGTCTAACCTCTCCCATAACAAGAGGCACCCATTTTACCTACTCCTTCCCCACAATCAATGGAGTTTATTTTTCCCATCCTTCCTCCTCGAGTATAAGAACCTACTTCACCCATTCCACTCCCACGTGAGGAAGGGCCTCCTTTACCTCTCCTTTTGCCACAAGAGAAGCCTATATTTCTATTTCCTTTTGCACCCATTTTACCTATCCTCTTACCACTTTAGGACCATTCCTTTCCCATTCCTCATCCACTCCTCCTTTTCACCTAGAGGAGCCAATGTTATCTACCCCTACATTAGATGAGAGACCTATTATGCCTACTCTAATTCAACCAATTTTACCACTTCTTTTACCTATGGAAGATCATAATTTACCTGTTCCTCACCCACATGTTGAGGGAGAAATTATACCTATGCTCTACCTCCTTGAGGATCCTTCTTTTCCTACCTTTCCCCCACCTGTGGAAGACCATGCCTCTTCTCCCGTCTCTATCGAGGAAAACCCTATTGCAGCTCTTTTTTATCTTTCACCCAAGGAAGCAAAGGCCAATAATTTCTCTCTTTCTCAATCACATAAGCCTTATAAAGAAGAACTTGTAAGGCCTATAGTAACTCTATCTAAACCCTTATCATGATTAGTGTAAAGTTTAGAATTTCTTGACTCCACAAAGCTATATCAAGTGGTATTTTGGGACTAACTTAAAACTCCTTATCCTACATAAAAAATATTGTCCTCTACTACCAATCCTCTCACTACCCTTTACCCAAAGGTCTTTGAAAAATTTAGAGATTATTCACTCAAATCATCATAATTTCATCCATCTACATCATAACCCTCACCCTCATAGGCATCTACCACATCAAAGTAGATCTGGTCTTTAGGTGTTTGCTTAATCTCTAATCTAATTCATCCATAGGTAAAATTAGCTATGAATCTCCAACCACAAGTTAGAGTTCTACGACTTAAACTAAGGAAGAATGTTAAGCTTCCTAGATCTCATCAATCCTTCCCTCTTCAACCCTCAACTTTGCATTCAATTTTGGGACCACATCCCTCTACTTTAGTTGGAGTATCACTGATCCAAGTAAAATAAAAGGCTAAGTTTCCTCCACTACTACCTCTACCACCTAGTAGGCCTTTCACATCTAACACCATGATACATACCACTAAAAAAGTGTTAGTAAAACATGTGGTTCTACCACCACCTAAAAATGTACCATGTAAAATCACCCCCATGACTCATAAACCAAAGGTGTCCACCCTTATTATAATAACAAGTGTTAACCCACCCATAGGCTCTCAGATATTTTTCCTATGCTAGTTATTGCAATCCTCCACAATAATCCTTCCTCTCATTAATATTTATAAACCTCTTGGATTTAAGCCATCTTGTTTCAATGATACACAAGTGTGTATATATCATCATACACCTAGACATGATACTAAGAGTTATAAAGCTCTCATAGTAGTCATTCAACAACACTTTGATATTGGCACTCTCTTTGTTGATACTCCCACTAACCATCTTATTATTCCATCCATAGAATCCATAATGCCTCATACCATTCCACTTGAATTCAAACCCAAAGATGTTGTCATACCCCCTTTGCCACCTCCGCCACCTATGTTTTAGATCAACAAAGTTAATGTGGCCATGCGTTCATAAAATAAAAAAGATAAAGGAAAGGAAAAGGTCACTACCCCTTAGGGTCATCTATTCTCCAAAGACACTCCTCTAAATCCCAATATTTCCATAATGGGTGTCCTAAAACCAACATCTTTAGAAGTTATTCAAAACTCAATGGTGAAACAACTTCACCAAACCCCTCCGAAAATGTCCTTATATGAGTTAATCCAAAACTCACCCCAACATCATGAAGCTTTGATTAGTGTTTTGCAAGTAGTTGAGGTAAAACTTGATGATCCCCAACCTATTATACCTTTGTTCATCTCTCTTAACACCATCTCCTTGATTTCCTTCAGTGATTTAGAAATTCCACTTTAACACCCTAAAAATTAGGATTTTGCACTTTTTATCACTACATATATCAATCAAACTCATGTCAAAAGAGTCATGATCAATGGATGGTCTATTATTAATATTATCTCCACCCATGCCTACAAATATAAATCCCTTATCGATAATTTCATGTCTCAAACCGATGTGGTGCTCTACTCCTTGAATGATACCATGACTACAATGGTGGGTACTATTGTCTTACATATTAATGTGGGCCCCTACATAATTCTTGAGCTCTTATATGTTGTATAAGGAGAATGCAAATACAACATACTAGTTAGAAGATCTTGGATATGTGTTATGGCATGTGTGCCCTTAACTTTGCACCGCTACATCAAGTTTGATCATAATGGGCAAGTACATGTTATTTTTACCGACCCACCTCCTTTTAAAACATGTAACATGACTTATAGCCCCAATGATGTTATCATTTCATTAAAGACATCATATTTTTCATATTATACTTCTGAAGCTTCCACAAGCTCCACTACCTTGGTTACATAGATATCGACAACACAAATTCTCAACAAAGACACCATGGAGGAAACTTTCAAGCATCTATAGCTCATAGAATATCATTTGATGACACTCAACATGTTTTATACTCCACAAGAGTATGGAAAGCTTTATATGTACCCCAATTATGATCCCCATATTGGGATGGTCATCCCGTATGTTCCCCCTAACCTTCAAAATAATTTCACATACGAGGGAATTGATCAAGCTCCACTGTCGACAATCCATCCTCTTCACCATAACCATTTACCTATGATTTCTCTTTCTTGAGTAATCCTAGATTTTCTCACACCTATCTATATAGGTGTGCCTAGAAAGCATTTAGTTTAGGTCATTATGAGCAGGGGGTTCATATGCCCATTGAATATCCCACCAATAAAACCACTGAAAATGCCAAAAAATGGCATGGAGTAGGTTTTGAAAAACTAATTAAAATCACCAAAACTTCTCATATACCAATTATCAAAGAGTTAGTCTCTCCTTCTCCATCCTCTCCTCCATCATCACTTACCAAATTAGAGGTATCTATACCTCCTAATTTTTTTCAATAAATTCCATTTATTTGGGCCCCCTCACCTATCATCAAGGTAAAGAAACAAGGTCCCTTCCTCTTATTCATCTTGAAATGATTGATGAAGACTCTCCCACTATCAACACTATCTAATGTCAAGATGATGATGCTATTCTCACATACATGGGTGCAGATGATTCCTATATCCAATAATCACTCCCATCCAAAATACAAGCTATGTTAAATGAATCAACTATTGACATAAATTTACCCTCTCATGATAACCCCACATCCTCAATATTGGCCAATCTTTAGATTTCTCTAAGCAAGAAAATTAGGCCACATTTCTTAATGACCATAGCGAAGCCTTCACTTGGTCTTATAATGACATGCCAGGTATTGACCCCTCTATCATCACCTAAACATTATCACTAATTGAGATGTTAAACTTGTTAATCAAAAGCTTCCCAAAATGCAATCTCATATTCCTCTCCTTGTCAAAGAAGATCTCAAATGCCTCCTTTATATTAAATTTATCCAGCCCATCGACTACCCACAATGGGTTTCCATTATTGTTTCTATCACAAAAGTAATAGGGGGAATCTACATCTACATCGACTATCATGACCTAAACCTTGCTTGTCCAAAGGATGACTTCCCTTTGCCAAGTATTGACCAGATTATTGATTTAAAATATGTCCATAAGATGCTATCACTTATGGATGGGCTCTTAGGTTACAATCAAATCCTAGTTATTCTCAAAGATCAACACAAAACAATTTCATTACCCCATGGGGGACTTTCTATTATCAGGTCATGCCCTTTGGTCTAAATAATACTAGTATCACCTACCAATGTGCCATGAATTACATTTTCCATGATCTCCTACACAAAATTATCGAAGACTATGTGGATGACTTACTCAAAAAAATATAAACTTCACCAAGATCACTTGATGATTCTCAAAATCATATTCACTTGTCTCCTCCAATATAACATTTGACTAAACCCAAAGAAATGTGTCTTTGGTGTCCTTTATGATAAGCTCTTAGGCTTTATTATTTCTTTTTGTGGTATGGAATTCAACCCTACTAAAGTTTGAGCAATACTAGACATGCCTCCACCTACTAATATCAAACAAATCTACAGCTTACAAGGTAAGCTTTAGTCAATCTGCTATTTCATCTCCCAATTTTTGGATCATTTCCAACCCTTTAACCATCTCCTCAAAAAAGAGGTTTCCTTTCATTAGAATATAGATAGCCAAGATGCCTTTGACATACTCAAATAGTATCTCCTTTCCTCATTAGTTCTTATTCCACCTAAGGAAAACCAACCTTTTTACCTTTACATCTCTACAATAGACCATTTTTTGAGTACTATTATTACACATTACAATGATCACCATTGATAACAAGTAGTTTACTATATAATCCACACACTTATTGATTATGAAACTCGATATACCCATACAAAAAATCTTTGTCTCGTATTGGTCTTTTTAGCTTCCAAGCTCCATTATTACATCTTAAATCACAAAACCTACATCATCACCCATATCAATCCCTTCCAATACATACATTCCAAGCCATATCACAACCAATGTGTAGCTCGGTGGCTCATGCTCCTTGATGAATTTGACTTAGAATTTATTCAATAAAAGTCTATCAAGGGGCAAGTGATCACTGACCAGTTAGCACCACCCCTTTATCTGACAACCAACCTTCCAACCTCAAATTTCCTAATGAATCTATTGTAATACTCTCCATCGATGACATCTCCTATCAAATGATGATGTTCTTTGATGAGTCTAAATGTCAACACAGTGGGGGTGCAGGGGTCATCCTCATCCCTCTTGATGGTGAGCCTATGCCTTTGTCATTTAAACTATATTTTGAATGTACTAATAATATTGTTGAATATGAAGCTTTAATCTTAGGGCTTCAAATGGCTATTTTCTTGGGTCTCAAATCAATAACCATTTTTGTTGATTCCCACCTAGTGATTAATCAAGTAAATGGTTCTTATCTATGCAAAAATGAAATTCTGTAATGATATAAACATCATGTAAATATGTTATTATAATCATTTGACTCCTACCTATTAAAAACTATTCCTTGATTTACAAAAAATTTCACTGACATAATGGCTTATTTTTCTTCACACGTACCCTCTTCACCCTTTTCCTTGAAAATCTATGTCACTGTACACCACTTAACATTGCCCTCTTATATATCAACTAACATCTTTTTTATAGGAAATATAACACACAACCCACATGACTTATGGTACAAGCAACTCATGGATTACCTCTCCTTTTCTATTACCCCCCCAACCTCTCCAATAATGGGTGATGTGCCTTCATTAAATGTGGTGCTCATTACACTATGCTAGGGGGACTTCTATACAAGTGAGGTTTTGATGGTCTCCTCCTTAAATGCCTCACTAGTAGTGAGATCCCCTTTGCCATTAAGGAAGTCCATGATGGTATTTGTGGTATACATTTAAATCCTAACACAGTTTCCAAATGTATCCTTTGACTTGGCTACTATTAGCCAACACTCCATCAAGACTATAGTGATTGCATTCAGCATTGTGTCAAATATCAACATGCTAACCTCCTTCACATTCTAAGCCATGCCATACAAGTCACCAAAGAATTTTAGCCCTTCTCCCAATGGGGTTTGGATCTAATTGATGAGATTAACCCTCATTCATCTCTCTATCACCTTTCCATCATTATTTCTATTGAATACTTCACCAAGTGGGTTGAGGTCATTCCTCTCATCTCCACTAAGGCTAACAAAATTATTGACTTTATCAATCATCACATAATCTTCCATTTTGGTGTCACCCATAAAATTATAATAGACAATGTAAAAAATTTCAAAAATAAGACTGTCCAAAATCTTTGTGACTCCTTTGGAATCAAATTAAGCTTCTCGTCACCATACTATCCATAAGCAAATGGACAAGTAGAAGCTTCTAAAAAAACCTTAACCAAAATCTTCATGAAGGTAGTCAATGATACTAGAAAGGATTGGCACATGCACATTCTCTTTGCTTTATGGGTTTATCACACTAGCATTCAAACCCCTATAGGTGCTATGCCTTTTTCCTTGGTCTATGGTATGGAAGCTATTTTACCTCTTGAGGTCCAGATTCCTTCTCTTCGTATCTCTCTACAAGACATACTAATGATGACTTTTGATAAGAATGTTTAGCTCAACTTGAGTTGATTGATGAACATCATCTCATAGCCCTCAACCACCTCTAAATCTATCAAGAGCCTATCAAATGTGCTTACAACAAAAATATCAAGGAGCAAGATTTCAATATTAGAGATCTTGTCTTAAAATAAAATCAACATTTGATGAACATGGAGAAAATCAAATGGGGTAAGTTTGCTCCTAATTATCTTGGACCCTACATCATAACTCACAAGTATGGCTTAGGAACTTATTGCTTATCTTTTCTCAAAGGAAGGCCAAAACCTGAGCCTTTAAATGCTTTGCACCTATGACCATTCTTTTGTTAATCAAGTGACACTTTACCTTGTGTTTAACTTGAGCTCATCTCTTGAGCAACCCTATTACATTCATCTCCCTTCCTCTTAACCCTTATTCCTACACACTTAGTTAACTTATGAAGTACTATGGTTTCGCCCTCAATGTGGAAAACCTCTAAGCCTCTATAGTCCTATCCATGACTAAATTCAATAAAAATGGGATACATAGATAAGTTATAATCTCTCAGGTAATGATTTTCAATGTAGGCTACTCCCTTAAAGGACAGCTACGTAACTTCTCCTTGATACTATAAATAGATTGTTCCCTTGAAGGATAGCTATTAAAAATAAAAATAAAAAGCTTAAACGACTCCCTTGAAGGATAGATAAGCCAAGATTTTTTATCAATGGAAATAATGATTTAGAGGCTTTCCTTATTGATTAGATTCATATGACCTCAACATAAATAAGATCCCATTGTAGGCTTCTCGCATTGATCATCTTACATAATAATAAAAAATTAAGTCATGAACTTGCCCATAGTTTCTCTTGGGTAACCCACAGAAGGGGCATACCATCCCCACTAATAATTTTATGCTACCCAAACACTCTCACTCCTTTCACCTTTTTCTCCTCATACTCTTTCAAGGGACTTTGAACTCACTTGACACAAGGTGAGTATGATGTTTCTCTAACAAACAAAATAGTCAAATGATGCAAAGCATGAAAGAGGCTCATACTCCTGAGCCTATTTATGTTATTATTATGGTATTTTCCAATATGCGATTATCGTGCCTCTTTATTTCCCATCTTAATCACATGTCAATTTCTCTTCTAAGATCACATCTCATAATAAGATTCAATCACCTTCTCGCCTTTCTACCATTTTTTCTTGATGCTTAGAGTTATGTGTTTAACACATACCCATATCAAGAAAGGATACTCAAATAACTACCCAAAAGCATCCTAACACTAACAAACCATTGCCCATTAATCCGTTTCATATAATCCCATGTGAAATACACCCAACATGCAACCATAGTTTCTCTAAACAATAATAAATAGGAAAATTATCAATCCTACACCATTTATTTTAATCATACACCATCACAAATATGGAAAAATGCTTAAATAAAAAAAACATACCTAACCCATTCATTTTAAGCATACACCATCACAAATATGGAAAAATTCTAAGATGAAGCTAACCAATCAACTATGCATATACCATCACACATATGGGAAATGCTAGTCTAACTCAACTAACATGCTCAACATTAACATAACATAAACATCCACAGCATTATAATAACTTCAAGATCATCACCATCACATAAACACATCTCAAAATAACAAACTCTCGTATATGTGTGTGTCTATGTGTGTGTGTGTGCCTGTGTCTGTGTCTGTGTGTGTGTGTGTGTTTGTGTGTGTGTGTGTGTGTGTGTGTGTGTGTGTGTGCTGAATATGAATGTACATCAATGGATCATATTAGTATTATCGCTCTCTCAAAAAGTACATCTCTCATCTTTGGCTCATAAGTTAGTGTGTATATAACATATATAACAACATCTAGTACTCAGAATACTCAAGGCTATAGTCATGGTCATGAAGAAGTAGTATCATCACCACTCTCCACCTATCTACATTTACATGAGCTAGAAGTTGTGGCACATGTCACTGATCTCTCTTGCTCTCTAAACTCAAAATACCATTGAATCTATGAGAACTTCTTGATGGCCATCTCATATTATGCAATCTAATTTAAAGCAATGGTGTACCTCACTAGAGGTATAGTTTGTGATAGACCCATCAAACCTATTATAGGACCTTGTACTGGTCCTTGTGGTGGAAGAGGAGTAGCCTATCCTACTACTCTCAAACTATCTCTCTCTATTGTTAGTGTAGTAACTTGGCCCTATAATGACCCAACCTATCCTTTCAATGTCATAACCTACCCCTATAATACTAACACATATGCTTATGCTACATCTTGGGCCTGTATTATTATATCTCAGGCCTGTACTACTATATCTTAGGCCTATATGGTTGCATCTCTCTCTCATCATTCCCTGTAAATCCAATGGTGGCTTCTTGACCTAAATCATGGGATGCAAACCTATCCACCACACAAGATAAGCCCCTTTATATCCAAGATCTACCATACCTAGGCCTATTGGTAGCTCCTCAAAATTTGGCCCACTATCTCTTAGGGCAAGGGTAGGGGTGCCTCTATATCATCCCTCATATATCAAGGAAAGGTAGGAGGCATCTCCTGTAACAAGCCAAACTATCTCCTAACCAATGCCATGGGTATCATCTCTAACTCTTTAGCTCATCTCCCTCTGACCCATAACGTGCTTTATAAATTGACAAGCTACTCTGCCTATCCTCTAAATGTAGGGTGTGTCAAGTAGGGCCTACAAAAAATATCTATAGGAATCAATCCATCTACCATACACCTATAATAATCAATGTCCCACACTATGTTTTCTACTCCTATTTGGGCCATAGCCTCTCTCCACCATCTAAACCTATCCCTAAAATTGAATACAATCATGGTAGGTAGCCCCAATGGCCATGTCACCATAATGTGCTCATATACCCAACAATGGAGTCAATGCCTGACACACAAACTATACCATAATCACAGCCTCAAACCCCACAACTCTTTATATAAGTATGCTATAAAATTTAGTCCCCATGCATACATGATCCACTACTTAACCATCTATGCCAACACACTTATTAATGCAATAGGAATCTCCCTCTATCTATGTCTGGTAGTGTTTATACTATAATCCCTATCATTATCAAGATACTCAATTGATGTTGCTCTTTATTGGTAGTATACAATATCTCATATGCAAAGCTCACTAAATGATAGGTCTCCTTGTTGACATGCTCTCCAAACAATGTATCCATGTGAATATCATGTTCCTCTCTCAAACATGAGAAGAGCTCCTCACCCTATCGTGGCAATCATAAAATCTTGTACACATCCTCTTATGTCACTATCAACTCTTTGATAGGAAAATAAAAGGTGTTGATGGTGTGATCCCACCTCTATCTCAAAGCTATCACCAAGCTAACATCATGTGAAACTTGGTAATATCGTCACACTCCTCCTAACCTTATGACTACCATGTGATCTCACTCATCCATGGTGATATCCCTCATCATTCTCATCAACAACATAGGTAGTCGATCTCTTAATGTCAACTCCTACCTAGCCTACATCCACATACACAAACCTCAAGTCAGATACTTTCCAATATAAACCTCAACCTTTTTTCCTTTCTCTCTGGGAGAGCTACATTGGCCTGAGGCCCTCATCTAGGCTATGTAGGTAGCACTCAGTTGACATGGGGTATTTGAAGGTTAGCTCATTCATATACCCACCTAACTATCTAACCTATTAACCCACCTAAACTCTAGGCCCAATAACCTATCTCTTAACCCTTGGCCCAACTACCTATCTCTCAACCCTATGCCTAATTGCCTATCTCTCAACTCTATGCCCCACTACCTATATCTTAAACTCTAGGCCCCATAAACTATATCTCATACCCTCAACCCCAAGATGTATCTTTTAAGCCCTAGGTCCCATGACCTATTTCAACCTACCTTTTCCTAACCACTTCCCTTAAAAAATATTTAACCATACCTCACCCTTTTTCCTTACAAATTGGGAGAACTACATTAGCCTCAGGCCCTCAACTAGGCTATGTAGGCAGCACTCAGTTGACATGGGGTCTTCTGAGGTTAGCTCAGCCATTAGGCTTGATGACTAGCTCAACTAAGGATCCAAAATGGGCCTTTTCTTCTTATTTGGGGTTTTTTCCTATGACTGACATCAATTAGGGCTACCAATGTGAATGCAAGATGTTAGTCAACATTGATGCCTTATCAGTCGATGTCAGTGATCCCTACCAACATAAATGATTATTTCAACCCTAGGGTTGAATAACCCACCTCCTAAATTTAAGTTTTTTCCTAAAATCTACCCCAACCCCTCCCAAATTCACCTAAACCTACACTCACCCCATTTACTACCCCTTTAATATCACTCTCTCCCCCTAAACTTAAAATTTAGCCCAAAATAACAAATTAACTACCCTAAATTCAAATTTAACTCGAAGAGGATCTTACCTCATCTCTTTGTCTCCTTTGGGCTGGAATATTTGGCTCTTGTGTTGGCATACCTCCATTTGGCTCCCCTCCTAGCTCTACCATCTCTACCCACACTAACAGTCAAAGTTTTTTTCTCTAATTAATGATCATAAATGAGTTTTGATGGGCTATCAAACCCCTTTTTGTTAAATTTGGTTTGCCACCAACATTGATAGCCTTGACCTAAAGTGATAATTTGATAATACTTCTTACTAACATCGGTGGTAGAATTGACATCAACAACCTTAACATTAGAGTTTTCAACCCCAACCACCACCCTTTGGACTACATCTTCAATCTAAGGCAACTTGGAGATCATGTATATCTCCCTAACCATGAAAAATAACCTTAAAGATCACATATATCTCCCTGACTATGATAACTACCCTTGGATATCACTTAAATTTCCACCCATGATGACTCTGACTAGAGATACGAATATCTTCTCGACCATTTACCCTTTTGAACTAACCTTGCATTACTTGTCTTGATTGCTTATGCTACCTCACTATAGTTGGCTATTATACACATGCATATATATCAAGTGTTTTGGATCATGGCCAAGCCAATCCTATCACCTAAAACCTTTTGTGTTTACTAGGAGCACTTCCTACTTTAGATACCTAGAACACATGGACCATTAGAGCTACAACTTTGATCATTTTAACTTTATCATCTATCACTTACAAGTTATGATTTGGTTATTTCTATCTGAGTCCTCCTCACCTTTACCTACTATTGATTGTGTCAACTATAAATTGTAGTAGTATACATGTAAGCATCAATGTTACCATGCTCTCACTCAACATCCAGCCACCTAATTAACTCCTTATCAAACTAGTACCTGATTCTAGATTCTCCTCCATCGATTCCCATTTTGAGGGGGGATACCTCATCCCATACTTTGAGCATCCAACTCCTAATTTTTTCTTATAAATTTTTATCACAAATTACAAGATAAAAAGGGGCAAATGTAGACACCAAAATTACATCACACACATGTGTAACTCCCTGTGGCAAAACCCCCTTGAGCCCCTTTTAATACTTAGCTTTCCTAACCCATGTTTTCACCCCTCACACATTTAATTAATTTAAACTATTTAATTAAGTTAATTATAAACTATTTATGTCACCTTACCTGGCCACCTCATCCTAAGACTAATTCTTACCCTCTAAGTCACCTCAAGACTTAGTCCCCTAATCATAACTACCCATGACTTATTCTCACCCCTAACATAAATTCCTAACTAACTACATCCTTCTTAACTTTACATTTCTACCATTTCCTAATGGATACCACACTTAGTAGGAGAAGGAAAAGAAAATAGGCTAAATATATCCCGTTTACCTATTCTCATGCCATAGACATCGGTCAACCCAAAGTTTATGTCAATAAGATCATCGACGTTGATTACTTAAGCCAAATTCTAAGTTAATGTTTAAGTCAATAAAAATCATAAAAATCAATCATTTGCATACATGCTTTAGCATTCAACTTTCTACATCCAAGATTATTTTTACTCTACACAAATTAGTCTAGATTAGGAATTTATATATTAAAAAGAGCTTAGATTCTTCTAAACTAGTAACACATGCTTGTCTTTCCTATTCACCTATTGCTTCAACACACCTCATCAAATCCATCTATTTGGCACTCACAGTTCATCCATTTCACCAGCTAAGTATATCTATGTGTTTTATAATTCCTTTAACCAGTCATTTTATAATTACTTTATGTTATACTATTTATCATTTTACAAACATCCTAACTCTCCCTATGTAAAAGTTGGAAAATTCCTTCACCTATTTCCATCTACTTCAAACATACCAACCCTCTGTCTAGACCCACTTGAGTCTTACCCACTCCCTTACGACTCTTCCCAACCTCATAAACCTAACCAACATCCACCTCCCAACTCAAAAAAGTCTCTTGTAGCCTCCTGAGAACCTACATCCCCTATTGACATTGGTCATATATCCTTACTGACATTGGCAACCTAACTGATGTCAGTGACTATGTATTTCCACCAACTTCTCTAAGCCTACCTAAACAACCTCCAAAAATACCAATAACTCATATTGCCTACACTGTGTCACTCTTTGCTACACTCAGACTGTAATAACATGCTTTTTCATTCATAAGTAGTCCTCCCTAGCCAAAGAAGAGTGTTCAACATCATCTAAATATGATGCACAACTAATCCAAGTTTTCTCTAATGTCTAATCCCTACTCTTCATCTTTGTATCTCCTAAAACATCAAATAGATTCAAAATTTAGTGAAACAACTTTAGATCCACATTTTAGGGTTAAACATTTAGTGAACCCAATATTTAAATATCAAATCCTAGGTCACTTAGGGTTTTTTGATTTCTCTATTGCTCTCCTTGATTCCTATAATTTTTCAATCATGGTTGCCATGGATTTCTCTATTAATTATCTCATGGTCAAATACCTTATAGTGATTATTAATTATTATATCTCATACTTGATAAAATAATTCCAATGTATAATGGACTTAAAACCTACATTCTTGCATATTCATTGTTCTAATGTTTATAATGAGCTTTTGCCTATCTACAAAGTGCTAAAGGGAGTGTAAGAAATAATCATCCCCCTAAGACATGTGATTTCCAAATCCAAGCATAGTACTATCAAAAACTCACTATGAGACTTGTTACATGGCTCATCCCATTACAAGGATGTTCTTTTCAATGCATTGTGTATGACCTTGCTCCCTTGTAATGTTGAGCCACCATATGTGGCCTCTATCTTAAATTCTATAAAATGGACTAAGCATAATATATCCTTTGAAAAGGAGGATTTTCCACCTTAATACCTTATAAATAAATGTTTACCACTCTATGTGTGTGTGTGTGTGTGTGTGTGTGTGTGTGTGTGTGTGTGTGTGTGTGTGTGTGTGTGTGTGTGTGTGTGTGTGTGTGTGTGTGTGTGTGTGTGTGTGTGTGTGTGTGTGTGTTTGTAAAAAAATGGTAAAATTGTGGATAATGGTTCAGGATTCAACATTTGTAGCATATCTTTTATCTATATAATGGGCACATGACCATCAAATTTATAATAATCTAATATTAGTATCAAGGGATTTGATAATATGTCCAATAAGTATTATACATATAAAATTTAAAATTATCATAGGTCCCCATACATTTCTCAGTTTGTGGCAAGCTATGTTGAATGATTTAAACTATAACATTCTTTTAGGATGGCCTTAGATACATGAGATGTATGCAATTCCCTCCACATTGTATACATGCTTAAAATTTATTCATCAAGGATTTATTTACACATGTATAATGGCTACTAATCCCTTCAAACATTGTACAATGGTCCAACCACCCATTCATACTACATCATAATCTTATAAATAAGTTCTTAATATTTACTCGAATATGGGTACAAGGGAAAAGGGTTAGGTAAAATTGTACAAGGAATAGTTCAACCCATTTCTCCTATAAATAATACAAATCGACAAGGTTTGGGTTTTTTTTAAAAACCTACCAAACATAAACATATCCCTTAAAGTATAATTTATTTACAAAAGGACAAAATAAATTATATGAATGTATCTACAACCAAGATCCAAGTGGCCAACCATCATTCATTCAATGAGGTTATTTCCCTATAAATTTTAACAATGGATGCATTTTTCAATGATGAATCATTACTAGATTACTTGGGGGCATATGAGGATCTCCCTTCCTTCTATCATAATAATAGGTTTCCTCATGATACTACTACTCATGATTACTTTGGTGAGAGTGGTAATCCAAATATCCAAGATAATGCATCAAATATTATTCCTAATACACCATTTATCATATAAAAATCTACTTTGTTAAATGAATAAATAGTCAAATGTAAATTTGGAATGGATAATGACCCTAAAGCAATTTTACTTGATATAATGATGCAGGAGGATGAAATAAAAACCTATCGATAGGTCCTTCATGATTTTCCTAAACACTTTTCTTGGGCTTATTCAGATATGCCTGGGATTGATCCATTGGTGGCAATGTATAATATGTATAAGATATTGTTTTATCCAAATATAAAACCATTAAAATAAAAAATATAAAAAAAATTCATCCCAAAGTGGAATTGTTGGTAAAAGATAAAATTGAAAAGATCTTAAACATTGGATTCATAAGATCCATTGCACATTCTCATCCCTATTTAAAAACCAAATAGTGACATTCATTACCATGATTTAAACAAGGATTGGCCTAAATATGATTTACATTTACCTAATATTAACATGATTTTGGATTATAAAGCTAGATATGAGACATTTTCATTTATGGATGGTTTCAAAAGTTATAACCAAATCAAAATTAATCATGTAAATCAATTTAAAAAAATGTATTTACCACTTCTTAGGGATATTTTGTTATACAGTCATGAATTTTGGATTAAAAAATGTAGGAGCCATATATCAAAGGGACATGACTCTTATATTTCATTATTTCATATTAAAAACTATTGAGGATTATGTTGATGACTTACTTGAAAAATCCAAACACTAACAAGACCATGCTACTGATTTATAAAAAATATTCAAAGAACCTACACCAGTTCAATGTTCTATTGAATCCAAAAAAATATGATTTTGAAATATCTTAGAGAAAAATTCTAGAATACATTATTTCTTAGTGAGGCATTTAATTTGATCTAAAAAAGGTAATATCTAACGTATAAATGCCACCACTAACCAATCTAAAGTAATTAAAATGTTTACAAGGTCAAATTCAGGTTATTTAGTGTTTCAATGCTTAATTGGTTGATAAATAAATCCCTTTCACATATTTTTAAAAAAGGAAATAAAATTATTATGGGATGAGGTATGTCAACAAATATTTAATAAAATAAAAACTTATTTATCAAACCCACTAGTACTCATTCCTCCTATTTCAGACAGACCATTACTTCTTGATATATTGGCTACCCATGAGGCTCTAGGGGACTTACTATAAAAATTTGATGATAATCACAAAGAGCATGAAATCTATTATTTCAATCACTAGTTAGTTTATTATGAATGCAAATATACAACAATGGAAAAACTATGTTTACCTTTGGTTTTAGCTACCCATAAATTATGGCATTATTTTCTTAATATTGAGGTTCATTTTATAATTAAAGAATATCCATTAAGGTTCCTCACTAACAAAACACACCTAACCAACCACATAGAAAAATGGGTGGTGTAGCTTATAGAGTTTGATATAAAATTTGTAAACTAAAATTTAATAAAAGATCAAGTCATAGCCAACCAATAGGCTACAGATCCTTTACCATATTATTTTCCACTCATCAAGGCTTTCTGGGATGAGTTCAAGGCATCTTCCACTCCATGGACAATGTTCTTTGATGGATCAAAATGTCAAATAAGAGTGGGTGATGGCATTTTATTTTATACCCTTAAATGTGAATACACTCTTTTCTCCTACAAATTAGCTTTTGCTTTCACCAATAATATAGCTAAATATGAGGCCTTGTTCATTAAATTCTCCATAGCACATAAGCTTGATATAGGAGACATCCAAGTTTTTGATTCATAGTTAGTTTTTAATCAAGTTACTAATCATTACCACACTAAATAAAATCATCTTCTTCCATATAAGGAAATGGTAGATAAACTCACACAAACATTTAACACATTTTCTATCGATGGTATTCCATGTGAAGATAACTGCCATGTAGATGTTATGGCAAGTATGACATCATTAATGATTTTTTATGATGATCATATAAAATTTACCATATAAAAACTATAAAATCCTTCCAATTATTTTGATCAATGAACACCTTGGCCATTCTTGTTATTATTTGTAGTACTATAAACACAGAATGGTACACTTATATTTATAATTTTCTTTATCAAGAATATATATATAAGACCATTTTTCATGAAATGATAAATGAAAATTATAATGAGAAGTATTTTATTACATTATTATTGGAAATGATTTATTCAAATGAGTTTTTGATGGACAATTGCTTTGATTCTTAAGTAAAGATGAGGCCCACATTACACTCTCAAAAATGCATGATGAATGTGGTAAGCATTTTAGAAAATGTGTCATGTCTCAAAAAATATTATGCCAAGGTTATTATTTGCCTACAATGGAATAATAATGTATCAAACATGCAAAAAATGTTTAGAATGCCAAAAATATAGAATTTTGAATCATACACCATCTCATGAGTTATAATTGATTATTTTGTCATAGCCTTTTTTCTTATGGGGATTTGACTTAATAGGCAAGGTAAATATGGTATTTACTGGTGGACACAAATTTATCATTATAACTACATAATATTTTACAAAATGAGTGGAAACAATTCTAATTGAGTTTACCTCAAAGGATGACATATGCAAGTTTCTAATAACTAATATTATTTCTTGTTTTTGCAAACCTTCAGGTATTATTTATGATAATGGAAAAAAATTAAAAACAAGATGGTAAGACTATTTTATAGTAATTACAAGATTAATCATACCTTTTCTACACCTTATTACCCATATGGAAATGGCTAGGTAGAGGCAACCAATAAAATAACTATCAAAATACTTGGAGAAATAATTGAATGATACAACACTGATTAGAATCAATAGATGGTATGTGATCTAGGGGCATACAAAATTAGTATATGCACAACTACCATGCCACACCTTAATCTTTAGTCTATGATATAGAGGTCATATTATTGACTAAACTTGAGATAAATTATTTGTGTGTTTATCTAAAAGACTTTATCAAAGATAATGAATACCGTCAAAATTGATTGCATTAGTTAGATCAATTGAGTGTTAAATGTGCATAAGATGCTAATCACTTACATGTTTATCAGGATTATGTAAAATGATCATATAAAAAAATGGTTTGTACATGTGACTTTGATGTGGGTGACCTGGTACTAAAATAAAATCAAAATAATACCAATACATATAAAGATAAAAAAGGAAAGTTTAAACCAAATTAGTTGGGACCATTTATAGTTGTGGCAGAATTCTATACATTGGTACCATTTTTATATATAATTTCAGCATGATACATATCTAAGGTGCATATTTTATGAAACATGTGCCTAATATTGTAAAATCCAAAATATTTTTAGATTTAAAAACTCTTTTATGGATTGTTACCACATCATAGACTTTTTCATACTGATACCCTACAGACTTTTATAGACTTTATTGATCCAATCTACTGTAGCAGTTGGTTCACATTTTGGTATGGTTGAGGTGATCAAGTAACTCAATATTTACAAATTTTCAAGTTAGAATTGATTACATCACCTAGCCTGACTAGGTTATAAGTATCATTGGGTTGCATGGCTGAGCTAATCTCAACTACCAGGTGGAAACTCACTTTAACTCCAAGGTTAGGAGTATGAACCTTCCAATCTCTCTTTATCTCCTTGGATATATGCATTTTAAATATTTATCTATATTTGTCCTAATCTTAATTTTAGAGCCTTACAATGATACATCTTTTTCAAATCAACTTACTAATAGGCAAGGTGGTTACATCTACACATGTGTACTCCTAAACCTTGCTCTTTCAATTTCAATCTATTTCAAGTAATTTTAACCTACATTATATGTATTAATTTTAAACTATAACATATGTTTACATGGTGGATTTCACCCTCTAAATGGAGGCTCAACTCTCTTCATCCACACAACACAATGGATACATCCTTCTTACTGTGGGTGGAAAATGTGAGGTATGAATCTCTAGATTAGGCGCTAACTCCCCTTAATGCACCCTGAGGCCCTATATCTCCTACTACTAACAATGGGGGGATGAAAAGGGAGATAAAATACTAAAAATGGGACCTAATCTAAGAGGTGATGCACCAAAATAATTGGTCTACTCAGCTTTGGCATACACTTTGAACTATGAACAACAAGCATACACTTCATTCAGGTGAGAAAAACTTCCTTGCATCAATATTTTAGTAGGGGTTCCTATGAAGATATAGGGAGGAAGACACTAACACAAGAGGTGTTCTGAGACACACTGTTGCATAGCCTATTCACTTACCTATACTTCTTTAGACACTTCATGTGACCTACAAGAGAAACAAATCACTATGCACTAGATATGCTGGAATAAAATTATGAAAGCATGAAAAGAAAATGACTTAACACAAGATAAAACTTAGACATACAACAGTGTAAGCTCAAATGGAGGTAAAATGCTCTTTTTGATTCAAGGTAAATTCTTGCAGGGCTTTGCCATACAAGTTGAGATATATTTTCTCAAATGAGAAGTTAAAAATATATAGAGAACTAGAAATAAGGTAGCTAAAAAATCAAGGAATGGAAACCCATGCTGAGTTAAACACTTTTATAGAGACCAAAAGACCATGCTACTATCGTATTATTCAAACTATGTATGCGATATCCACGTTGTATATGTTCAAGTCATCACCCTTGCTATCTTGGGCCTACAAAAGCATGAGATACTCCTTATAGCAATTGACAAAGCCACTCCCAAGTTGTTTTGGTTAGACCATGCTCTCTTCAATGTTGGGTGCAACTATGTGTATTAATGGTGAAGCATGAAAACATGGGTTGCTCTCCTTTATATTTAAAAAACCAATCTATTTTATTGGTTTTTGGTAGATATATTTCACCAAATGTATTAATTTTCCTTGTTGAGTTGTTCATGCCACTTGTCTTGTACTGAGTGGTTATTAATTTTGCCTTTTGAGCTTGTTGGTTGCTAGAACTATTTTATGCTTTGTCTTTTTTTGCTCTTTACTTTGCCCATGTTTTGTCTCTTCCTTACCTTCTCCTTTGCCTTGGCTTCTTCTTGGCTTGTCTTTGACTTATCAGGCCTTCTTTGTTTCAATCTTTTTTCCATACTTTATTTTGGACATTTTGTTCAAAGGAATTCTTTCTTTTGATTGCTTCTTTTCCTAAAGGGCACATGCCCCTCGAGCCTTTTGTCTTCATTCTTCACTTTCTCAAGGTGCCCTCTACAAGGGCACTTTGTGCCTCAAAATGCCCCTTTGAAACTTTTGATTTGGTCCTGCCATCGATCAAGGTGCCAACTGGAAGGGCACATACCCTTCAGATTTTTTATAAACATCCTTCAATCCATCAAAATACCATCCAAAGGAAATCCATTGCCTTTTGAAAACTACTTAGGCCATTTTGGGTTCTGCAATCGCTTCTACTTATAAAAGTAGACAAGAAATTCACCTACACAAACCTGATTTGCACTATATAGACCATTTTAGACTTCTCATGAGCTTCTACTTCAGGTTTTACATCAAATTTAACTGATAAGGAAATAAGTAAAGACACTTGGAAAACTCAATTTGGTCTATCAAGACCAAATCAGGTTTTACAAGTGACTTTACTTATAACCTTTATAAGTAAAGACATTTGTAAAGTCTGAATTACACCACCAAGACCAAATCAAGTTTATCAAGTGACTTGAACTATGAAAATTTCACAAGTAAAGTCATTTTGGAAACCCAAAATTCACTACTATAGGTGAAGTAATTGCTCTTGATAAACCCAAAATACACTTGGCAAAGTAGAATGAGCGAAACACCTAGCTTTTTCCTGAGAAAGGTCTGGCAGAGAACATTATGTACAAGACAATAGAGGGATGATTTATAAAAAATATGTATTGGATGAGTTTTGTAAATAAAAATGAGGGGTGCCCAATTTTGGCTTGTAGGACCAAAAATTGGTCAACATAATTGGTGATTTACAAGGGAAGCATGTCTGCTATGCTTGGGAAGAATGGTAGCCACAAAGTCCATTGGGCATTCATTCAAGATGCATCTTGGAGAAGTCAACAATATCTTTGTAAGGACCTATGAACCAACAAATATTTTACCCCAAACAATAAGGAAAAAACACACATAAAGGCTAAAAACACTACACACATGCGTAACAACACTTAGGGAAAATGAGGAAAAACAAGGAAAACTATGTGTATGATAAAAGAAACCTAGTAATAATGCTTAAGGTATATCCCATTAACTAGGTTAAGTAGCTCTTCACCATCCAACTTGGAGAGTTGGAAAGCATTGTGTTGCTTGCATTGGGTGATGACATATCGGCCACTCCAAAAAGCATCAAACTTCATGTGCCTTCCAGGCTTGGCTCGGTCCTCATCCCACTTCAAGATAATGTCACCTTCTAAGAATCTCCTTGGTGTAGACCTTTTGTCAAAATTCTTCTTTGTTTTTTATTGGCAGCTGGTCATGGCATCCATGGCTTGGTCTCTCACTTCTTGAAGATCTATTGGCTCACAATACCTAACTTTTAGGCTATCACTCTCCATCAATTGTAGCTAATGGGAAAGATCCAAGGCTAGTAGCTCAAGTGAGATAAGAAGTCTAGCTTCCCTTCCATACATAAGTGTGTATGGTGAATTCTTAATTACCCTCTTTGGAGTGATCCTATCTACCCAAAGATCTATCTTCAACTTGGCATGCCAAGTCCTTTGATTTTCTTCCATTGTCCTCTTTATGATCCTAATCAAATTCTTGTTTGTGGACTCATCTAGCCCATTTCCTTATGGATAGTAGTAGGAATAAGTGTTAAGATAGATGTCATACTTCAATGCCCACTCACTTATCTTTGTTCCCAAGAAATCTAATGCATTGTCTGATATGATTGTGGTTGAGACCCCAAATCTTGTCATTATGCCTTCATAGAATTCTAGGAATGCACTCTTATTGGCCTCTTTAAAAGCTATGGCCTCTACATACCTTGTGAAATAATTTGTGGCAGTTAAAACCCATTTGTGTCTAGCACTAGAAGGAGGATTGATCAGCGCTATGAAGTCCAACCGCCATTTCATGAATGGTTGTTCCACCTGAATAGGGTGATGAGGCATGGTAGCTAGTCATTGCTTCCCATCAAAGAAGACACATTTTTGAAAATTTATCACCCAATAATGAGTGTCTTTAAACAAACTAGGACAAAAGTAACTATCCCTCATAATCCTTGTAGTTGTGGCCTTAGGAGCAAAGTGGCCACCAGTTAGTCCATCATGGAACTCAAAAAGTACCTTGTCAACTTGGTAAAAATCAATGCATCTCAAGAGCACCCCTAAAAATTCTTTTCTAAACATCACTCCATCAACTAGGATATAAGGAAGAGATTGGAGTTTAAAATACCTCCTCTTAGTTCTATCAAGACCTTGTGGACACTCACCAGTTTGAAGGAAATGAACCATGTCTTGTGCCCAGCTCTTCATGACTATAGGTATAGTTGTTTTAGGTTCATCATGGAGTACCAAAACATCTTGCTTTGTCTCTTTCAAGTATATAGTGAGGTTTTCACATAGCCCTCTTC
Organism: Torreya grandis; assembly: GCA_037957365.1. Classification (NCBI taxonomy): domain Eukaryota; kingdom Viridiplantae; phylum Streptophyta; class Pinopsida; order Cupressales; family Taxaceae; genus Torreya; species Torreya grandis. The sequence continues at coordinate 1,562,020 of JARHVA010002242.1, forward strand.
CTCTTACTAGCTTGGTGGTCTTGATATCTACATCATACTCCATTACTTTGGTGATCTAACCTGCCTTTTTCTCATTCAAGTCTCAGTTTAGTAAGAAGTCTTTTAAACTAGGATGTGGTACCATGATGTGAATTTTAGTGATATAAAACATATGTCTGAACTTCTTTAGACTTCATATGACTGTAAGAACCTACTTCTTAACATACATGTATCTAACCTCCTAACCATCTAAACCTTAGCTAAAAAAAATAAGAGGCTATTATAAATTATCACCATTTGCTTGAGTGAGCATAGTAAAAATTACCTTTTCATTCCCAAATGTGTATTTATTTAATTCTTTAGAGAACTTTGGACTAGCTAGGGTAGGAGCTTGGGCGATAGCTTGCTTGATGCCTTCAAAGCTTTCTCTTATTCTTACTATCCATGTGAACATCTCATCCTTCCTTAGTATAGAAGTTAGTGGCTTGAAAATCTTAGAAAAGTTAGGAATGAATATCCTAATGAAATTTATCTTACCAAAGAAACTGTGCAGGCCCTTCTTGTGCTTAGGCAAGGACAATGCTAAGATGGCATGTACCCTCTCTAGATCAATGCTAAGAGGCCTATATATCTTAATCCAAATAGTATTTTATCTATGACCAGGGTCTTATATCTTTCCCATAATGCTTTAAATGTAATTATCTTCCATCTCTACAAGTTTTGAGCATGTACCTACTTTTATGCTCCCTAGACACTAACATCTAGGATAGACACTAGCATTGATGTTAGTGTCCTAACCCAATGTAAGTGTCCAATGTCTTAAAGTAATCTAATTTGAAAATTAAATTTATCTTAATGGTAAATATAAGTGTTTTAATATAATTTTTACTCCGAAGGGATTGGTATAAATACAAGATCAACCCTTATTCATTCCTCACCTAGCTACATCTAGTAAAAGACCAACATAACTTATCAAAAATACTCTATCAAGCATTCAATTAAATAAATATTCCTTATTTCCACAAAAATCATAGGTAAAACTCATCTACATGTTTAAAGTACTAAAGGAGTAGCCCAAGATCCTAATTTTCCAAGTTATAAGCGAAGTCACAATTGTACTTACTCTGCACATATTGTATGATTCACACACAAGCCAACACATAAGGAAGAAGTACATGAGTTTAAAGCTCTCTTATGGAGTATTGGTTATGTAAGTATCACCCTTTTATAATTGGGTGTTGAGGGTTAGATTTACATCATGTGATTACTAACCCATTTTCCTCCAAGGTCATAATGAAGATGGAGAACCAGAGTTTTGAAATTTCACAAGGAGCAATAGTCTATGACTTAGATCTGAATATACCATATCAAAAGCAAATCAAAGACCAAAATCATCTAGGTTGAATATTTTTTTAAAGTTTATTACATATAATACACTTGTGTCAAACCTAGATAGTAGTATCAACACAACTATCCCAGGTTGACATTAGTGTCCAAAGCTCTAGAAGTGGCACATCCAAACTCTGACAACTATTCTAGAATCTCTTTCTAGCCTAATTTCTATCTATTCTAGATCCATTACTATATTAGCATCAAAATAATATAATTACATTACTTATTTTTCATTTCCATATCTAGCATAATTCTACTTTCCATATTTAGACTATCTCAACATGATAAATTTAGTATATGATTATATGTGAGTTCATCTAATTGGTTTATTATAAATATGATTATCACCCTCATTATATTTCATTTATATATACCCCTTTAATAAAATATAGGTTTAATGATAAGATCACTTTAGATCCACATTTTATTGTTTTAGATTGAGGTAAAAACAGGTTTTGAAGGGGCCCCGAAACCTTGTAACAGAGAGCCAAAAAAAGAACGTCTAAGCCCACAGGCAACGCCTACAAAACACTACAATGAAGTAGCAAAAATAGGTTTTAAATGGACCTGAAACCATAGAGACACATCCGATTAAAACCCAAAAATAGAAATCTGGAAGCACTACAAACAAAAGATAACAAAAGGAGAACAAAGATCAGTCCCAGTTTCCAAACCAAAAAGAAGGACCAGATTATTCATCCAGTTCTAGTATCAAGTTCATGGCTTCTTTTCCTTTCAACGCAGTTTCCTGGGTGGTAACCTCTAGCAAAGCTCCTTTTTGTGTATCTTTATTTCTGGAACTTTGCCTTGTCCTTTTGCTGGGACCCTCTAGTGCTTTGGTTTCCTCATTGGCTCGTTTACCTATATTGATAGCAGCTGCATAAATGTTGGACGTTACTTCCTCCATTTTCTTTTTGTTGTCCTTTATTAGTTCTTGGAGGTTGTTTTCATAAGCTTTGAGCTTGACAGGGATCTCATTTAACTGATTTTCCATGTTGTTTACTTTGTTCCAAGCAGCTTTCAGAGAATCTTCCAAAGTTTCCACTTTTCTCTTGAGATCAATGATCTCCCTACACAACCAGGAATCAAATTGGGAAGAAGACTCAGCTTTACAATTAACCCAGGTCATAGGAGTGTGTATTTCATCATTCTGATTCTTCCCTCTCCAATCCTCAGACTTTTTATTGGGGCTATTCCTGCCTTCTTCAAAGAAGTCTTCTTGACTCTTTTGTTCCCGCTCATTGATTCCAGTTTGAATTTCCATCTCCATATTTTGAATATCATCCTGGACAAAAATTTCCTTTTCATTCTTAGAAGTTGGGTCCTCACCAGGATCTTCTTGGACAATATCATCCTCTAACACTTTCTGGTTTTCCTTTGTCTCTTCTGTTCTGATAGCAAAATCCTCCTCTGTATTAACTTTATCATTTTCAATTTCCTCAGACCCTTCTTCATCATTACTAGAGTTGGTGTCCCAGCTCTCAGTTCCTTCTTCTTCCTCTGGTTTTTCCTCCTTTTATTGTTAAATAGTTATAGGACATCGTGAAAACAAGGATATGGTTATGTGCATCTTGAGAACTTTCTCCTAAAAACTTAGGTAATCTCTTCCTTGAGCCTAAAGGTAATTTATCATATCAAGGAAAATCTAATAGATCAAAATTTTTTCCCCTATGATACATGAATAAAATTTTGGTTGGGGTTAACCAACTTTATTTATTCAATCAAAAATATTTAGGCACCATGTATTTCATCCCAGTGTAGCCACCAATCTCCATTCCAAGGGAGGTTCCTTGAAATGTCTAAAAATCACATGTGTAAAACATTTCGATCCCTAGTGTAGTCACCCAAAATTGTTGGATGACTTTTTAATAGGGGTAAAAATTTAGAGTTGCATTCAACAGCATGGGGATAGAGTCCCTCTCCTATTAGCAGATGGAGCTGCTTTTACTGAAATTAAAATAGATGTAGGAAATAAAGTTATTTATAGATATTTGCAAAAAAATGTTTTTAATGGGGGTTATAATTTTGACCAAAACTTATGGAAAAGTGATAGAAATTATAAATTAATGGGAGTAATGGAAAGGATTAAAATGAGGGAGAATGGATAATTCTATCCATTTAGACACAAAAATTTGCTATATAATCTTGGGAAAGAAAAAGGACAACTCTAGGTAGCTAAATCCAAAAACTCACTAGAATAATCCAAGACTTGAGATTTTAACATAGTAAATATTTATCATGAAAATGAGATGGAAAAGACATATTATGAACATACAAACATGATACATACACCAAGTATATTGGATAACATTACAAAGAAAGATATACAACAACTTCAGATTTCTCAATAAAAACAAACATAAATTATATTTTCAATCTCACCAAGGTTTCACAATGACAAAAAATGATAATGTAGATTCAAAACAACTTCTAAACTAAAATATTTTCATTTATTGACTATATAAAAATAGATTTTGAGTAAATTTAATGAGAAATAATAAAAATAGATTGACATACTCATATAGATCATTCATCCAGAAAAATTCATAGCATAAAGTCCTATAAATTATTTTTATATTGATCCTTCGTGGGGATGTACATACATACTCCTTCCTTACATCTTGCCAAAAGCTCTCATACTATCAAAACTTCCATTTGCAGTGCACAAAACATGTATTTATAACTTGCAATAAGTGTAACCACCTTGTAACAACCTTCATAACCACCTTTACGGTAACTTATTTCTCTTTCAATGTTACTTTTTCATTTACAACTTTAAAAATTAAAACATAATCTTTTTAAGTTATTATAAAAAGCATAACATAGAAATATAAAGATAAAAAGTGACTTTTAGTGATTATTGAGAAACATACCAGTCCTTTTGCTAAGTAAGACCCTATTTTATTGCTACAACAATATTTGGTTCTTCCTTTTGTAATGATTTAAACATGTATAATTTGAATCATAAACAAATTGCATAGTTCTCATAACCAATATGAAGCACACATTCACATAATATGATTTGGTCAATTGGTAGTCAATTCTCCACTCTTAATTTTATGAAAAATGAATATGCACTACTAGGTCAAATCACTTACTCTGAATACTCTATATTTTTGTCTTCTTTCTTTAGGGAATGCATGGGAATATTTTCATGTCCATTTGACACCTTGTCCAGCAAAATCTTTTAGTACTTACTCTCTACATGAATAAAATAGTTGTTTTGAATATGTGAGAGGACTACAAAGAATAAGAACAAGATATCGTGTATAAAATTATTGTGAATTTGTTTGCATATTTATTACATGTAAAATGTTCATTTGAGCATTTCAAAAGGTGACAAGATTGTATAAAAAGCTTCAAGAGACTACACAATACAAATAATAATATAAAGGGATGAAATGAATAATTTGGGAAATGTTTATGCAACCAAGACTATCAAGAACTCTCAAAGTAGTGTGAAACATCTTGAGACTATGTGAGCATGCATGCAATGAGAAATTACTTGGTATGAAAATTTAAAATAACTAACATGCAAATAATGTGTTTGAGACATGCATGGTATGATCTACACTATATGTACATTGTCAATACTTGTAATATATTCAAAACCATCTATTGTGTTTTAAAAACCACCTCAATCTCTTTAATAATGTCTTACATACAAGAGAGAAGGAGAAACAACTAAGGAATGGAGTTGATAAGAAATGATTACTTTAAAAAACACATTCAAGGAATGAGAAAGTTTTTTTTAAAACTCACAATACTTCCAAAGACTATATCGTACCAAAACTAGGCATCTATTTTCTAAAACTACCTGTTAGTAAGTTGAAACAACCACATATTTTTTTGAAAGCCACCTCATGAGAACCCAAATGTATGTGATCGAGGAATAATGGTGGCTTTATAAAATATTTTTTTGCATGTAAAATCACCTTCGCAAGGCTCAGTTAAAATGGAATATAAAAATATGCCGCATGCATATAATGTTAATATTTATGTAAACTATCTTTACACAATGAAAACTAAACATTATTTCTCCAAACCACCTTAAAATGACTAAGATCATTTTTAGGAAGTTGATGGGGCTCTTATGACCCATTTACATGCAAAAAGTCATTATGAAGTTTATATATTATGAAATGGATTCAAGAAGTCCACATGAGTTCTATTTTTAAACAAAACCATTATTTGCACATCCAATACCATGAATTAATAGTTAATACCAAGAATTTGGCAGCTAAAACCATGAATTTGGGAGTAAAACCACCTTTCAAACACCAAATACCATGAATTTGGATTGAAAAAAACTTTCCAAACATCTATTTTTACTTAATTTCATGGATTTTATTAGCAAACCCACCCTCCATTCACTAAATAACATAAATTTGGGAAAGAAGAAAGGTAAATACCACAAATTTTTACTTAAACCTATCTTTGAAACAACCAAAATGACTTTTATCTTCCTTATAATTTCCTTGTATATGTCTAATACCATGAATTGTTAATGGAAAGCAAACTTTGAAAAGTATTTCATGAGCTCTAAGACTGTCATGTGGAGGGATCTGAGGCATTTTGAAAGGATTTGGTAGTTTTTATCTTTCATGGTTGGCAAAATTTTCAAAATGACTTTATAAGGGTGGTGACCTATCAAGGGCCATATTACATGTAAAAGAGACTTGAAAAGGCTGCTATAATGTTAAAAAAGGCCATACATGTTATAAAACATTTTATTTACTTCAAGACAAACTTTATAAAATTATTATAATTATATTTAGATATGGAATGCCTTTGATAAAGGGTGTTTAAAACATAAAAATGCCTTATGAAACCCTCATTTTATAATTTTAAACCAAGAAACCTATAGTGCCTCTAAACCAAGATGATCAAGATATAGGATCCAAGTTGATCAAAGTTGATTCATAGATTTTAGTAACTTTACATAGATCTTTAAAATGTCCCTATTTTGTTTGCCTAACCATTTTATACTCATCAATAGGGGTATCATAATCATAACTCATAGCAACAAAGGGTGTGGACACCTAAATTACATTTAGTATTGAAATGCACTTAAACCTTACTAATTATTCTTCTTAATATAATTCATGACATCTCCCTTCAAATTCAAACAATTAAATAAATCAAATTAAGAAATTGTGCACACTTGTAAATCCTTATTTAAATACCAAATTTGGATTTTACACCTCACCCAACATATTTCACCTTATTCTCCCTCACATGTTAACTCATCCCAACCAAATCCACAACTTTCTCAATCTCCTTTGAGTCATCCCTGGAGTTATCAAAGAGTTTGACTCATTCTTGATGACTCAGTTAACCATTTCCATACTTCTCTTAACCACTTGAAATGGTAATCATCCTCATGGATGAGGACTCATTAGCAAACATATATTATTTTTAAAATATCCAAATAATCCTCAATCATTGGATCTTCCTTAAAAAATCTATAAATAAGTATGAAACCCATCATTTTCATCATCCTAACTTATGCTAATGAAGTGATATCAAAATCACAAGTAAATCCAAAGTGAATCAAAGATACAAAAGACCATTTTGCATCAAAATGTTGTCCATTTTTACTTTTAATTTGAAGAGTGAGAAACCACATTTTATAAATCTAATCAAATCTACATCGAAATGGAAGAACCTTTTGTAACCAAGGTATAAGTTTATGTTTATTTTTTTTGTTTCTAGCTTTAGCTTAGTTTGAAATAGTTTAGATTAAGATTTTTTAGTTTAGTTTACAATTTTATATTTTCTTCAATACATTTTGACATTCTGATGGGACCTTTCCCTCATCTTTATATCATGCATTCATCATAGTTACATTTTAGAAGCATTTTTCATTTGATTTTTTCTATTTATATTTACATATGTGTTTAGTATTAGTTTTTGAGTGCTAGTGTAAGCTACAAGTCACTTTTTGATATATTTTGCTTGGATATGTGCAATCACTATGTGAGTACAAAATTAGAAACATTGATAGTGAAATTGTACCTCATAATAGTGAAATCATTTTTTCTCATATTTTTGTTGTCTTTTTCCTAGCTTTCTTTCTACCATCTTTTTTTTGTTCATTTTCTTCTTTTGTCAATGTTTTCAATTTTTCATAACTCTTTAATGAATTTGGTAATGTTTTTAGCGAAATCACTATTCCAAATGATGAATTTTTCTTAATTGGTTGTGAAATCGTTAACCTTAGTAGTGAAATCATCTTAAAACCATGAATTTGTCCCTATATTTCTCTATGTTTTTTATGTCTATTTTTTATATGTCTAACAATGAAGTTTAAATGTAGCATTGAAATCATTATCCCCAATAGTGAAATTTCTATTATGAGAAGTGAAATCATCATTTATATCAGTGAAATCATTTGTCTAGACTATGAATTTATCGATTCTATCATCAAAATCATTTTTGTATCTGCAAAATCATTATTTCAGCCAACAAACTTATTTTTATAAGTGTGAATTTGTTTAATCTATGTTTTTATGCATTTTATTTATTTCATGTGGTTACCCTTTTACAATTTCACTTTTTTTACTATGTAACTACGAATTTTTCATAGAGAGTAGTTTTTGTGTTGTTTTTATGATTTTTCTTTGCTCCATTGCAAGTTTCCTTGATTCCTAAGTCCAAACAAACATTATAACCAATTTTTACAGAATGCTTGCTAAGTAAAATTTGCAAAAGTGGCTAAAAATTTTTTTTTTTAAAAAATTTATTTTTCTACTAACACTTTCAATTCATTTTTTCAAGTTTTTAGTAGTTACATCACATTTGTTTTGAAGTTAATTATTTTTATTTTAGTATTTTGTTTGTAATTATCAAATTGTGTATGTTCTTTCCTTGTTATCACATTTTTGATGATACTCGATAATAAAAAATGATTCCATAATTTTTTGTGTTACCCAAGTGGTGTTTGAGTATGTTCTTTCCTTGGCATCACATTGGTGATGATACTCAAAAATCATAAACACTTACTTTGTTTTTTATTTTTCTAGGGGTTCTATTGACTATGGATTTCACCACCACGCAATAAGCCAAACCCTATATACCAGTAGGTATATAAATCAAGATCTAATTATTTTAATTTCTTACATGGTTATGTGTTTTAGGCACACCATGACGTGAGGGGATTTCATGCTCCAATACTTAGTGTTTTAATAGTTGCCTTGAAATATAATATTATCAATTATCAACACATTGAAACCCCTATGGTTGTGTTAGGCACTTTAGAACAAGATCCAATAGTGTGTATCTACTTTATCTATTTATTCTATGGTTTTGAGCTACAACATACTAAAAGGTATCTTAGAGGACACCCCTTATATAATCTTATTTAAACCTTAAGCCTAGGAAAGCTTCTTTTATCATTTGACTTTGGTGTATCAATTAGCAGTTAGCATCAGTAAATTACCTTTCACACAACCTCAAAACCTAACTTAGTGGGCCATGGGAATGATAGGATCCTACATGGTTAGTGGATTGAAATATTAAGCCATGGCTAAGAACATATATGAGTAAGTGACATCAGAAGGCCCAACTGTTGTTCACAACCCTTATCCTAGTTTTTCACCTTTTATGTGTAATTTATTTTTTGTTTCCTTATATTTTCCACATGCTACAATTTAATTTTTTGTAAACAAATTATTTTGAGTTTTTAAAAGCTATCAAGACATCCCAACATTAAAAAAATTCCTAAAAAATAACTCAAATTAATTATTTTAAGGATTAGATTTTTTCAGTCACTTTGGTTAGTTTTTTAAGTTTAAAACTTCTATTTATTTGAGTCATTTTATTTTTATCCTAGCCATGTCACCTATCACTAGGAAAATAGCCATCCTAAATAATCTCTATACAAGGGATGATCCATATTGCCCCAATGATCCATTTCACTTTACTAGCTAAGAGCATCATATATAAATACATGAGATAACTGAACAAGAAGAGGAAAGAGGAGCTTACCAAGATTAGGGTAGCCCAAAAATGTCCAACTTTCACCCTCACTTAATGAGTATATCATGTCAAACAAGAATGAAGTATTACTTCAAGCCTTGGGCTTTAGATCAAAATTCCCATTCAACTTTGATGTACAAAACATCCAATATTTGATTGTAATCAAATAACCTTCATCCTCTAATCCTAATCAATCTACCTCACAATGTTATTTAGAGGGTAGTAATTCCCTTGTAACATCCTCACAACCTCATACCCAAGTCTCTCAAATCAAAGGGAAAACTATCACATGTGAGGAGTTATCTCAAATAAGCCATGGATTCTCCATAGAATTTCATGCAACCCAAGGATCCCAAGAGATTATGCACTTTTAGTCTCATCAAAAAACCAATCCCTTTGGTAACCCCAATGTGAATTTGAATCCTAATTTCCTTCATAGGTTTATCTAGCTAATCTGAGTTTGAATATACCTTCAAACTCACCAATCATACACCCAACCACTCAAAACTTGAATCTCAATCTAAGTTTACCATCATTCAACAAGACAACCCAAACTTTAATATGGGTCTCCAATCTAATTCAAGTTTAAAAAATCAAAATGTAATTCATCAAATTTGAATATTCATCTAAATTCAAAAGGTTATGGTCACATTAATCTAAGTTTTATTCTACATTCAAACTCACCAATCAACCCCAATTAGAGTCTCCAAGGCTTACTAATCATTACCAACCAAAATCAAAATCAAAGCCTTAATACTTATTCTATATTTCCCAATAAACCATCCAATTCTAGTTTCAGTATTATTTCATGTGCAGTCAATAATATGAATTTAAATAGTAGTTTATCAAATCAATATTTCTCCTCTTATACTCTTCTATTAGTTCCATCCAATCTAAGTTGTAATCCAAGTTTCAATCCAAATTATAATCCCATTCCAACTCAATTTAATTATAATCCCAATCCTACATTTTTCAACCCAAATCATAACACAACACTAAACCAAAACCAAACACCAACCAATTTGAACAATTATAACCTCAATCCCAACTTTAAATTCAATAATCCAAACATAAATCCTAATTTTAACCTTAATCAACATCAAACCAACCCAAGCCAAAATCCACTCCAATAAAACTAAGCTAATTCTAATCCAAATTTAGGTTCTAATCCATTTTATTCAAACTACAACATGCACCCACAACAACCCAATCCAAATTTGTTTAATCAAACTAATTTTGGTTACAAAACTAATCCACATTTCATGAAATTCAACAACAATCCACCAAACAACTCAAACTTCAATACAAACCCAAACATAAACCTTTTAAATAACCCCAACCTTGGCTTCAACCCAAATTTAAATCAAACAAACTTTAGTTTCAATACAAACCCAAGTCAAACAAATTTTGGTTCTAATGCAAATCCAAACCTTGGTTATAACCCCAACTTCAATCCCTGTTCAAACCCTCAAAACAATAATTTTAAAAATCAACCTCTAAATAGTTTTAACTAAAAATTCCACAAAACACAAACCAATTCATGGGTCAACCATATAATCCAATAAGTCAAATGAACGAACTAGCCCCATATCTCATACAATATTTTCAAAACATAAAGGATAGAGTTCAAGGCATACAAGATGGCACTTCTTCTCAAGAAAAATAATTCAAGTTTGAGGACATTTTCTCATACCCATACAATTTAAGTACAATGACTACACCTTTTTAAAATTACTTTGAACTCCTAAAACTCAAAAAGTATAAATGTAAATGAGATCCCAAAGAACATCTAACCATATTATATCATGCATGTGTGAATGTTGCTTATAGTAATAAATACATGTAGCATTTGTTCCCATTATATCTCAGGGGCCAAGCCCTTAAATGGTTTTTAAAAATTCTTAAAGGATCTATTTTCACCTTTGAAGATTTATCCAAAAAAAAATTCACCAATTCTCTTATAACATTGAAAAATATTTGACCACCTTCGATTTACACAATACCAAGCAAGGCAACGATGAATCTTTTGCTTCCTTCTTCCAAAGATGGTGAGTAATGGAATGTTGTTTTGCATGGTCTTTTCTTGAAACATATCTTGTGGAAAAATTCATAAACATATAAATTTATACTTGGTAAAATATTTATTACTCCTTTGCCCAAAATCCTTTGACAAAATCATTGAAAAGGGAGTTCAAGTAGGAAAAAAAATAATTAATAGAGGTGTAATCAAAATATTTAAACCAAATAATAATAATTCCTCTAAAATAATATAAAAACCAAAGTTATTTTCCAAGAACAATAACTATTTTGGATATGGTGTGACTTATGTCAAATAGATTCAAAATCCTCAACATTAAACACAAACCTACAATCAACCAATTAATAACATCACAATTCCTAGTGTACAACCTACACAAGGCAAACCTGAGAGTACATTTACTCAACTGGGTGACACTTATGAGAATTATTTCCAAAATTTGGGTCATGTAAACATGATCACATGGCCTAACACTAAAAAATTTGATGAAAACATTCTTAAACCTGAATGGTATAAAGAAGATGAGTATTATGAATACCATCAGATTAAAAGGCACTCACCTAATAGGTGTATGCACCTTAAACATTGTGTCTAAGACCTTATTAATAGAGGTGACATAATAATAAAAAATAAACCATATAATAGCCAAAAATTAGGGATATACCAAGATCCATTCCCCAATCATGAGCAAGGAAAGGGAAATCAGAAATAGGAAAAATTGAAAGCTAGTAATGTTAATTAGGTAAGTCATCCATTCAATTCTATAGTCAATAGTATTAATTCTATGTATAACCATTTCAGTGTCATTACTTTTTCATCACATGATTGCACCATTACCACAAGGTAAGCAATGCTTACCCTTATAAGTGCATCATCTTCTAATGTTGAATGCAAGTATAATATTATTGATCATCTTGAGAAAATGCCAAAAAATATTTCAATATTAGACCTTCTCAAGACATCTCCTGTATATAAAGAGATATCTTGTATAAGTTTCTCCAAGAGTCAAACATCCCTCAAGACATCAACCCTAAAAATTTACAAGTGTTAATATTTTCTTTAACCATAAATAAATAAGTAATTTTTTATCATTCAGATGTCTCTCCTTTAGGATTGGATCATAAACTCCCATTGTACATAGAGGTTATCATTTCTAGGCACAAAGTGAAAAGGGTTTTTATATAAAATGGTTCATCACTAAATCTATGTACATTAAGGCTTATAAAACATCTAGGATATCTAATAACAACATTGGAAATAAACATTAGTACCATAAAGGCATATGAAAATAATGAGTGACAATATATAAGAATAATCTATCTTCCTTTGATGGTGGGGTCCATTATTAAAGAAACTCTCATTCATGTCCTTGATCTTGATCTACCATACAACATACTTTGATGTTCATGTATAAATTTCATGAATTCCATCCCATCCACCTTACACCAATGTTTGAAATTATCCCATGCAAGAATGCAAGTTACTATACAAGGTGATCCTCAACCCTTATAATATTACAAGCTATTGGAAGGCAAATACGAAAAATTAATCTATTTATTGGTTACAAATGATAATTTTACTCCTATTGAGGATTATCCTTTGCTTGAAAATTATGTACACCCAAAAAAATTATTTTAAACACCTCCCCTTCATGGTTGGATTAATACACCAACTACCTCCACCTCTATTAAAAAGGCTTCCACCAATGAAACATCTAATTGACCATCTGAACAAGCTTCAAATCAACCTTCCATAGAACAAGCTTCCAATCACCCTTATATCAAATAATATTTCACAACACCACCCATTTCTAGAGCATCCTCCTTCACTTCCTCCCATTTTAAGATCATTGATAGAGGAACGAAGTGTATATGATTCAAGATTTTTACACAAACATAATCCATACCAATCCAAATAATTATGGTAGGACCCATCATCTAAAGGACAATAGAGTGGTTAATAAGATTAGAAAGATGAATTTCTAGAAGTTGGTTTCCTTTAATATGAACATATAAATATTTTAATTCTTATTGGTTTTATTTTGATGATCAAGCTACTTACTTCTCCAATAACTAGTATCCAGTTGCTAAGTCCATCATGTGTAATATAATAAAATATAAGGGTAAAGGTCTCAGCCTTCATGAATAAATATCGATATATCCTATCACAATAAAAGTAAATGAATTAAAACATAGCATATGATTTAACTCACTCAAAGCACATCTCACATTTTTTCAATGTGACTCTTTTAGTGAGTCAGAGGATGATTCTTTAGATAGCAAAATAGGTTCTATACTTAGTTGCTTTGAAGACCTTTTTATGAAAATGTCATTCTTACACTTGATCTTGTATATCCCTCCCTCATAAAATGAGGCCAACACATAACACCTCAGCTTGATCATTTTTATAATGATGAGGCTATTTATAAATTCTTGAGAACAAGGGATCATATTGTAGCAGGTGACCACAAGAAAGGGTTTTTGATTTAGTTAGATGATTTAACATATTTTTGGGAATAGAAATTGCATAAAAATATTAGTTTAGATTATACACATAATCAAATAGAGTTTGAGAAAGATTTACATCTTCCTAAAACACCCCTAAATTATAAATATGAATCAACTCTACTTGTTAAATAAACTATTCTTGTAAACATTGGCACATAAGATCCTAAAATTATTAAACTTGCCATATCACTTACTCAAGAAAAAAGGGACATATTTACAATTCAACTTCATTAATTTATTGGAGATTTGTTAATGATGTCATTATGGTGTCATGGAGGTATCCTGGTGAGTGGATGAAGTGCCTCTATAGTCTATGTGATAATGATAAAGTGTGCAATGTGCTGGTCCTAGTATGATTGAAGAAGGCTTGGTTGATCTTCAAAGTTTGTATGGTTATGGATGATTATAGATGAATATGATGATTTGAATATGTGAAATAGCTTCATAATATGTTTTTATAATATTTTAGTTCTTATGTGCAGGATTGTAAGTCATCTAGTTGATCATTATTTTCATCTAGACATTTTGGGTCTAGTGGTAAAAACTCTAATTAGACAGTTTGCTAATGTCATCATTGTCATGTGTGGATGAGTCAAGGGTATTTGGTCATATGGTTATGATAAAATTTATTTATATATATTATTCATTAAATTTTAGGTCACGTGATTAATTTCAAAAAAATATATGCATGTTCAAATTTGGGCTCCCAAGTAGTTTGACAGTGTTTTCCCATACTTATCCAAATTTACAATATGGCAAGAAGAGCTGAGTAAGAATTTTGATGGTCTTATATTTTACACATGTGAAGGTGTGAGGATAAAATTATCATATGGTTTTATTTTTTTATTTTCCTATTTTATTTTCATTAAATTTTATATCATGTGATGAAGGGCATCAAAAGATATGGATGTGCAAAGTTGGCCTTTCAAACAAGTTCTTAACATAGTTGGTTATGTGGTAAAAAAATATGAGTGAAAAGATTAATGGTGTTATATATCACACATTAAAAGGTTTTATTATATGATTAATAAATTTTTATATTCTCATATTTTATTTTATCATATGGTTCAAATTTTAGATCATGCATCTAAGTGTAGTAAAAGTTATTGAGGTCCAAATTTAGCCTTCTAGGCAAATAAGTAATGGTTCCCATATTTAGTCTATTTTGCATGATGTTAAGGATCAGGAAAAAATGAATATCCAATGATTCATTAGTGTTCATACATGTATATCTATGGTTCATATTAATTCAAATGGATCAAAGTTTTCATTGGTTAACGAAGTTAAAGATCGAGCTCCTTATAAAAGGATCAACAAAGCGTGTTCATTCCAAGATGTCAAGAAGTAGCAAGATAAGGACAATTGTTCAAGGTTTAACACTAATAAAAGGTAAATTATAAGGATATAATTTAAATTTGGTGTTCATATATATTTATTTAATGGTGTGTGTTATAATATAAATACCTGGTTGATCCATAGGGATCAACGGTGTGCATTGAGTCAAAGTTGCCAGATTGCATGAAATGAGGTCAACTATTAAAAGTTTAACATTTGAGAATTGGTGAAATATAAGTTAAATTTTTAATAATATAAATGGTTAATATTTAATCTAAATATTTTATGACATTATATGCAATCATATTGTCCAAATTTTAACTGTGACCGTTTATATTCAAATATTTGAATTTAACGAAATAAAGACCAGTGTCTCATTTTTAGGCTATGTATTTTGATATATGAAGAATTTAATCATGGTGTAAAAATAAAATATTTATATGAATCCAATTTTCATCTATAAATATATATTTTAAGACCTTAAAGTGTGTACAATCAAATATATTAAGGTTTAAATTTGACTATAAGTGTGTGCATGTTCTGTAAGTGACCTGAGAAGGATAATTGAGCTTGTGTTGATGTTGTTTCGATGTTTCATGATAACTTAGATATTGGAGAGTGTTTTATACTCCATAATTATCATATATTTTAAAATTTTAGTTTTTCATAATCTACATTTTTTATGAACAAGGATGTATAAGTTGACTTTGTTTATTGAATGCACTGACAGTTTGAGTGACCATCTTACAGAGGTAAGTTGAAGGTGTTATAAGTAGATTTGAAGAATTAAATGAGCATGTAATTGTTATATAAGTATATAAGTATTATTATAATTCATTTTTTATCATTATATTCCTTTTATAATATATGTAGAGTCAAAATATCTTGACTATATTTTGATTATATATGACCTGTCTGAGTGGTCATTTTGTGTGTGTTGTTTTGAGTGCTTAGAACATGTGTTGATGTGTCTAAATAAAATGGAGGTATATATAAGGTCTTTAAGGGTTAACCCATGTGATATAATCATATATCTATGTGAAATATTTTAGTATTTGGTTCAGAAGTTTGAGACTATGTTTTTGTGTATGAAGACCTGAAGAGCTAGGAAACCTAATTGGTAGGTCTAAATGTGGAGTTGTTGTTCTAAATGGAATTAACCAATTTAGGAGTCATAAAGGGGATATTTGATATATTTTTTATATTTTAAAATAATTTTTAAATGATTAATGTGGTATAAGTATTTTCACATGTAATGTGTGAGTATGAAGGCCTAATGGTTTTAGGTCTCACCAAAACCTAATGGTGGTTTGGGGGTAATGAGGCATTGACGAACCTATGGAGTATATGGTTATTAAATTTAAAATGTATTATAACCTATTTAAAAATTTTAACAAGTTTTTTAATTATCTTTATTTATCAAGATGGTTTATACCAAGAGCATGGTATAAGTACAAGGCCTATTTGGTCTACTTGTTCTAGTGTGTGCAAATGTGGAGCCAAGAGAAGGAGAGAAACTTTGAAAGAGAATGTACAAGTTAGTGAGGAATATAATATATTGAAGAGGATAAAAAATTATCTCCTAATTAATTTTATTATTTTGATCACTTAGGTCATTATAACTAATATGCCTAAAAGAGGCAGAATGAGTAAGTATGAAAAAGAGACTTGGAAGAGGTGTGTGTATGTGAGAGTTGTGGATCAAAGGTGAAAGAGAGTGTCCAGTAGATTATTTAATGAGTATATCAGATTTATAAATATTTTTATGACCTATGGGTCATGTTTCTAATGTCATAATAGTTTTCTTATAGGTTTAAGATGAGCGAAGAGATCTAAAATGATCCAAAAGGCAATTTTGGATGCATTGAGTGTACAGTGTTGAAGAGAGCTAATTTACTTTGTGTCTCCATCAAATTGGTAGGTAATAAAATTTTATGATATATATTCATATGTTTTTTTGTGGTATCTCAACATCTAGGGGGTTTCAACCTCCTTTCAAAGTGAAACTTGTTAAAGGTATAGTTATTGTGCCAACTTAGCTAGATAGATGTTGTAGCACCTTGTGGGATTATAGTCTCACTAAATAAGGGATGGTAGTTCCTTGAAGAGTTGTATCTGGTATAAATTGTTTATTTTTATTATAATATATTATTCCAATTATAGTTTCTAGTTATTTTTCTCCTTCAAGAGGGTTTCCCACATATGTCATGTGTTATGTTCATGATCTTCCATTGTCTCTCTTGTTCATTGGTATGAATTATGTGTATGCTTCATGAATTCTTGTGGTAATTGATTAAGTTTTTATAAATATTTAAACTAAAGTTGGATTATTTAGGCTCATTGAATCACACAACCCCCCCTCTCAATGATTGCGCCTCTAATAATTGGTATCAGATAAGGTTCTATGGAGGAAGCTTAATAGCTTGAAGGAAATCCCAAGTAGGTACAAAGATGGAAAAGTATTTGAAGTAAGAGAATTAATAATGGAAGATTGTAATCAAAGTTATTGAGGAATAGATATGTACTTTGAAGAAATATGTTAAAGAGGATGATAATGTTATCAATGATAGCAAGGTTCAGCTAGAAGATTCTAAGGAAAGTTATTCCAAATAAAAGGACATCATGCATGATGAAAAAGTTTGCCATGATAGTGGAGAAGAAGAAGTAGATCTAGGAGGTGAGCTCATAAGAAGAAATCACAAGATGAGGTATGTGATCAAAGGTCTTGAATCACAAGTCATTTATGTTGAATTAAGTTTATTAGGCAAGTCTAAGAGAGATGAGAAGTATAAATAATAGATCAAGTCTATTAAAGTGCAAGCATATATATTGAAAGACATAGGCAACAAGGCCAAAGAGGATGAAGAGAAGATTAGTATTCTTGAAGATCAGTTAAGGAATACAAGTACAATTCTAAAAGAAAGAGAAGATTAGTACACTATGCTAAATATTGAGATGAAGGCATTGAAGAGTGAGCATGAGCTTGTTATAGTCAAGTTGGAAAATCTAGAAAAGAATCACGATAAGCCTGAGTATGTCAAGGAGATTTCAAGTTTGAAAGCAATGAAAAAAGGTTTGTTAGACAATGAAATGCTTTAAGGTATGTTATTTTATTCCATGGTTATTGTTATATATGTAATAAGTATGGTCATAGAGTTAAGGATTATAAAAGGAGGTCAATCAAGTATGGACATTCATGGATCCTTAGAAGAAGGAGAAATTGATCATGGAGAAATCTTAACTCAAATTAGTCAAGAGGTATGTTGAATGATAATATTTTCTATAGTTGCAATAAATTAGGACATATTGTTAGATTCTACAATGATAGTTTGAAGAAGCACTTTGCTTATAAAATTTAATCAATGGTGTTGAGACCCAAGACTATGAAGGATAATATTTATCAAGGTGGACTACCTGTTACAACAAAGAAGGAATTAGATATGAAAAAGATATAGGACTACCAAGAGAATTGTCTTTAGTCTAGATAGAAAAAGAATCTCATAATCATCATGAAATAAAAGGTATGAATGATCATGTTTATTTCAGTTGTCATAGAGTTGGTCACATTGCTAAGTATTATAATAGTAGGTTGAATGAGTTCCCAAAGCAAAATAAGGTGTATAGAGCTCCTAGTGTGCAAAGAAGAGGTCATAAATGGGTATAGAAACTTAAGCCTATTAGAAGAGATCAAACTGATACCAAAGATGGTTTGCCATGATAGATGTGAAGGGAAGTCAAGAGTTTTTGTTGACATCATTTATTGAAAATCTTAAATAAAATAATGAAGTCAAGGATTCATTCAAATTCAAGAATGAATGCAAGTCAGATGAGATTATGGAGATATGGGAATCTCTAGAGTTTTGGGATTTTTTGCCTCTCTATGTCAAAGGGGTGTCTCTCTCTAAGCTTTACAGAGACACTTTATAGAAAGAGGAATCATGGTGGATGTTGGTTGGGTCTTGATTAATGTTTCAAGACAAAGAAGGTCATGAGAAGATGTGTTGGCTTACTGTGAAGGAGTTATAGTATAGGGTCATAATAGGTGTTTGTAGGTGGCATAATAAGATTGATGAAATGTCAAGAAGAATTTGGTGCTCAAAAAGGTCTGTGCACTTCTTTGTGGTTTGCTTGATGTGTTTTTGTGGTCTGAAGTTTTATTGAAGTCAAATTGAAGATTTTTTAGTGCTCTCATTTTTCTCATAGTTTTGGCTTAAGGGCAAGCATGCCTAAAATGGGTTATAAGATGTATGGGTTACCAAATGAGTGGAAAATCAAATTTTGGTATAGAATTGTGTAATGGTTGTCTCCAAGTGTATAAGAAGTTTTGAAGGTGGACATTTACCAAAAGGAGGTTTGTTGACTCTATTTGTTTTAAGATTCTAGGGTTTTAGGCTATGCTAAAAAAGTGGTTTGCCTTATGAGTTGAGATTTGAGGCTTATTAATAGGTTGAATGGGTGAAATGGGTTATCAAATCAATATTCATAGAGATATAAATGTTTTTGTATTTCATCTTATTCAATTGTTTTGTCAGATTGGAGGCTTAATTGGTAAGTTGGTTTGTGAATAAAGTATATTTCATTGGATGAGCTAGGTTTTGTAAATTGGTTCGCTTGAATGGGAATATGTGAATGCTCTAGATATAAATTTCCAAGTCTTGAATATGTGTCTACTAAAATTTATGGGATCTACAAGTTTTAGGTAGGGCTACAAGGAGACTAGATAGGTGATTTAACTATTATGAGAATATTGGAGTCTTATTCCTAATTTAGTTAGAAGTCTAGGTTGACTAAATCAATAAATAATATTGAAATAGTTTAACCATTGATTTGTATAATTTATTTATATTTTTAACCTTTATATAAATAGTAATAAATATAGAAAAAATAAGACTTAGCTTAAAATGAATTAAAAAAACTATTATAGGGTCTAATATTGATTGTGTAGGACTGGGACAATGTCACAAATCAGGATCTAGATTTCATTTTATGAAAGGATAGGAGTGCTGAAATAGAACACCCTAGAGTCAGGTGTTATTTTCCTCTTCTACCACTATTTTCTAAATTACTTGCAAAGACTTGAGATTTCTAGGTTTTGTTCATTGTCCCTATGTGATCCTACCTATAAAATCTTGATTTCTAAAAGTTTATAGAACTCTTTGTAGATTTTATTTAATATTAAAACCCTATACTTCACTATGCTTTAATAAAACTTGAGAAAGAAGGGGGTTTTGTGTGTGTAATATGTACTAAACATGTATCCATACCCCTTGTGTGGGCACACTACCTACATACCAATACTTCAAAGAGGTATCAAGCTATATGTAGTTCTCTCACTTAATGTGCTTTGTGAAATAATGTAATGTAGATGAAAAATGCTAAACTAGGTGTGCTTGAGGTGGCTAGGGACTAGTGTGAGGATTTGGATATGTTTGTAGCTGTATTGGATGGATGTATGCAGAGAATAGGGAAATTTGCTTAAGTGGTTTTACTTCTATTCTTGATTTCTTTTTAATATTTATCAACCCCCTTCTAAATATACTTTGAATGGTATATTACAAAGATATATTAATCATGGGTTGAGTATATTCACGCTAGGTTGACAAGATGAAGGATAGGAATCATAATGAAATAACTATTGAAGATAAAAATGTAATTAGATAAGAGCACTAAAATAAGACACCCTAGGGTCCGATGTTATAGTCTAAGTTGGGAACTCCTATATTATAGGTGTAGGACCTTGAGGGATAGGATTGGCCTAGGAAATTCTACCTAGCTGAGGTGGAATGGTTATTTAGAAAGATTGGGATAACTAAGAATAAGTAAAAAGGTGTTTAGAAGGGTCATGAGAGCATGCAAAAAAGACTTATGGGTTGGGTGTCACAAGTCACACTCAAGCTACCAATTTGGACATTTTATATGACTACATTTGCCTCCACTTTATTTTAGTGATACAACAAAGTGAAATACTATGATAAAGGAAAGTAGATAGTGTACCTAAACCTACCTGCAAGGATGAAACTCATGAAGTTGTGTGATATTTGGTGTGAATAGAGAGAGGAGATCATGAAGTGTATATCTATAAGATAAAATAAAGATAGATCAGTTCTTACTAGATATGTTATATCTAAAATAAGAATGTATAAAAAGTTAGGTAAAAGAGAGAGGAAGAGAAAGGAATGAATACACCTCATCAGGTATATGAACCAATATAAAACCTATTGTAATATTGAGTGATGTTGAGTGATGTTGTGTATGTATTGAATGATTTTGTATCAAAAGTAATATCATGAATGAATCTAAGTGCTCAATTCTCCGAGAGTGGCTCTAGAATGTAAAGGTTGTCTCTTTGGCTCCATCATCACCCACTAAGTGAAGCTATGTGATCATGCAAGTGTTAATTGATGTTTGGATTATGTGTCTAATCCCTCTGAGTAGGTGGCTTAATTATACAAAGGCTAGCTAGTCCTTATGCTCCATCATTTCCCTATGAAGTGAAGCTATGAACTAGTACTAGTATGAATGTGGGTCATATGAGATGGCTCTTGAAGCCCATGAATGTTCTATAATCTAACAATGTGGCATGGATATTCAAATGTGTGCTCGAAACTAGGCCACTCTTTACCACTCAAAAAAAGTGGAGATTAAGCTTATATGAAAGCCACTCCAAAATTTGGCAATAGGCTTATGTGAAAGCCACTCAAGAATGATACCAACCACCTATAAATGGAATAAGGCATGCAACTATTGAGAATGTCTGGGTAATACCATAAACTATAAATAAGAGAAAGTAAATGTGTCACGTACCTTACCTCAATCACTAGTGTTTGTAAGATGGATTTTGATCCAAAAGTTAAACCAACTACCTAATCTAAAACTAGAAGTGAGAGCCATCTTGTCATGCATGATGCCCCTTATATCTAGATTATTTTAAAAAAACTATACTAAAATTATTGATTCTAAACTAAATTGTTGCTAAGAAAATTGTAACTATACTTATTTTTCTATCTATTTCTAGAAAATTTGATTTTTTAAATTTGGATAGGAGTGTCGAAATAAGACACCTTGCTATCTAGTGTTATCCAAAATTTACACTCTTATCCTATGCTAATTTTAAAGACTATTCTATAATTGTCACTATCTATTTGGTTTGTTTTATCTAGTTTGAAGTCTTAATACTATTCTAGGTGTTTTAAAAACTAATTTTTTGATCAATTAGAAGCTCTAATCTCTATGACAAAAACCCCTATTTATTACTCCCTATTTTGAGGGTAGGAATGAAGACCCTACAATGACTACCATCAGAATAAAGAGCCCTAAAAGTGTGTTATGATCCAAAAATGCATGATATAGCAATGATAATTGATAAGATATCTCAAGATATAGCATGGTTTGTATGAGAGATTGTTAGATCAACAGGGCTATGCCTAGATAGATATAACAATTTAATAACATGTGCAATATAGTGAACTAGAATTGGAAGTGTTAGTTGTTAGTTGTCAAGGAGGGATGGAGCATGATATTCATCATGGCATCCAAACAAGAAAGATAATGCATGATGTGTATTATGGCATTGCAAATAATTAAAAAGTAAACAAGCACACAAGGCAAGAAGCAAGAAGTAAGAATCATACAAAAGTATCTAAGGGGCCAAGAAAACAAGCATGCAAGGTAAGAATCAATAAGCATATAAAAGTGGTCAAGGGGCCAAGTAAACAAGGGACATGGGCACATATCACTCAACCTAGAAAGCAAGCATATAAGGCATGTTCAAATGCCACATACACATAAAATTGAAACAAATGAAGTTGGCACAAGGGCCACAAGCACATAGAAGAATCGAAGCAAAGGACATTGTCAAATGTCCTATGGTACACACAAGACATAGAATAGGAATTGAGAAATTCAATCACATCTATCTATGCAAAGAAAGAAAGAAAGGAAAGCATGTGAATGTTGAAAATACAATCGCATCTAACTAATTAAACCAAGAAGTGAAAGTATGTAAGACATGGAGTACAAGACTAGGTATATGCTAAGAAATACACAAGTTTTATATATTAGTGAATGTTGATAGAGTAATCTATGTAATCCAGTAATTAATATACATCAACATGATAAATAGAGTGTGTGGTGTAGGAATGACATAACCTAAATGGTGTAGTCATGTAGAATATGCCCTTGGTGGGTAGATATATCAATGTATATCTCGAATGTCAAAGTAGGATTCCCCCTCAATGGGTAAAGTGAAGCAATCAAAGATCTAGGTGTCACTACACATGCTCAAAAAAGATCAAGTGAAGCATGGTAATATAGATAAATCAAAAAATAATAGCATAGAACGGCAACATGTAAGTCTATCATGGTAGTAGAATTATAAAGCATGGATAATGCATAAAATTGAAATGTTTTTGAATATTTGAATGTTTATGGATTTTGAAATATTTGAATGTTTTTGAATTTTTTGAATTTTTGTATTATATTTGAATTTTTTGGAATAAGCTTTGTACAATCAATCATAAATAAACTATGTACATGTAATTGAAAATAAGCTATGTATAAATAATTGAAAAGAAGTGATATTAATTGATGAGTCTCATGAGAGACTCTAGTGTCATGTGTTAAAGAAAGGGATCATGCATGATCATGAAACATAATGGAAGGGCTGAGATTGTTGCTCTAAAATTTATCTATGCTATAAATGCTTTGAAATATCTATAGTAGAAACTAACTATGGGGTCCCCTTGTAACACTAAGAAGTGAATACAACTATGGGGTTCTGAGGGACCCATCTGGTTATAGGAGAAGCTCTCTAAACATGTTCTCTATGTGTAGAGGTATGATACCTCAACAATACTACCGTTGGTGTGAACAATATAGCTAGAAGTTGTCTATAATTCTAAAACTATGGTTTCTCTAAAATAAAATATTATGGAAGTATATGAACTCTTTGTGTTGGCAATGGAAGCCTTGACTATGTCTAAATCTAAACTGGAGGAAGAATTATAACTGGTGGAGAAACTGAAACTGGTGACTATAGAGTAGGAGATGGATCTAAAGTAAGGAGTGGTAACTCATATGGAACTCCACCACATGTAACAACCTAATTATCATGAATGAATTTTATGCATCTATGAACTATATAAGGTACTGCATGAAGTTTTTGAATCCATGGTCAATTAAGAAACATACCAAAAACTCCTGCACTAGGAAGAATAGTAAATGTTATGGCCATAGGTGTTGGACCAACCTGTAAAAGAAGTACAATATCACCTAATGAACTCTATATGTGTCCATTGAGTCTGATAATAATTGTGTCTATCAGGGTAATATCTTATTCTGAATATCCCAAATGCTATAATAATTTCATAGTGTACATGTTCACATTGGAACCATTGTCTATGAGAACACTATGAATAGGATGATTATGAATGTAAGATTTGATAAAGAGTGCATGATAATTTTAATCATCCTCAACTATCTCTTGCTTTGAGACGAAGATTGAAGGTTTAGTTAGAACTCTATAATTGTACACACTCATCATGTTACTCAAAGGATGTGACCCAATTGAAGGTGTCATGTATGTAGCTAGTGGAATATGTGCATGATATGCATGGTGAACACCTGATGTGTCCCCTATATCCTATTTAGAATGTTTTGGAAAAGGATCTAAGAAATTTTTAGAGCCTTGTCTTGTGTTTGTTTTGCCTACATGGGCTCAACTTGAGTGCCAAGATCAATAAGATTGCCATCTATCAAGTCTTATATATTGTGTTTCAAATTGATGCATCTATTTGTTGTGTGGCTCAGTGCTATATAAAATTCACAAAATGTGTTCTAATCATATCCCCATAAAAGAGGATTTGCTACATCAACTCCTAAATAGGAGGGAGAGATATGATATTACATTCCAAAAACTATTTTAAAACTTTGGCTAGAGAAACTGGTAGGTTGGTAAAGGTTTTTTGAGGAGTTGATGATAAAACCACTTGTTAAAGGGGCTCTAAACCGCATTGACTAGAGGTTAATTTTGACTTTTATTATCATTGACCTTGACTTTGTATGAGATTTTGTTATTACTCTTATTTGTTGTTTTTGATATACTTGTGTGCTTAAGTTTACCTATTGAAATTAATTTGAATTCCATTTCCTTTAGTGTATGACAACTCAATGAAATAAGAGAACCTTTTGAACATTATTGATTCATGCAAAGCTGGTAGAATACTTTGTTTAAAGAGATCTTGTAACTCTTGATTGATCATGGGGATAGTCATCTTAGCCAAGATAGTCTTATATCAAAGAACATAATATGTGAGATGCTCATTTGACCTTTGTTTTTATTATACAACTTGGGCATATGAAACCTTATCACCAATGTTAATGTTGAAATGAGCTAGGAACATGTCGGCTAAAGGATTGAAAGTAATGACTAAATGATTTGGTAGACTATAAAACCATTGTAAAGCATAATCCTTTAGATTCATAGAAATATCTTGGTTAGTATCCAGTCATTTAGCACATAGTCCAAGCATGCTACGTGAAAATATCTAAAATGTGTCTCTGGATCTCCCTTGTCATCATATAAAGTGAGATTGGGTTGAAAAAAACCTAGTGACAAGGGTGTCAAATCAATATGATGTGCCAATGGTGTATGTCTTAGAGAAAAAGAATCCAAATCTTATGTTGGTCTAGAAGCACCTTACTCAAGATGTATCACCTTTGATTGAAGAGATTTTATCTCTTATACAAGGGTTACCACATTAGGAGATAAATATGTACTAGCCATAGATAGTGGTAGCATAGAGGAAGGTTGCGCTACTATAGGAGGTTAAGAGAGACATAATGCCCCTGTAGTGTCATTTGTAACTTCTTGTTATATGGTTTGTGAGGATTGACCATTGTTTGCTTTTTTTTGCTCTTTTTTTAGTATTTTAAGCATATCAGCTTGCATATCAGGGTGTTTAGTTAAGAGTTCTTGAAGTTCCCTTTTATCAGTTTCATCAAAACTAGTATATTAGACCATTGTTAAAGTAGGAAAATAAATTAAAAATTGATTGAATTTTTTATAATAATTTGTAATGAGCATAGTGTTATGAAAGGAAAGTATTGAATATAGAAAATGTAAAGTCTTAAAAACAATAAACTAGAAAATGCATTAAAAGGATATGAAGCTCATAAACATGTAAGGTGATACCTCAAAATCAATGGGGCCTAGTATATGTCGCTAGGGTTTTGAAAAATGATATTTTTAAAATTACTAAGGAATTTTAAAAATTAATGTGAATTTTTTATTTAAATATGTAGGTAAAAATCATAAAAATATTTGAAAAAATTTTATTTCAATGGACCTAGTAAAATCAACTAGGGTTTAAAAGAAAATGATTTTTTTTAAATTAATATTAAATTTTAAAAATTAATTTAATTTTATAATTTAAATATGCAGGAAAAATCAAAAAAATATTTCTAAAATTAGCAAGAAATTTTCCCAAGGTCACTAGGGTTTTTGTGCGTAAAAGGACCTATTAAATTTAACTAGGGTTTGGAATAAATGATTTTTAAGATTACTAAGGTAAATTTAAAAATCAAATGTGAATTTTTGATTTAAAATATGAAATAAAAAATATATATTATTGGAAAAAATAGTAAATAATTAACCCTAGGGTTTCTAGGGTTTTTATGCGCAAACGAAGTAAGTTAGGTGCACCAAATGATTTAATTATTTTAGGAATATTAGAGTTGTATTCCTAGTTTAGTTAAAGGTTTGGGTTGACTAAATTATTAAATAATATTTAAATAATATAACCACTAATTTATATAATTTATTTGTATTTTTAACCTTTCTATAAATAACAATAAATATGGAGAAAATAAGACAGCTTAAAATGAATTAAAATAGTTGTCGTAGGGTCTGATATCGATTGTAAAAGACTGGGATAGTGTCACAAATCAAGATCTGACTTTTATTTTATGAAAGGATAAAAGAACTAAAATAAGACACCTTAAGGTATGGTGTTATTGTCCTCTTCTACTATTATTGTCCAAACTACTCATAGAGACCTAAGTTTTTTTATTTTTGTTCATTGTCCCTATGTGAGCCTGTCTATGAAATCTTAATTACTGAAAGTCTAAAAAACTCATTATAGATTTGATTTAATCTTCAAACATTTGAATTCATTGTGCTTTGATAAAACTTGATAAATAAGGTGTGGTTAGTGTGTGTAAGATGCATTGAACATGTATCCACACCCCTTATGTGGGCATGATGCCTACATACCAATACTTTGAAGAGGGATCAAGCTATATGTAGTTCTTCCATTTAATGTGCTTTGTGCAATAGTGTAATATAGATGCATAAACTCTAAACTAGGGGTGCTTGAGGTGGCTAAGGATTGGTGTGAGGATTTGAATATGCTTATTTATATATTGGATGGTTGTATGTAGAGAATAGGGAAATTTGTCTTAGTAGTTTTTCTTGTATTCTTGCTTTCTTTGTAATATTTGCCAACCCCCTTCTAAATGATTTTTTAATGGGATTTTATAGATATCTATTGATCATGGGTCAAATGTATTTGCACTAGGTTGATAAGATGAAGGATAGGAATTAGAAGAAAATAACCATTAAATCTAAAAATGCAATTAGATAAGAGCACCAAAATAGGACACGTTAGGATCCAATGCTATAGTCTAAGTTGGGTGCTCCTATCCTAAAAGTGTGAGACCTAGGAGGATAGGATTAGCTTGGGAAATGTTGCTTAGATGAGGTAGAATGATCATCTGAAAAGTTTGGGATGACTAGGAATAAGCAAAAAGGTGTCTAAAAGGGTCATGAGAGCATGAAATAAATTCCTATGGGTTAGGTGTCACAAACCACACTCAAGCTAGCAATTTGGACATTTATATGATTACAATAGACCTAGTCTGAAGAAGAGTGATTTTTTCTCAATTTATCTAAAAGAGCAAGGTATGAGTATTTCAAGGTGAGTTCTCAAGTTGGTTTTGTGCATATTTCATGTTTGGTGAGTGGCATGAAGTTTTGTTCATGGTCCCTGAGGTGGCTTGAGAGAAGAGGCTAGTAAGCCTATGTATGGTGTAAGAAGATCTAAAGATGCTCAAGATGTGAAATGAATCATAAATATTAGGGGGAGTCCCTCTCAGAAGTTTCTTGGTGAGTTCCATTAGATTTTAGTGTTGTGTGTGTTCTCTCTTCATTGGTTTCAGTACTTGGTTAAAGAGAGTGTTGGCATGGAGCAAGAGGAAGTTATCAAGGCAAAAAAAAGGTAAGATTAAGGTAAGGGAGAATTTATATCATATTTATAAGGTGTCCCTCTCATGTTTATGGTCTTTTTAGGTCCTCAAGGTCAGTTGGTGCCCTTTTTGTCATTATGTTAAAGGGGGAGAAGATTCCTATTTTGAGAGTGCTTGAAGAGAGAGAAAGAAGGTGATTTGTATATTATTTCATGATGGGTGTTAACATAAATAAAAAGGGGGAGACTATTGGAGATTTGTTAATGATGTCATGGAGGTGTCCTGGTGAGTGGATTAAGTGCCTTGATAGTCTATGTGATAATGACAAAGTGTGCAATATGCTTGTCCTAGTATGCTTGAAGAAGGCTTAGTTGATCTTCAAAGTTTGCATGGTTATACTTGATTAGGGATGAATATGATGATTTGAGTATGTACAAGAGGTCCCTAAGATGTTTTTATAAGATTTGAGTGTTTATGTGTATGAGTGGATTTTATTTGATTGATCATTGTTTTCATCTAGACACTTTGGGTCTAGTGGTAGAAAATTTGAGTAGGAAGTTTGTTGACATCACCATTGACACATGTGGATGAGTCAATGGGATTTGGTCATATGATTGTGATCACATTTTTTCCTAGATTTTACATGTTAAATATTAGTTCATACAACTAAGTGAATCAATATATATGCATGTTTAAATTTGGGGTCCCAAGTAGTTTGACAGTATTTTCCCATACTTGCCAAATTTGCAATGTGGCAAGAAGAGTCAAGTAAGTATTTTGATGGTGTTATATTTCACGTGTGAATGTGTGAGGATAAAATTATTATATGGGTTTGTTAATTTTTTTTCTATTTAATTTGAACTAAATTTCAAATCATGCGATGAGGCACATCAAAATATATGGGTGTGCAAAGTTAGCCTTCCAAATAAGTTCTTGACATAGTTGGCTCTATGGTAGAAAAATTTGAGTGAGTAGAAAATATAATAATATCTCACACATGAAAAGTTTTTAGGATCTATTTAATAAATGGTTGGATTATCCTATGTGAGGATATCATATGATCCAAATTTTAGATCATGCATCTAAGTGCAGTAAAAGTTATTGAGGTCCAAAGTTGGCCTTCCAAGTAGATATGCATTGGTTCCCATACTTAGTCTATTTTACATGATGTTAAATATTAGGACAAAATGAAGATCCAACAGTTCATGGGTGTTCATAAATATGTATATATGGTGTGTATTAATTCAAATGGGGCAAAGTTTTCATTGGTTAATGAAGTTAAAGATCGAGCTCCTTATAAAATGATCAACGGAGTGTGTTCATTCCAAGATGTCAGGAAGCAACGAGATGAGGACAAGTATTTGAGGTTTAACATTAATAAAATTTAGAGTATAAGGATATAATGGAGATTATATGTTTATAAATATTTATCAAATGGTGTGAGCTATAAGATAAATACCTAGTTGATCCATAGAGATTGACGATGCACGTTGAGTCAAAGTTTCTAGATTACACGAAATAAGGTCAACTATTCAAAGTTTAACATTTGGGAATTGGTGAATTATACATTAAATTTAAATAATATAAATGGTTCAAATTTAATCTTAATATTTCAGGACACAATATGCGAGCATATTTTTTGAATTTTAACTGTGACAATTTGAATTTAAATATTTGAATTTAATGAAGGAAAGACTAGTGTTTGGTTTTTGAGCCATATTTTTTGATATATATAGAATTTTATCATGGTGTAAAAAAAAATATTTATAGGATTATAAGGTACATATTTAAATATATATTTAAATACTTGAAAGTGTGTATAGTCAAATATATTAAGGTTCAAATTTGACTATGTGTTTGTGCATGTTTTGCAAGTGACCTAAGAAGGATAATTGAGCTTGTGTTGATGTTGTTTCAATGTTTCATGATGAATTAGATATTTTAGAGTGGTTCATAATTCATAAATATATTTTTTGTGATAATTGGAGTTTTTAACAATCTATATTATATATAAACAAAGATATAGAATTTGATTGTGTTTGTTGAATACACTGGCAGTTTGAGTGACCATCTTGCATAGGTAACTTAAAAGTGTTCTAAGCAGAGTTGAAGAATAAAATGAGTGTGGAGATGTTATATAAGTTTATAAGTCTTATTATAATTCATTATTTGTCATGATATGCCTTTTATCAGATATGGAGAGTCAAAATAGCTTGATTGTATATGACCAGTCTGAGTGGTCATTTTGTGCATGTTATTTTGAGTGCTTAGAACATGTGTTGATGTGTCTAAATAATATGGAGGTATAGATAAGGTATTTAAGGGTTAAAAAATGTGATCTAATCATATGTATATATGAAATATTTGAGTAGTTAGTTCAGAAGTTTGAGACTGTGTTTTTTGTGTATGAAGACTTGAAGAGCTAGGAGAGCTAATTGGTAGGTCCAAGTGTGGAGTTGGTGTTCTAAATGGAATGAACCCATGTGGGAGTAATAAATGGGATATTGGAGATATGTTTTATGTGTTCTAATAATTTTTAAAGGATTAAGGTGGTCTAATTATTCTCACATGTAATGTGTGAGTATGAAGGCCTAATGGTTTTAGGTCTCACCAAGACCTAATGGTGGTTTGGGGGTAATGAGGCACTTAAAAACCTATGTATTATGTGGTTATTAAATGTAACATGTATGAGGACCTATTTCAAAGGTGTAACAAATGTTTTAAACATCTTGGCTGACCAAGATAAGTTATACTAAGAGCATGGTATAAGTACAAGCCCTATTTGGTCTGCTTGTTCTAGTATTTGTGAATGTGGATCCAAGAGAAGGAGAGAAATTTTGAAAGAGAAGGTACACGTTAATGAGGACTAGTAGAGAAAAAAGAGAATTAGACATGATTTCCTAATTAAGGTGATGATGGTGATCACTTAAGTCATTAGACCTAATAAGCTTAGAAGAGGCAAAATGAGTATGTAGAAGAGACTTGGAAGAGGTGTGTGCATTTTTTCTCTTGTTCATTGTTATGAATGATGTGTATGCTTCATGAATTATTTTGGTAATTGACTAAGTGGTTGTGAAGATTGAAATTGAAATTGGATTATTTAGGCTCACTGATTCACCCCCCCTCTCAGTGATTGTACCTCTAATAGAATTCTCTGATGTATTCACATGGTCTTATGTATATATGACATGGATTGATCTATAATTAGTATTAAATCACCTTATGGTGCATTCAAACACAAAACCAATTAAACATAAACTCCATAATATGTATCCTAATATTTCACTACTAGTAAAAGAGGAACTAAAGAAGTAGGTGGTCATTGGTTTCATACACCCTATTGATTATTTAGATTGGATATCCATCACTATTCTAGTATCAAATAAACTATAAGGTATTAGAGTTTTCATGGATTTTTGTGTCATCAACAAAGCATTCTTGAAAGATGATTTTCCATCGCCCAACATAGACATGATTGTAGATTTAACTGTAAGTCATGAAATGTTATCTCTAATGGATGAATTTTTAGGCTATAATTAAATAAAATTGTTATTTAAGACCAACACAAAACTACATTTATGACATCATGGGGATTATTTTGCTATTAGATAAGTGCCTTTGGGTTTTAAAAATGCTAGAGATACATATCAACAAGTAATGACTATCATTTTCCATGACATGATTCATGACATTATGGAAGACTATGTTGATGATATTTTTACTAAATATAAATTCATATAATAACACCCTCAATTACTTCACCATGTTTTTGAATTCATGAGAGATTACAACGTGAGATTGAATCCTAATAAGTGTGTGTTCGGTGTGACATCAAGAAATTTGTTAGGGTTCATTGTTTTATAATGTGGAATAAAATTTAATCCATCTAAAGTTTTAAATATCACATATATGCCTCCACTTAAGAATATTAAACAACTTAGAAGTCTATAAGGAAAAATT
Source organism: Torreya grandis (assembly GCA_037957365.1). Lineage (NCBI taxonomy): Eukaryota > Viridiplantae > Streptophyta > Pinopsida > Cupressales > Taxaceae > Torreya > Torreya grandis. The sequence goes on from JARHVA010002242.1 coordinate 1,594,453, forward strand.
CAAGAAATCAGACAATTTATATCTCAACTTTTAGACATTTGTCACCCTTTCACATTTTTACTGAAGAAAGACACTCCTTTTACTTGGAATGAGAACTGTGAAAATTCATTTCAAAATCTTAAATAATATATTTCCAACCCACTAATACTAATGCCACCTATTATTTGTAAACCTTTCTTATTGTACATTTTAACTACTCATTTTACACTGGGGGCATTATTAACACAACATGATGATAGTGGGAAATAATGAGTAGTGTACTACATAAGCAAAACTTTGATAGCATATGAGCTCAAATACTCTCAAATAGAAAAATTATGTCTAGAAATTATTTTTTATTATTAAAAACTATGAAATTACATACTCAACAATCAAACTAAGATTATTTCTAAGATAGACCTTCTTAAATATCTTTTATCTAGAACAATTCTAACTGGCAAGATGGTAAAGTGGGTTATGGTTCTTAGTGAGTTTGGTTTAGAGTATGTCAATCAAAAATAAATAAAAGGATAGGTCTTAGCAGATGTATTGGTTGAAACACCACTCAAGCATAAATCACATCTTATTGTAGATTTCCTTGATGAAGCAATAATGTCTATAAACAAGTCTCTGGTTTGGCATCTAGTCTTTGATGGTTCCTTTACAAATCATAGATCAGGGGCACATATCTTATTGGTCACACCTGATACGGATTGAATTCCCAAGGCATTTAGAATCAAATTTCCTTGCACCAATAACATAGTAGATTATGAGGGTCTCATAGTAGGTCTAAAAATGGAAATCCAATGGGGAATCCAACATCTTTATATTTTTGGTGACTCTAATATTATCATCAATCAAGTCACTAATGAATTTTAAGCTCACAATGATAATTTTATCCCTTATAAGTGAATGGTGGATAGTTTGAAATTATCTTTTGAGTACATATAATTTGAAAATTTTCCAAGAATCAATAATAGGTTAGTGAATGCTATGGATAGTATTAGTTCCCCATTGGATTTAAGTACAAAGCATAACAAATTTTTGGTTGAGTACTTAATGATATAGGCTTATGATATACATGATCTATAAATGGTTTAAGAGGTGGTCAGTCCCGTTTCTCCCTAGTAATATAATATCTATACCTACCTTCATAATAATACTATCCCATATAACTTGTCCCCTAATCAATGCAAGTACTTTATTCAATGCACATGTTGTTATAGCATACTTCGAAACACCCTATATCAAAAAGGCTATAATGGAACTCTTTTATGCTATTTAAATTCTAAAGAATCTACTTTTGCAATTAGATAAGTCTATGAGGGAATATGTGGAACACATTAGAATCACATGGTCCTTGTAAAGAAGCTTCTATCAGTAGGCTACTATTGGCATACAATGGAAACCAATTCATGTGCCTATGTCAAAAAATGCATACCCTATCAGAAACATGGGGATCTTATCCATAGTCCCTCGTAATCTTTACAACCTATCACAACACCTTGTCCATTCTCCACATGGGGGTTAGACCTCATTTTAAATATAAATCCCATTTATTTTGAATAACATGAGCATATTATAATGGTAATAAAATAATTTACCAAGTGGTTCAAGGCAATGCCCCTAATCTATGTCACTAAAAATCAAATTTATAAATTCATCCTCTACCACATCATCTGCTACTTTGGTATTCCTTCCACTCTCATTTATGACAATGGTAAATCATTCAAGAATAGATATGTTAAGTCTCTTTGTCAAACCTACCATATCAAGCATAAGTTGTCCACTTCTTATTACCCATAAGGAAATGACCAAGCTAAGGAAACTAATAAAAACATTTTTTGCATCCTTAAGAGAGTTGTCAATGAAGTTGGTCATGACTGGCATACTCAGTTATATCCTACCCTCTAAGCATACCACACTATCATCTACACACCTACAAGGATAACCACTTATTCCCTTGTATATGTAAATGAGTCTATTCTTTCCATAGAGTTCAATATTCCATCTTTGAAAATATATTTACAAAAAATCATTGATGAAGAATCTTATGGTATTTCACACCTCAGTGAACTCAATCTTTTAGACAAGAAATGACTTAATGCTTTAAACTATCTACAAGTTTACCATAATCACATTTTTCATATCTATATTAAGTTGATAAAATCCAAGGAATTTGAAATTAGAGATCTTGTTATTAAGGAAAACCAATGAAACACCAATGTTGAAAGAGAAAAGAAGGTAAAATTTGAGCCTAATTGGTTAGGCTCATATGTTGTCATTTCCATATATGGATCAGGAGCTTACAAATTAGCTACAAAACATGGAGAGGATCTTGATGAATCTATGAAAATAATGCACCTTAAGTGATTATATGCCTAAAATATTTCTATATGTTGTTATTGATATCTTATATGCTCAAAAAAAATCAAAAAATCAAAAAAAGAAAAAAAGAAAAACCTCATAGATCATCTAAAAGTGAAACCTAGTTTACTGACATTTTGGGCAAGTACCATGGTGAAAACTAGATTTATGATAGCATGTGTAAACCATTTTATATATTCACCATATTCACTTAGGGGTATCATGTTTCAATAGTCCATTGTAAATTTCCATCTCGCATGTTTGTCACTTATCTTATAGCGTGTTAGTTTAAGGTTTGATACTCCTAAATATAAACCTACATACTTGCTCATGATAGAGGAAAACATATTTTATATTTCTTGTTTTGAAAACCAAAAATATAAAAAAAATCAATAAATTACAAAATTATCAACATATCTATCATTCTATTTATGTTCCACATTTTTCACTCATTTTTCTTGGGTGGGTCACTCATGCATATTTTTCATCTGACACTTCAACACTTTATCAAATCACCCACTTTATCATTAATTCCCATATTGGGAGAACTACATCTAGCCTAATATCCCCATGTGGACTTTGTCTAGTGTGGATTATCAAGGAAGCACTTAGAGACATGGGGTCTTTAAGGTCAACTCAGCCACCATCTTCCCTATCATCCATTTCCCTAATAACTGATTTGTTTATCCTTATACTTCCTCATCCATTATTTGGTTTTTAGCTTAAATATAGGATAAAACTATCAAAATCTTGATTAGGATGTTAATTCTTTGGTTATAGCTTTTGCTACTCAATCCATTATTTATTTCATTGTTGTATTGTTAATTTTTTCTATCTTTACCCATTACATTGTTTATTTATCTCTTTCTATCCTTACCTATTAAGTTGGTTATTTATCCATTTTTTCCTTAACCATTATGTTGGTTATTAATACCTTCTATTTTTAACCATTAAGTTGGTTATTTGTCCATTTTTTCCTTAACCATTCATATGATTACTTCTTTTTTATTTATTTTGTCAATTGTGATTGTTTTACTTCAGTATGTCAATTGCTTATCTTTTGACTATTTACACTTTGTTTATTTGTTTGTGTACCATTTATGTTTATTTTATTAATGTTGTTGCATTGTCATTTTTTTCATCATCTATATTAATTTAGTTTTCAAATCTTTCCTTAGTTGTTTTTATTTTTATGTGTGGAAAATATTATTTTGTGAATTGTATAATAGTATGGTTATGGTTTTTCCATATCGTGACATAATTTGATTTTATAATTTATTCTTTATTTAGTTCATATGCCTAAAACATCAACATTCATCATGACTATTTAATATCATTGGTGGTAATGATTTTTATGCTATATTAATAATTAGGTTGCTCAATACTTTGTATTATTGGAAATCTAATTCAAAGAACAAAAAAAAAATTAGCTATCTCACATCATTATCCATGCATTCATAAATTAAATCACACATGAAATGATCCATAATAAAATGTAGAGAAATAATTAACACATGCTAGTGTGAATCAAAATGTAGGAAGTATAAAAATTACTTTGCATATCATATGTCCATCAACCATGAGAAAATGCAAATAATAAATATACAAAGTCCATAAATAGTACATAACGTCTATCCACATAGTACAAGTCTCATACAAAATCATGTATGTAGATATCAAAATCAAGAGTGTCTCTAAAAAAATATACATTTCAAATATATGTATACATCAATACAATCATCATCCCAATATATGTGTCATGTCTTTCCCTATACCTCTAAAATGGTGTTTTGTTAAAGAAACAACTCCTCACACCATGGTGTGCCTTGTGGCAGACCCATCATGCCTTGTGTAGCCTACCCCACAAACCTTTCTAGATATATCAACTATACTAATCTACCTAATGTAGATAAACTAACTAAGTACTCTTTGAATGATGGTGCCCTCTACGTGCATAGAATATCCTCCTCATATAAACTCCTATAATATGTGGCCTAGTCCATGGACCTCATAACCCTTTCTAAGATAGAAATTTGTCCCTATCATGCTAGAAACACCATAGCCTTTTTTAGTTTAGTCCTAGTAGTATCTCTCTCATATCTTTAATGCTATGTCAATGTTTTATGATCTGGAGCCTCAGTCTCCATGTCATGTGTAATAACTCTAACTATCATCACCATACCATCTCTCTCCATCCTTTCAACTATAACCTATAACCTATCCACCTCAACCTGTAATCATCTAACCTTAGTTTTCTAATCTCCTCTATTATTTATAACCCCCTCTAATATATATACCTACTTATGTGACCTATATATCTCCCTATCCTAAAATTCAATCTCCTCACAAAGTCTATCAATCAATGTCTGTTCCTCTAAATATTTAGCAATGCATAAATAACCAATGATATCTCCTTTATCTATGTGTGTATCATGTGTTTACCTCATCACTATCTCATCTCCATTTTGATCACCCTCACTATCAATAAGAATAATTTGAGTCTCCTCTTTATCCCTATGATCTGTCTCCACATGCATATATGTATCCACATCTACGTCCACACCTATCTCTTACAAAATCTATACATCATCAATCTTAGTAATATTTACATCATATAGTTAAATAATATCCACAACATAACCTCTACCATGTGCTTGAGTCTATCTCTATCACCTATCATATCCCTCCTGATCTAGGCTCCCAATCTTGTGCCTTGTGGCTACCTGCTTAATCTCACCACTAGTCTCTATCTCTGTGTCCATGGTGGTGTATATGATGCATTCAATCTTAATGGCCACGATTGATATGACTAATCTACATAACCATCCATAACTCTTGAATCAATCACATCCCTCTAGTCACTCCATCTCATTGTCTATAACTAAAACTAGTTGTGATCACCTATCGATGGATCAATAGTCATGCCCCACTATGCCCTCTCTCTCACATCTCATGAAAAGATATGTAGACCCTCTAGAATGTGTTTTTTAATCCCAAACTTCCTCATCACCCTATTTAGGTGATATCTCTTTATAATGTAATCATGTGTCCCAATAATATAACACCGGATCATCATATAGTCCATATGCAAATCATCCTATAGCCACTAAAAAATAATCTCCTTATAAGGTCTCCAAGTGATATGATCATCACCTATCTCATTAATATCCCTCATATATAACTATAGATCACTTAATTGTGGTCTACAAGTAATAATAATAATAATATGTCATTTGTATTCTAATGGCTCATCCATATACTGAGTGCTCATATGACCAACTAGCCTTTTTATAGTAGTGTGCTCCCCACACCATACCTATAATTTAGATGGACCAATCTCCCTCCCATATGTATATGATGTATGGTTTAAGTCCCTATATAAGTGTGTTAATAAGCATGGCCCCTACACAAACCACTCACCCATCTCCATCATGTCTCTGATAATGTCCAATAACCCAATCAGACATAATCTCCCACTCTTTTTAGGGTGCATAATGCCACTAACAATAGCCATAAGAACCATAGTCAAGGAATCCATGCCTAATTTAGTATAATAATTGACATCCACTTTGCCCCTAATAATTGGAATCAGACCATCACCAAATATCCTATATAATGTCATATCTTGTGGACCCTGCCCCTAAGACACTCGCCTCCATCATATTGGAATACCCATGATCAAATAAACATCCTCTAATGTAACCATCATCTCCCCTATCAACAGGTGAAATGTATTCATCTCACTATGACATCTATTGGAAAGTGTTGTCAACAACACCCCTTTTGCTTGAATCTTTGGCATCTATGGAATATATGATAAACCAATAACCTCTAAAACCCCAAACTCATACTCTGTGAATCTATCCATCCTCTTCGATGCACTTGGCCTTCACTCCCATATAGTCAACACTGTTAATACCTCTTACACATAAAACACATTAGCATCAAGTTAATTTTTTTTCTTAGTGTAATAATCCATTTACAACTACATTAAAGCATTCAAAAAAACCAAAAAAATTGTTAAATCGACATTTATGTTCATGCTCTTATTATGCCATCCTCATTTTGCTTGTTTATCCTCACTAAATTCTTATTTTCCTCTTTAAAATCATGTTTTTTCCTCTCTAATACACATTTTTGCTACTAAATTTTATAATTTTGTTTCTCTAACCTTCAATTATACATATACCCATTCAAATCTTCCTTGAATTGATTTTAAACCTCATTCTAGTGATTTCACAGCCCATCCTAATGATTTCACTACTCTATTCAACAATTTTACAATTGTGGAACCACAAAAATCAAATTTTTATCCTATTTCTACCCCTAACATGATTTTGCATTCCTAACCTATGAATTCACTTCCTAGTTTAATGAATTCATAGTTTGTTATAGTGAACTTGTAACTTTCATTACCAAATTTATAAATAGCTCATTTGTGAATTCATTTATTCCTATTTTAAGCCCTAATAAAATATAATAAATGAAAAAATTTAAAACCAAAACATCACTTATTAGAGGCCCACTCCTCTCAAGTCTATGAAATCTCCTCACTCGCTCTACATAGTGCTTGTGGTATGGAATGCAGTCCATTTTCCTCCAAAGTCTCAAAAAAACCTTTTTACTCAACTTATCTTAGCCAATAGCTCTAAAAATCAAATGTGCACAAATGAATTTCTTACCCCCCCCCCAACTCTTCTATTTATATTTTAGCCCATTTCAAATATTTCCCCCCATCCCTCCATTCTATTCATTTTTTATCCATTTTGATTCAAATTTCAAGACAATCTAAATCAAACTATTCTAAATCTATTTTAATCACTTACAATAATCAATCTACATAAAATTTTCATTTTAATTTGAAGAACTATATTTTTTTAATTTTTGGATCTGTAGCTTATAATCATTCCCAAAACCACTTCATTGACCCTTACATCATAAGAAAACACTAAGTGTGAAATCTATGAATGGTAAATCATATTATTTTTTTGATCAATACTCTAATTTTGATCAACTAGGAGCAACATATTTACATAGCTTAAATATTTCAAGTTTGAGATTGATTTTATAATAAGTTTATTTCTTTCTAGTCCATGCACTTTATCAATTTCCTCTTTTCATAGATTTTGAGCATTTTTCCATTTTATCGAACAAACCCTCGAGGGGGAATCATCACACTCATTCTCACTTATTTAGGGTAATTTTTTTCTTTTTAATCATCAATGCTCTACTTCTGATATTATTCTTTGAAATAATATTAATTCACAACATTATTTCGAATAAGGGAAAATGTAGACACCTAAATTATATTTAGTGTCAAAATGTACCTAATACTTAGTAATTATTCTTATTAATATAATTCATGACATCTCCCTCCAAATTCAAACAATTGAATATATCAAATTAAGCAATTTTTCACACTTTTAAATCCTTATTTAAATATTAAATTTGGATTTTACACCTCACCCAAAATCTTCCACCTTCTTCTCCCTCAAATGTTGACTCATCCCAACCAAACCCACAACTTCCTTGACCTCCTTTGAGTCATCTCTTGAGTTTTCAAAGAGTTTGACTCATTCTTAGTGACTCAATTACTCATTTCCATACTTCTCTTAACCACTTCAAATGGTTATCATCCTCATGAATGATAAATCATTAGCCATCATAGATTATTTGGATTATTTAAAATATCCAAGTAATCCTCCATCATGGATATTCCTCTAGAAATATATAAATAAGCATGAAAACCATCATTTTCATCATCTTGACTTATGCTAATGAAGTGCTATCCAAAATGAATTAAATAAACCATAGTCATTTTACACCAAAACACTTTCCATTTTTACCTTGCATTAGAAGAGTGAGAAACCACATTTCAAAGAGATAATTGAATCTATATTGCAATGGAAGAATATTTTGTAAGCAAGGTATAAGTTTTTGTTTGTTTCTTTTTTTTTTAGTTCTGTCTTAGTTTGAGATAGTTTAGATTAAGATTTCTTAGTTTAGTTTGCATTTCTATGTTTTATTCAATATAAATGGTACTCTTTTGGTATGACTAAATTTTTTTCCCACATGATACATACAATAATTATATAGTGTACCAAATTTATCAAAGAAATGTGCAATAACAAGTGCCAAATCTCCTATGGACCAATATGGAATTACACCACCAAATGATTAAAATTAGCCAGCATAGTTTTCTAACCAATGTTTTGTCTTACTAGGAGAATTGGTAATAAATAATTCATATTAAAAACCATTTCAAGTATTTATAATTATATCATGATCATGATGAATGGTGAAAATAATTTAGGAAGGTAGGTCAATTTTAGTTTTCATGCACACTATCCTTCATGGGATAATATTTATACTTCACTACTTAAGCTAAAATGATGTGGTTATGTTGAGCTTTAATAAACTTTTCATTGATATCAAAAGTCTCTTATTCTTTCCATTTTGATTGGAGTGCATTACTTCTGGTAAAGATTATGTTTTCACCTTGTCACTGCCCTCCCTCACCCACCACACATTTAATTTACCCCATTGATAAGGAGGTTTTTTCTAAATATTTTCCCAACTTATAAACTTCTCATTCTCCATTTATTTTCAACATTTTAGAATACAATAATTTTTAGTTTATTTATCACTAGAAGAGAAGCCACATCTTAGATTTGTTACAAGATGTTCTCTTGGTTATTACCTTATCTTTCTCAAATATCCCTTAGTTATGTTCAAGACCTTGATTTTTTATTTACATTTTTATATGATATTTAATCTTGTTTGTTTCTCCCATTTTCATCATTTTTCCATCTTTTCATTTTGGATTGTTACTTCTATTTCATAAATGTTGTTTGCACTAATTTCATCTTATTTTTATATTTTTTTAGTATGAATTGTTACTTATCTTACATTTATATTTATTTCATTATTATTTTTCATATATATTTAATTTTTATTTGGACTATTACTTTTATTACTTAGGATGTATCTTTTAGTTTTTTGGTTACCCAATTTACTCTCTTTCATTTATTCTCTTTTGTATTTTGGTTCTAACCTAGAATTTTTTATCCTAGATTGCCACTTTCTTGGGTTATTAAACATATTTTCATGATTTTTCCATTTAATTTAGACCTATTGTGATTATCTTATTTTCTATCTAGCCTTATATCCCCAAGGTTTGTCTAGTGCAGTTACTACACCTTCCACTATCAAGACTATAAATACAGCATGCAATGATTCAATGATAAAGTTAAGTCAAGGTATGTATATGGTACTTAAAATTATTTCATTTATCAACATTTACTTTTCCACTTTTTTATTCATGTTGTTAGCTCAGTTATTTTTTTTAAGTTATTTCCCAAAGTACTATCCCATGTTATATTATAGTGACATGTGATGATCTTTGGGTGGGGCATATATATACACATAATATTTTAAACTTTATTATTTACTGAAGCTTTCTCTCTTATAGCAACCTGTCACATTTCAATCTATCTTAGTGTACACCTTAAAGTGTGTATCAGGAAAGGGGTGGGAAGACTAATGGTGATTCATGAGAGATATTTTTATTTATTTATTATCCCCATATTCATTTTAGCTTCCCAAGATTTGATCCCCTAAACTAGCTCCTTACATATTGCATATTATCACTATCCAAAGACTTATATTTTACAACTATGTTTGCCCATTAAATGAATTTATAACTTTTATCTATGCCATCCCAACTACATTGGTCATATTTATGTACTTTCAAACATTCTAGTACATGTCTCACAACTAAGTCAGCTTGGCTGACTTAGTTCAAGGTTAGTCTGCCTATTTAATACTAAGTATAAAAGAGGGATTAGGGTCACTCATAATTATAAATATAAGCCACCATTTCACTCCAATACAGAGGAACATTCATTTTCAATTTTTTTTTCTCGTATTTTTTCCCTACATCTATATTTGGAGGAGTTGTTACTTGGATCTTGCCTTGGAGATAAAATAATGTCTTGTGGAATATTGGATACAATACAAGGATTAATTTTAGCCTAGATATTGATTCAACCATTTATATCCTTATAACCACAACTATCTCTTACAAAACACCATTGGCCAAGGGAGATATTAAGGCTTGACATGTCTTGTTTAAGGTAGGTTTTTTTTAACCTTGGTTCTTCCTTTTTGATAGATAGAAGTTGCATAATTGCTTTGTTAATGAATGTATGCATTTTTATTTTTATTTTTATTTTTATTTTCTCTACACTTAAAATTAGTGTGGCCATAATATTGTTACAAATTTCCATTTATAAACATTAGGTAGCCTAGGTACTCATTTACCTACAATGTCTCCTATCCCATTTTAAATATGTTTCTAGCCCATCCCCTTACTTACAGTTATTGATTTTGATATTTGATTAATTTTTAATTATAGACATAGTTAGGGGTTTTGCATTATGTTAATTACCTAAAAGCTTCAGAACCATTTTTATTGAAATTATATTGTAGGTGCTCCTCTTTATAGGATTAATAGATCCATTAGTCATATCTCAATTTCATTAAGTATCAATGGGATCTACCTCAATTACCTTCTCTAAGTCTAGATATTTAAATAGGATATTTGTAATTTAAATGTAGTTCATTACATACGTAATATTTTATATTATTGAATATGGAGGAAGTACCAGGACCATATCCCACTATACTTGGTTTTGAGTGTATGTGAAGAGAAACTTCTTGGTGCTAACTACTAACTAGTACACTACAAAATCGAATGGATGGATGGCTTCCTAAATTTTAATAAAAATGGAATCTTAGACATTTATGATATGTTGTGAGGCACATTGAAACTAAAGTCTATATGTATACCTTTACTATGGCTATGATTATTTATGTAAGCCCCTCACACCATGATGTCTTTAAAAATAGATAATAATTGTAAATATAACATTGTGTAGCCCTGCATGACCATAGATGATTAGTTTAAAATTTTCCATAATATAGTTTCTAGGGAAATCAGAACAAGTAGAAAGTAAATCTTGAAAATTAAAATTGAAAACCAATTTACACCATTTGGTGAATTGAAATAAATAGGCAGACAATTTGGAATGAAATGTGTGATTATTTTATGAAATGAAAAACTTAATTTTCCTTATGATTGAAAAGTAAAACATATATAACTATATCAACATTGGTAATTATAGTTTAACACTCAATATATAACTATATTGAGTGGATACATAAATCCTCTACAAAATAGATTTATAGATAGAGATATAACACTAAATCAAATAGGTTGATATAGTTTGTTAAAATTAATTGAATTAAAAAACTAGGTCAAGCTTATTAATATAGTTTAATAATAATGAATATAAAATATAATAACATAAACATTGAACTATATCGAGTATATCAATATAATTTATAGTAACATAAGCAAAAAAATTCAAAACAAAAAAGTATCAAGTAGATCAATATAGTTTACTAACAGAGAGGTTTGATCAAAACTATATCAAGTTGTCTGATATAGGTTCCTGGTTGAAAATTTGGATATGGGGTAAAAATGTATTGCACCTATCGAAACATTATACTAAGAAAATTTAAAAATTTAAAATACATTGAAATATTCAATATAGATTCTTATAAGCAAAAATTACAAATTAACTATATTGATATGTTTGATATAGCTTAGTGATAGATAAATGAAACACAATGGGATTGATCTATTTGATGTAGTTTGTTGAAGAGGTGAAGGCCATGGTTAGCTTCACATTCAGTTCACCAGAATGTATGTAATGAGATAAGATTGACATGTAACTATCTTATATAAATATCTAGACTCAAAGAAGGTAAATCAAGTAGAGCCCATGGGTACTTAATGAAATCAAGATACGACCAGTGGATCCATCAAGCCTAGCAAGGGGAGAACTGACAAAAAAATGTCAAGAGAAAGGGTTTAAAATACTATATGAAATAAACATAATTAAATATCCCCAAATATGTCTCTATTTATAAAGTAATAAAATATCACAATCAAGAAATGTAAGTAGAAGGTTAGAAACTATTAAAATGAGAAAGGAGCCAAGGTAGGAAAATGAGAGACTAGGATACATAATGTGGATAGATATAAATTCTCAATAATACTATATCCACATTAATTTTAAGTGTATATATAATTAAAATAATTAGATACACATTCATTAACTAAGAAATTATGCAACATCTATCTATCACAAGGAAAGAGATAGGTTCCTTGATTAAGACCTGTCGAGCCTCAATATCCCCCTTGGCCAGTGGTGCTTTGAAATAGATTTTTGTGGTTGAAATGATATAAAAACTTGAATCAATACCTAGGATAAAATTATTCATATTTCATCCAAGACTCCATAATATAATATTTTCCCTCCAACATAAGATCTAAGCAATGACTCTTGAGGTGTAGACTTAGGGCAGAAGTGCAAGTAATAACAAATAAAAATGAATGTTCTTATATATTGGATTGAAATTTAAACTTGTATTTATATTGATGAATGATCATATTCCCTCACAAATATTAATTTAACATTATTGGCCAACTTAATTTAGTCTAAAATGGGTTGACTAAACTCGAACTAGTTCGACCAGGCTAACCTAATTACAAAGTGTGCACTAGAAATTTTGGAACTACATTGATACAATAAATTTATTTTGGATGGTATATATAATGTTTATAAATACATAAAATAGGTTTACATATTAAGAAAATATAGGCTTTGACATAGTTAGAGGATGATAGATGGAAGGATATGGCTTATGGTGTCAAATTTAAGGAATATGGATGGATGTAGGGATAAATAAATGTCTCTCACAAAGTACCATTTCCCATACCTTTCCTAATTCACACTTTAAGGCATGCACTCGAGGATATTAAAACTTAATATGTTTTTACAAGAGAGAAACCATTAATAAATGATAAAGTTTACAAATATTATGTGTATACACAATCTATTAGAATTCATACATGGATTATAAAATACTTCACTAATTTAGGTATGAAATTATAGATTCAAGCACATAATGAGTTTTTAATCACACTCTCCCTATCAGTGAGGATTGGTGCATGCACAATACAATCTAATATTTTTAATTAAATTAAAATCTCCAAGGTTTGTACCCTCTACATTCACCAATTTTACAACAAAAAACATAATGGTTTGCATAACCAATCAGGTGTATTCATTCCTTTTTATTATATTATAAGTTTATTGTATTTACTTTTTGACTTTTATATTAATAAAAGACTAATTTTATACATGTTTCATTGTAAGTTTACATGAAATACAATTCAATAAATTGCCCTACATTCAAAATCACACTTCATAGGTAAGTTCAGGGATGTACTTTTTCCTTTTACTCTAGTAATTTTCATTTTATATATTACTATAATAAAAAATCAGAAATATAGATACATAAATTAATATTCAAGATGAAACAATGCATTTATGACCACCCTTTTTACAGACTTAGGTCATACCTCATTCCATGAACTTTTGATTGCTTTCCTTCATTTTCCATGCAAATGAACCATTCCTATAAGAAAACTAATCATACTATAATGTCTTTATTCCTCATTAAAAAAATTAGGATTATCCATAGACTGATTCATACTCTTAGATCACCTAATTTTCATCTTAGGATAATAATGTGCCATTAAAACAATAGTGCTTCCTAGTAATCTCTAATTTTTTTGGTCCCATCCTTCCACCAAATAACATTTAGTTTATCAAATTTAAATTAATGAAATGGGTCATCCAAAAAAATTAGGAAGCCCCATCCAAAGGAATTCAAAAAATAACACTACAAACTCACATTTCAAATCATTTTCCAAATAAGAGGCTTCCATATTGAAAAGCACTAGAATTCTAATTACACATTGAGAAAAAATTCCCTATTTCTCCCAATTTTGAATACATATAACTTTGATCTAAATTCCAAATACACTTCCAAGGTCACAAGTAATGGTTGAAAAATTAATTACACCAAGATTACACTAGCATTTAGTAGTTATCTAAATTCCAAATACACTTCTAAGGTCACAAGTAATGGTTAAAAACTTAATCACACCAAGATTGCACTAGCATTTAGTAGTTTTCACCAATTTTTCACACACCATCATAGAGTGAGAGATCTAAATGGAGTTTGATCCCTCTTCAGAGTATTGATATGTAGTAAATTCTCAATCTAGGGGGTTTGAACTCAAGCACAACTTTAACCACTAAACCATTTTTACTCTATGATTTCATTTTTTCTCTTGTTCTATTGAGCTAGGGTTATAAGTGAATGAGAAGATAGTGTTTTTTTATTATAGATTACATGCTCTCATATATTAAAATGGAACATATAGGTAAATTTGAACCTATCACAATAGTTTCATATATATCTCACCTATAGGACACCAACACTCTCTAAGGATAAAAATATATTTCACCTTTATCTAGATCCAATGTTCTTTTCTAAAGATCCTAAAAAACCCTACTTCAAATCCATAATCAATCAAGCTAGATCCATAATTAGTTTCATCCTTAGACATAGCCATGAATTCTTATTTTATAACTAATTTATTTTCTATGTTACTTTACTCTTTTAGCATATTTCCAAATTTAACAAGTTCCAAATCAATTTATGTTATTTCTTGCATATCTGTAGCATTCTAGTTTTACACAAAAGATTATCATATTTAGGTAATTATTTCATATTTTTATAAATTTTGATAAAACAACAACAACAAACACTAAATTTAGTTTCCACATATCTCATGGTATATCAAAAACATGTAGTATCATTTTTTATACCATTTGATTTGTGGTGCATCTAATAGGAGTGTATCACCTAGGGGATTTATTCTCACTATAACCTTGGAAATAAGGTTAGTGGGTTATATAAATAATTTTTTCATTGTATTTAGTTCTCTAAAACATTGGGTTGGCATTAATCAATGAAAAAAATTATATTTGAGAGACCACACAATCATTAAAATGCTTAACTAGATCACTCTTATACCTTTTTTATATTGTATTAATAGTCATTATCATTGCTTGATTCATATTATATTGTATGACTCTAAGGTTTAATGTTTGATCAAGTGGTATTTCTCTTTCACGTATGCAAATTTCATTGGTTTCTTCTTCAATTATAAACATTATATTTTTCTCAAACTAATAATGATAATATTCAAATGCATTGGTATCATACAAATAAAGTTCACATTGAAACAAATAACTAAATTAATGAATAATACTATGATGTACATAATGAACACAAAACACATATTGATCAACATGAGCTTAATGGAGTAGATAAAAATAAAGTACACAAATTATCTAAATTTCATCAAGGTGTTCAAGCTAATTGACATCAGGTGAATAATATAATTAGTCTACTTATGACATCCAAAGCTAAGCATCAAGACAAATTATCCACATCTATATCACAAGAGTTATTTATTTGGGTTGTCAAATCCCCTTTTTATAATATTGTTACTTCTACCATTGCATCCATTATTTTTCCTACACCTATAGTTACTTCTATATCACCATCTCTTGGTTTGGGAACACCACTTCATTTCAAAAATATTTCCATGCCTATGCCTACTTACGATACTTACACTCCTCTTATTTCCTCTACAAATTATCCTCATGATCATGTACTTCTCACCTTAAAATCTAGGCTAGCTAACATTGAACAAACCATCTCTCATGCTAGCCCTTCTATGGAATCATGTCCATTGTTGCATAAACATTTGGAAACAAAATTTACATCTTAAACATTATCAATTGGCTTTTTGTCTTTCAATGTTCCTCTTTATGAATTCAAAGGTGATCTTGAACAAAATTTTCCTATAATTCATGCAACTTGTCTAGACTATGTATATAATGACAAATTATTAACAAAGCTATTTCTAATAAATCTCAATTAATATGATATTATATGGTTCTATGATCTTCCTCTTTAATTATTAAATGATTTTGATCCTTTAGAAAATTAATTTTTAATACACTTTTACATCAACATTGGTGAAAAGTTATCATATGATCAAATTGTAAAGCTCAATCAAATGTCTAATGAAAAAATCAATGACTATGTACTAAGATAAAAAAAACTATGCTATAAAAAATGAGAAATAAAATGGCTAATAATGAGCTCCAATATATATTTACTCAAATTTAACTATCTCCAATTAAGGAGGCAATTATGTTTGATAAATTCAAACTTTTTGATGAGTTATGCCATATATTCAAAGAGTGTGAGATTAAATTGGTTACTTTGAACAAGCTTAAGTATACTTCAAATACTCTTTATAATTCAAATGTCAAATTTCAAATCAAACCAAATTATAAGAAAATATCAAATGAAAGAAATAATGAATCTAAAATTATAGTCAATGTTATTTCAAACCAACACTAAAGCTTTAATTAAAATATCTACCAAGAAGGAAAATATAAAAGTTACCATCCCCTCCTAATGTAAAATTGTAAAATTTACTTGAATGAAATATAATCACTCTTCCTCTAACCATGGAAGTGGACATGCCTAGACCACAATCTAAAAATTTTGATGGCAATGCATATTGTCATTGTCATATATACATTAAACCTTCTATAAATAGATGTTTCAAGATTAAGCATAAGATTCAATATCTTAATTATGAAAACAATATTTATATTTACACACTAACTAAGAAATATAAGCCACAAGTAAATGAAAATGCGAAGCTAAAAATGTACGTATATCCTTTTATAAATCATGAAGCAAATAACAATGATAATTATGAAGTAGATTATGCATATAATGTTCATCCTCATCCTTATACACATATACATATACTTTATATCATAATTATTACAATTACAATAAAACACACATTACATTTTATGATATTGAAATTATTGATGATGATTTAGATAGACATGCACTCTTTATTCTAGCATACGTTGAAAAATAATCTATACATAGTGTTATGATAGATAATAGATCAAGTGAAACTGTTTGAAACATAACACTCCTTTAATTTATTGGTTATATAAAACATTATTTATGGGATGCTTATATATTTTTCAAATCATTTGATTGTCATACACATGATACTCTTGGTCATATAGTTCTACCTTTATAATGGAGGACTCTCATTGTGCCCTTTCAATTCTTACTTCTACTAAGATCATGCATCATTTATATGCTATTAGGATGCCATTGGATACAAAATATTTAGTAATTACCTTATAAAATGTATAAATTCATCAAATATATTCATGATAATCAAGTGTTAAAAATTCCATAAATCTAATATGAATACCCTTTGGAACCAATGTTATTTACATATCCTATTGAATAGCTTACTGACACAATCATTGAGAAACATGGTAATAAATCATCTACATAACTATTCAAGAGTATGATATACGTATTTTAAATCATATTACAACATCAATTTCTCCTTCCATTTATGAGCATAAGCAAATTACATAATTGGTCTCTCTATATACTTATGAGCATGATACAATTACAAATGAGCTTATTTAGTTAGTTCCAAAGAGCATGGTACATTTATCCTAAGCATAAAATAACCTATATAAAGAGGTCCTCATATCCTAAGGCACCATAGGTTATTCAAAGAGTTTCACCATAGGTACAGGGTGTTACATCATCTCCAATGGCATAAAAACATACAACTTTACATGGATATATGTGTAGTGATTCGGAGGGTTATATTAAAACATGTGAACATAATTCATATTCAAAGTCATCTACAATTAGAAATTTTTTTCACAAGAAGTCAATCCTTCATAAAATGCAATTGTTTATACGCATGTGCATCATCTTGATAATATCCTTGGTTGGATAAAGCTTCATATGTCCTCCTAATCCACTAGCTGGATTGAGTCTCTTGATTAGTTATACTTTCCTTTATACATAACCATTTTCTTTTAATTCACTATTAATTATTATATCCCTTATCCAAACATTATTTTATACCTTGTATTTACTTTGGGCACTTGTCATCTTGAGTTTCAAACCAATTTAAACAATCCAAAATAACTAGTTTATAAATTATTAAAATGTTCATTCTTGCATACCTATCATATTATGGATTTCATTGCACTAAAATGACCACACATAGCTTATTCCCCATTGGGGAACATGTATATTCTTAAATATATTAATAATTCAAATTACATTGTTATGATTCATTTGCACATACATTAGTAGCACGACTTACCTTTCTTCTTATCACTTTATGCTTTAGCACCTTGTTTTAGATTGTTTGAATGCCTTCCTTTTCCACTAGTTTTTAAGTTGTTATTCTCATTACTTTTATATTTTACTCAAATATTTCAAAAATTATAAAAAATTAAAATACATCAAAAACTAAAAAAAAATCCAAATATGTCAAAAATTTAAACAAGAAAAATATTTTCAAAAAATTCAAAACCAAGACCTAAAGATAGACTAGATAAGGCCCCTCCCCTATTGGTAGTAAGGCATCCTTAACCTGACTCTCTAATCTGTGTGTGTGTGTGTGTGTGTGTGTGTGTGTGTGTGTGTGTGTGTTACACACACACACACACATGTATGTATGTGTGTGTATATGTATATGTATATTTATATATATATATATATATGTATATGTATATGTATGTATGTATATGTATATATATGGGTGTGTGTGGGTGTGAGTGTGTGTGTGTGTGTGTGTGTGTGTGTACACACACACACACACATATACATATACACACATACATACATACATATACATATATACATATATATACACGCATATAAATTGTATATGTATATGTATATGTATATGTATATTATATGTATATGTATATGTATATGCATATGTATGTATATATGTATATGTGTACACACACGCACGCACGCACACACACACACACACACACACACACACACACACACAGACACAGAGATATGGGTTTCTAATGAATATTGTGAAACCCTATCCATATATAATATATACGGTGGGGGAGCTTGACTGACCCTGAACTCTATATATGGGAGGTAATCTCAAGGTTAGATAGCACCAGAGAGATAAGATAAGTATTCTCTAGGCTCAAAATAATATAAGATATATATACTAAGGGGGAGGGACAAAAAACTTTTCAATTTTTATTATCTTGCTTCTTTCCATATGTTAGATAAATAGCATATTTCATTTTTTCAAATAGACATTACTATTCATGAGGTATTTGAGTGTGATACAAGACATAATTATACATGATTTTGATGTCAGGATTCTTTAATTACCCAACAAACTTGCTAAGTTTGCTACAAATCTTCAATATTCATGAATAATTTAACATGTATTAATCCACAACCTTTCTACCATGTTGAGCTAAATATAATACAAATGTTTTGATAATCATTAATAATATACGTGTTTCATAAATATTTTATTTACTAACAATGAAACAGATCCATATGGTGGATGTGTACTAGTTTCATTTCCTCTATGCTTCTTTCTTACTTTACTACATGATAAGTTATAATTTTCTTGATTATTGTTTATGGACCTTAGCCTTGTATGTGAAAATTTTTGCTTGTATAACATCATTATTCCATTTACGTGTTGACCTTGGCCTTGTGTGTTCATGTAACATTTACATGTCCATTGAATGTGGATTTTGGCCTTATGTATTGTATTATATGAAAATCACATGACATTGTATGACATTTCTTGTTGCTATGGTGTCATGATTCATGTCATGTATTACTCATACTCTCTATTATTATTTTGGTACCATGATGAATATCATGCACATGATGCATATTTGCTTCAATGTTATATTAATATAATATATTTTTAGTACACATATTCAAAACTATATTCAAATATTATAATGCGATGTAATTCAATTGTTCAAAGTGATACTTCATGATTAGATCTTTCACATATTACATAATTTTTTTTTGAGATAAGTGATTTGTAGGCAACATCCCTCACCTAAAAATGGGGAAATCATAATATAATTGTATTTATAATTCAAACCTCATGACCAAATTTAATATTTATGGCACTATACAGTTTAAAATATTACAATGTGATTCAGAATTTTTAGATTATAGGGACATGTGCACTCATTACTATAGTTAAAAGAGGTAAGTTTAAAAGTTTAAAAGACACTCAATATAAATTATAATGTTGGGGTCATGATATTCATTCATATTAAAATTACTATATGACAATTAAAATTATTATAATGTATAAGAGTTTCAAAGTTTTAAATAGAATCTAGATCCATATGCAGTGGTGTGATTCATTTTTATGTTGAAAGTGGGTCATGTTAGTGTCCAATGATACTCAATGTCTATGGTTTCACTTTTTCTATTTAATGAGTTATATTTGGTGGTTCCACTTCTACAATTACTTTACATAGTACTCTACATAGTCAAATGAGAGTTAAAGCATACAATCTTTCCAATTCAAGAGCATTCAAATGTTTTAAAATTGAGGATTTCTCACTCTTAATTTGTGACAAGTTCAACATTTCTCCAAATACCTCAACAAGGGGCCAATACTTTCTCTAATTTCAAGTTATATGGAAATTAGACTGCGTATCCTTTAAAGTGTATACTTTTCTTGATCTCTTTTTAGAATTAAAATTTCAAGTTTTAGATTTTCAATTTTTAAATATGGAAAATAATTACTTTCAATGGAATTATTTTATGTTTTGCGTAAGTCACTTTGTATAATCAAGCTTAATATTTAAAATACAAAGTATGTATGCACACTTAGCTTCACATCTAGTTTACTCTAATAATTTTAAATTTTTGCATCACTAGAATAAAGTGGATGTTGAGTTGTGGAGCTAAAAGCTTCAACTCTTTGCAAACTGAAGGAACAAGAAGGTTGCTGAGATCCAGGAGCACCAGCATCGGCAGCAAGACCGACATCGGTCGTGACCAGTGCAGAAGGCCACCGGCGATGGTAGGGAGTCGGCCGATGTCGGTAGAACCAGACTAGCAGGGACCGGCGTCGGTCACCTGTGTATTCCAGAACTGCTCGTTACACGGACAGTTAGTTAAGTGAACGAAGTGTTTACATGTAAAGGCTAGTTAGAGTCTTTGGCTGCGAGGATAATTGTCTAAATTAAGAGTCTAAGTTATTGTTTAGCTCTGGGATCTATTTATAGACCCATTGGCATGTATTGTAATTAGAATAAGATAAGGAAGGCAAGGAAGTTCCTTCTTAGTGTAAGATCATTGAGTTGCAGGTTGTTGCAAGCTCATAAGAGATCTACATGTGTGAGTATGGTCTGTTGAATTACAGGTTGCAGGTTCATGGGAGATCAACTTGAAGTACTTTTGAGTGCTTGGTGAACTGGCAGGGTTATTATTGACTAGTTGGAGAGGTGAACACCAATTCTGTTTGTGAGTTGGTTGTTGGGACCATTTTTTGTGTAGGAGAGTGTTGTAGAAGAATTATTGTACACTTGAGGTGTGGGAAGCCTCTGTAAGGTGGAAGAGTGTGGCGGCTCTTTACTGTATTCTTTTTTGCAAAGTGTTAATACAAGATAGTGTATTGTCTCTCATATTCTGTGATATTGGTGAATTCTAGTTACTTGTATTTTTGGTTATTTTCGCATTTATAATTGCATATATTTGGTAATCATACTATGCTCTTTCTGAGGAGCAAGATCCTAACAAAGTGGGATCAGAACAGGTGTTGTTCTTGTGATCCCCCAACAAAGTGGTATCAGAGCTGTTGGTTGGGATACTAACAGATTGGATTAGATCTGGTTAGTGTGTTTTGATTACAGGTTACTCACAGGGTTTCTGTTTGAGTGGGAGTTGAGCAATGATAGAAGACAGTAAGCTACGGATGGAAAAGTTTAATGGCAAGAACTACCAATTATGGAGGATGCAGATTGAGGATTATTTGTATCAAAAAGATTTGTACTTACCATTGGGAGGGGTTAATTGCAAACCCTCGGATATGAAAGATGAATAATGGGAGGTTCTTGATTGGAAGGCTCTGGGATCTATTAGATTGAGTCTTGCATCATCTGTGATTTCCAGCTTATCACAGTGTAAGACAATGGTGGAGTTGATGGAATCTTTGGCAAATTTATATGAAAAACCCTCAGCTTTTAATAAGGTATTTCTTATGAAGCGTTTATTTAATTTGCAAATGTTGGAAGGTGGATCTATTCATAGCCATCTTAGTGATTTCCATGGTTTGGTAAACCAGTTAAGTTCAGTCAATATTGTATTTGATGATGAAATTAGAGCTCTCTTAATCTTTTGTTCACTACCTGAAAGTTGGGAAGGTTTGGTAATGGCAGTATCTAATACTATGTCTCCTTCAAAAGTCTTAAAAGTGGATGATGTTGTGAGTGTGATCTTGAATGAAGAGATACGTAGGAATAGCACAGGTGAATCATCAGGAAATGCTTTGAGTGTTGAAGGTAGAGGAAGGCAAAGAGAAAAGATAGAGCATGGGAGATCAAGGTCCAAGATAGGCAGAAGATCCAAGTCCAGGTATGGCAGAATAACCTGCTGGAAGTGTGGAAAGCAAGGGCACTTAAAGAGAGATTGTAGATCAGGCGAAGATCAGCATGAAGGACATGAAGAAGAAGTAGATGTTGCAAATTATGCTGCACGGGATGCTCTAGTATGTTCTTTGGATAAAATAGAATCTTGGGTTTTAGATTCTGGTGCCTCTTTTCATGCATCCCCACATAGGGAATTTTTTCATGAGTATGTCCAGGGAGATTTTGGAAAAATTTATGTAGGGGATGGTAAGCCTTGTCAGATTGTTGACAAAGGGAAAGTGAAGCTGAAACTGCAGACAGGGAACACATGGGTGTTAAAGGAAGTCATCCATGTCCCAGTTCTGGAGCGAAATTTGATTTTTGTTAGAAGTTTGGGTGATGAGGGTTGCACAATAACTCTCACAGCGGACTCTTGGAAGGTTACCAAGGGTACACTTATTGTAGCTAGAGGTAAGAAAGTAGGTACGCTTTATCTATCTACTTGTACTACTGATTCTCTTTCTGGGTTATCTACTTCAGCTGTAGATTCAGAGATGTGGCTTGATAGGCTTGGTCACATAGATAAGAAGGAGATGCTTGTTCTTGAGTCAAAGGATATGCTTTCAGATTTGGAAGGTATGGATCATGGTTTCTGTATGTAGAAGAAGAAGGTGACATTTCTTGAGGAATCCGATGTTAGTGACAAGAATAGGAAAGCCTTGGTTTTCAAGGAGAAAGTGACGGACAGAGTTTAGCACAAGATGCAGAAGAATTCTGAGCAGAGCAAGGGTGTTTTGGAGAAGGATTTGATCCAAAAAGAGCTCGCAGGAAAAAGTTAGGTCTCACTAAAAAAAACACAGAGACCGACATCGATAGGAAAATTGGCGTTGGCATCCAGATAGGGACCGACGTCAGCTATGTGCAGACCGATGTCAGTGACTCAGGGCAGATAACGACCGGCATTGACCAGGGGAGAATGACGTCGGCAAGGTGGCAGTTGCAGGGAACCGACATCAGTCGGCTGCAGACTAAGATGTGACTGGCATCGGTTACTGAGACAAATTTTGGGTGGACAGCAAGCTGTAAAGGTGTCTCAAGCACCCATATGGAGGACTGAAGGCGTAAGTAATTTCTTAAATTTATCATTTCCCTTCTTTACACTACTTGTTGCTCACTTATGGCATAGTACCAGGAAGTTATTGAAGAAGCAAAACAGGTAGATCCAGGAAATAGTGGGAGCTAGGCATGAATGAGGATGTGATTCCTTGGAGGAGAACCAAACAGGTGTTTTGGGTAGAGTGGCCAGCTGGAAGTAAGCACTGAGAGACGAATGGATGTTCAGGATGAAGAAGAGTGGAAATGGATACGTGAGATGGAAGATCAGGGTATATGGTCTTGTATTAGCTGCAGGGCAATGGAGGTTTGATCATTGTGTTTCTCTTTACCAGGTTGGATAATATTAGCTACATTATCCTATTACTGTATGATGTGCTTGTTGCAAGGTTACATATACAGGGTATTGGTGAACTAAAGGTAAAGCTAGTTCAAGGGTGTGTCATGGAGAATCTGGGAGCAGCAAGATTCTTTGGCATGAGTGTGTTCTAGAGACATGGTAGGTCATATGTTGACTTTGTTTCAGGATGATTGTGTGAGACCGGTTAGCACGCCGATGGTTGGACAGTTCTATGAACTGTGTCTTGATTCACATAATGAGGTTGAGTGCATGGTATGTACTAAACCTGAGTTTTCCCAAGCAGTGGGAGTTGTCACAAGTTTGGATCCAATCCGAGAGAGAACCATTGGAGGACAGTTCAGTGGATTCTTACAGGGACTAGCAGCAAGTGCACATGCTATGCAGGTTCAGTTTATTTTCTACATGGTTGTAGATGTGGATGTGGTAGGTGATTTGAATGATAGGTTTTGCACTACAGGATTTGTGGTGGTTGATCTTCAAGAGTGATCTTGAGGAGGGATACAAAGCCAAGGGAACAAATTAGATGGAGTATAGGTACAGGTATAGGTTGCAGCTATTTATCTCCAAGTGGGAGATTGTTGAGTTGTGGAGCTAAAAGCTTCAACTCTTTGCAAACTGAAGGAACAAGAAGGTTGCTGAGATCCAAGAGCACCAGCATCGGCAGCAAGACCAACGTCAGTCGTGACCAGTGCAGAAGGCCACCAGTGACGGCAGGGAGTCGGCCGACATCGGCAGAACCAGACTAGCAGGGACCGGCGTCGGTCACCTGTGTGTTCTAGAACTGCTCGTTACACGGACAGTTAGTTAAGTGAACGAAGTGTTTGCATGTAAAGGCCAGTTAGAGTCTTTGGCTGTGAGGATAATTATCTAAATTAAGATTCTAAGTTATTTTTTAACTCTGGGATCTATTTATAGACCCATTGGCATGTATTGTAATTAGAATAAGATAAGGAAGGCAAGGAAGTTCCTTTTTAGTGTAAGATCATTGAGTTGCAGGTTGTTGCAAGCTCATAGGAGATCTACATGTGTGAGTATGATCTATTGAATTGCAAGTTGCAGATTCATGGGAGATCAACTTGAAGTACTTTTGAGTGATTGGTGAACCGGCAAGGTTATTACTGACTAGTTGGAGAGGTGAATACCAATTCTGTTTGTGAGTTGGTTGTTGGGACCATTTTTTGTGTAGGAGAGTGTTGTAGAAGAATTACTGTACACTTGAGGTGTGGGAAGCCTCTGTAAGGTGGAAGAGTGTGGTAGCTCTTTATTGTATTCTTTTCTGCAAAGTGCTAATACAAGATAGTGTATTGTCTCTCATATTTTGTGCTATTGGTGAATTCTAGTTACTTGTGTTTCTGGTTATTTCCACATTTATAATTGCTTATATTTGGTAATCATACTGTGCTCTTTTCGAGGAGCAAGATCCTAACAAAGTGGGATCAGAACAGGTGTTGTTCTTGTGATCCCCCAACAGTGGAGGAAAATGTAGACACATGAAATTAATCATTAAGTGTTTGATAAGGTTTAATCTTGACATCCTTACTTTAATTGGTTTGTTCGCCATTTTTATAAGTCACAATATATAAGTGAGCCTCTATTGTATTTTAAACATAAAAATATGATATTAACATCCCTATTTCAACCCCATTCATCCATATTAAATCCACATGTTCCTATAAAACCTTTTTCAATAGTCTCAATTCTTCTGGGATATGTTTACATAGTCATTTCCATTAGCATGGCCTTGTTCCCCATGCTATAATAGTTAATCTTTCAAATTGATACATTTCATAATGGCTCTCCCACTTTTTTTGTAAGGTTGTTAGTGAAAATATTTCAAATATTCACATCAAGGCAGTCATTTGTATACACATCCAATTTTTACCACTATAGTGTCAAAATTACAAGTCAAGGTGACTTTTTGTAATAATGCACAAACTGAACCAAATACCATTAAAATTATCTAAGTCATATGCATACATCACATGCAATTTTTAAAGTGTATTGGTGCATCCTTAATTGGGATAACACATTATATGCAATCATCACTTTCTTTTGATTCATCTCCAGTGAATTTATGACCTAGCAAATTGACATTTTTGACCATTTATACATGACAATTTATTAAATTTCAAAAATTACAAAAAGGTTAATCAGGATTACTTTACTAAACAAATCCAATTAAAAGGTTGAGTGAAAAATACATGGAAATTGGATGAATATCTAATTTGTAAGTTATAAATTCAATAAAATATCTAAAAGTGACATTAGCATGACATCATCAATTACAAATGTCAAGAATCTAAAATATCAATAGAAATATAAAAAATATTAGGAATGTTGAGCTATGTCTACTAATTGTAATATTATCCCCAAAATTGAATGAGTTTGGTCTACTAAATTTGACTTATCTTGGGCCGTTTATTCTCTTCATGATATGAACGATCCTCCTCACTTTGTCAAACCTATAAGTACAAGGGCCACTATAGACCAAAAATAAGATTTATTGTGTAAAATTATTATGTAGAAAATCCTCCAAAAAGCTTAACCTATTATATTCTAATTGATCCAAAAACCATACTATATAGTGTTTAGGGAATTGTTTCAATAAATATTAAACTACAGCATTGCTAAAGACTTTGAGCTCTACATCTGGGCACAAATATGCATGGGAGACAACTTCAAAGGGAACATCTAAATGGAAGGTAAAAGTGTCTTGTTTAGCTATTTAATTCATTTTTTATTGCTTCAATTCATAACCAATATGAGACCATGCTTAATATGTTAGATTTTATATTGTTTTATGCTTGTTTTTCATACTAACAATAACTACCCTCTTTTGTATTCATGTGTTTACAACTTGAACATACTTGGAAAGATGATTTTAAACTATTACACACTGAGAAAAAGATCATTATTTATTCCATTTGCAATTCTATTGCATTATAATAGTCATAGGCTAACTATTAATATATTTTATTGTAGGTTAAGGGTATCCATTGTCAATAATTTCAATCAATATTGTAATTAAACTCATATAATTTACAATCACATATCACAAAATCACCATAGGAGGGATAACTACATCACCTTGGGCCCCATTTTGTAAGTAACACTCAGACTATGAAATATTTTCTTAGGGTAGGTACGTTATTCCTTAAACCTTATTCCTCCCTTTTGATATTTGATATATATTGCATTTTTTGTGAAAGAACATGGGTTTATGTTTTATAGGTATTCCACATGACATATTGGTACATAAAATTAAACAATCAACATTCACAGGTAGTCACATAGACCTAGATTGATAAATTAGGGGCACAATCAATATCACATGACCGAAGTTAGTAGGCAATGCCATAGTGTGCTAGTGTCCTCCTTCTATGGGATTGTCCACTCATAGGTATAATTATTGCATTCATTCATGACAAAACACACATCCTTTCAAGGATTTTTTAGCCATAGGCAACCTATACAATCATGATATTATTTGTTTTAGGGAGGTTTGCATATCTATAGGGCTTCTTACTATTTTTTGATAATTTTCAATTTTTTAGTATACTATATTTTACTTTATTTTATTATACATTCATGTATTCTAATTTCAATAGTTTATATCTATTCATTTGATTAGTTTCAATTTAAAATAGACTAAATGTAAACTTTTAAACTATGTGAATTTGTAATTTTATATTAAAATAAGATTGCATATGCATGGTATATACCTCCATGATATGTGCCAATAATTGAATTTTAAAATATTTTGCAAATTTTGAAACTATATTTATATTTATAGGTATTTTAAAATCCAAACATAGAGAAATTCTTTCCAATACAAATAATCTACACATGCTGATTTCTTTTTTATTCATATTGCATTCACATTTGAGACAATACACACAAATATATAAGAGCATATATCCTATATCTGTGGATTCCTAAATCCCTACAATATCTCTTATGAAACTTCTTATAACTAAGTATGATATATTTTTATAACATATAACAATATATCTAACAATAATAATATATGTTACAATATTGAGCATATAGTTATAACAACCTACTATTTACTTTTTACCACTAACTATTTATCTCTTAGTAAATATTACTTACAAAATATTAATAATGTGAACAATATTATAACATTCACCCTCTTATGAATATTATTAATCCTATATACACCCCCTTAATGTGATCATGGAAAAAACATACATCTTCAAGAATTAGCTTGAATGGAATCATTTGCCAATGCATACTTTTAGGTTTGCATACTACTATCTAAATCTTGTTGTCTAGATTTGTTGCACATGATCACTAGAATGCGCTCTTGCATATATTCCATTTAACTACACTAGATGTGTCACTATCCAATCATATCCATAAAGAAATAAGGTAGTCAAAGGATCTCTACAGTCAAAAGATTTTTGTAGTTAGTTGCCCTCTTATACAACTATTGACCACATTTCATTATATCCACACTTTATATTATCTCTAAATAGTAGAGGTGTTTCAAACAAGTAGGGGAATAAAAAACACACACTGAATGTCACATTATAGCCTATAAGAAATTAACTTCTTACTTGTAGCCACTGTGAATGATCATGCCTCTCGATCTCACATAGAAAAGAAGACTCCCACTACCATTTGTAGTATTCCTTGACTTTATTGAGTTCTAAATGGAAAATGAAACATGGCTTTATGTTCATATTCCATAATGTGAACATTTCCTCACCACATAACTTAAATATTAAATGTATCTACCACACTATAAACCACACAAAAAAAAGCACATGGCCACCAAATCAATATGTGGCATCATTGA
The DNA here is from genome assembly GCA_037957365.1 of Torreya grandis. NCBI lineage: Eukaryota > Viridiplantae > Streptophyta > Pinopsida > Cupressales > Taxaceae > Torreya > Torreya grandis. The sequence goes on from JARHVA010002242.1 coordinate 1,623,608, forward strand.
TGGTGCCTGATGAGAGGTCACTAAATAACCTCCATCCTCTGTGTAACCCCTAGGATCTAGTGTATAGCTCTTTACATAGCTGGTATGTCAATGTAGCTCAGGTGCATAAAATTTTTGAGATAAATCCTTCCCATAATTCAAACATCATGTACAAGTGAAAATGTATTTGTAAAACAAAAAAATTATTTGACTTTTTGACAAAAAATGATATTGACACTTTGTATTTTTGATGGACATACTCTTAACATAAAAATATATGTATGACTAAAAACCTATAAAAAATTAGATTTGTAATAAAAATTTAATTAAAAATCTATTTACTTAGGCATTATAACTAATAATAAACCAAAATATAAAACTAAAGATTAAAGAACTAAAACTAAACAAAATAAAACCTAAGTTATGACACACATAACTTTATCAAAATTCAATGACTAAATAATGACCAAAAAACTAAAAACTAACCTTTTTAAACTTATATGACAAGCTATTTTAGGTGCTTTATATGGTACTTTGTAGTCAACATCTATAGAGTATGAGATTGAATCTAGTAGTTGGTGGTATGATGGTAAGATTACATAGATTGATGATCTATGTATGTCATGTCTGTTATAGGATTGGAGTCAATGATTAACTTTAGGGTGCTCAGCTTTACACACAGACTATGTGGGAAAGATTTTAATTCAAAAAACACCACATCGTCATTGAAAAATAGAACTACACTTATGCTACAAATAATGGGCATGCACAATGGGTGATACCACACTTCCACTATGTATGTGGAATGACTACAGATCTATAAATAGATTAAACATGTATCCAAATATATATTTGATGATCTAGATGTACCACACATATAAAATACCAGAAGTGCTTTGTATTTTCTTTCTATAAGTGCTTTGTCTTTTCTTTCCATAAGTGCTTTGTCTTTGATAGTAGGATTTAACTCACACCAAGACAAGCTAAATAAGCACTTAACTAAAATTTTATTAGATCAATATATTTTATCCTATATACTATTGTGTGCTCATGACTCTATCATTTATAGGGACAAATCACCAAGCCACTACCCCTCACCATACTTAGGATGCCATTGCTCTAATACCAATGATAGGTATTTGAAGAGCCAGACACATAGGAATTAATTCATGCAAAGCTAAACATAGATAAATTGTTTCCAATACAAATAATTTGCACACTCTAATTTATTTTTTATTCATATTTGGGATAATACACACAAATATATAGGATCATATATCCAATATCTAGGGATTCCCAAATCCCTATAATATCCCTTATGAAACTTTCTATAACTATACGATATATTGTTATAACATATAACAATATATCTAAGAATAATAATCTATGTTACTATATTGACCATATGGTTATAACAACCTACTATTTACTTTTTACCACTAACTATTTACCTCTCAATAAATATTACTTACATAATATTAATAATGTGAACAATATTCTAACATGTACTAGATTTATTTTTTCTCTTGAAAAAGGTTTATCTGATGAATGAGAAGCCTTGAAATTCCCCTAGTTTGAGATAAGGGAATTGATCCTAAAATTCACTCATATCAAAATAAAATTTAACTTGAAACATTCATAGTAAAGATGTCATCATTGAAAAATGTAGAATATATAAAAAGTGTGCTAGTATAATAAGATTTGGATTCGTATGTAACTCAAGAGGTAAGGTCTATAGAATGTATCAATGAAACTCATAGAATTTGAATTTATAATTAGTATAGTATTTTAATATTTCATGATATGGATTATGGAACTTATCAAACTCAATAATCTCAACAAGCACACACATAACAAAAAAAAATATAACAATGTTGAACAACTAAGGCCAAGGACCGCATACAAGGAGCATATTCAAATATGGAAAAGTAGAAGATTCCACACATAATAGACATGGATGATTTATCTAACAAGGGACTCAAATGTTAAACACAACATAGGTCTAGGGGAAAATAGTAATAGATATGTTCAAATGTCTCGTATAACACACAACATCTCATAGAGATTAACTGATCAAGTTTTTGCACACAATGGCCAAGGGCCAACACAATAGATAAAAAATATGTAATCTAATATGTTCAAGTAAATAACATAAATGGAACATAAAATTACAAATTAGTTTAAATTATACATATGTAATATAATCATATCCTATCACATAAAAAATTCATTACATAAAATAGAGATGGTAGAAGACATATTAATTAGTATAAATATCAATAGTATAGGAGTCATATAATGATAACACATGTACATAATGTTACCTATGGATAATATGCCATCATCTTATCAAGGCTCTCGGTAGAAGTAAGTCCAAAATATTAATCCTCGTAAAAAGTTTGTGTGTTCTACAAAACACTCATAAATACTAGTGAAATGTATCTGTGACATAAAAAGAATATGTTATCTACTAATCATTAAATAAATAACACATTGAAAAGATATAAACTAGATTATTAATCATGATTAAGTCTTGATTTTAGAATTTATAGAATATTTTGAATGTTTTTTAATTTTAGAATATATGATTTTTTTGTATTTTTTTAATATTGAAACCAACAACATTAGAAACTAGTACAAATCAAGGTGTCTAAATTAAAATAATTTAAAAATATATGAATAGTTTGTAACATGTGTCAATGTGAGTTATGCATTAGATAAGATTATATGGCTGAGTGTGAAAAATATGCCCCCACTAAATGTGTGTTATATCTTTTATAATATAAATATGTATTATATTATGAATATCAAAATATTTATGTAGAGGTCTGATTATACATCCTCATGTCATTAAATGTACACTTATCTAAATATGTCACATGTATGAAAAATATAGGTTTGAAAATGATATATGTAGTATGAAAATTAGTGATTTACAAATTGAAATTGAGTGAGAAATTTGAAAATTAGAAGCATTATGGATCTATGTGCTAAAACTATGGTTTCTGGGGGGAAATGGCATGGGATAGGATTGACCAACTGGGATAATAATGGAAATTGATTCTATCATGTATTGGTCAATTATTTTCTTGAGGATAAATGACATCTTGTCATTTTAGATTGTTAAAACATGGATTTAAATGACATGTTTTGGATAAATTTGATCATTGTTTTAAAATGTTTAGATTTGGATAGTTAAATAGAAGGTCCAAGAGGAAAATAAGTCAACAAGATCTAATGGCTTAGAATAATTGATCACATGTGATAGCAATAGAAGAATATGATGCAATAGTCTAGAAGCTATGTATAATCAAATGTTTTATTTTTTATTATGTTTTTGGAAGTTTGTAGAATATTTAAACTAAAAATTACTCACAAATAATCTCATAAGTATGATGATCCTAAAAAAATGTGAGAAGTGGTAAATGGATGACTTTTGTGAATAATTTAAACTTGGTTGAATATTATCTAAAGAAAGGTTTTTCTATTTTTGCTCTTGCTTTATGGTTTCATTTTCTCTTGAAATTGTAAATATTAAAATTTTAAGCTTAAATGTGACATAATCATGATCTTTATCCAATGTTCCCCCATTTCTCTCATCCATGATCTACCTAGTTTTGTAGTACATTCATCCAATGTAGGGTCACCATGAAAAATAATAAAACATGTTTTTTATTGAAGTGTAACATGTAGCTCAATGGATCTAATGCAATACTGAGTCCATGTAATATTATCCATGTAGATAATCATAATTGAGATATTGAATAAGTTCCATGCTACAAATATTAGAACCACAAAAGGATTCAATTTCAACATGAGTACATTTTTTTCCATCTATAATGGGGTTAAGAAACAAAAGATCTATATATGATGAACTTTTTTTAGTTAAGTCTTTTGAAATATCACATGTAAACTTATCTTTATTTTGAAATTATTTTAGTAAGAATACTTTATCATATAATTTATTGCTTGATTTAAACTTATTTTTGAATATTTTATTTTTATGAAGTCTCTCTTTATAACTTCTCTTGTACTTTATGTAACCGTTCTTGCTCTAATTTTTTATTTTACAAATGTTAATTTTCAATTTTTTCTATTATAAATTATCTCTTTTCACTTATTAAATTATATTTGAATCTATAGCAACCATGTTTGTATTATTAGACTCTTTAGGTAAACCTAATATTCATATACCTTTTAAATCTGATTAACTTCTAATCACATATTTTGAATCATCATAGTAAACTCTTAGAATAATAGGTATAAACAAAGTATGAGTTAAATATCCATATTAAACTATGAATTTTAACTTTTGTGTTTGACCATTTATCATATTAATCATGTTATATTCATCCTCATCATTATCATAATAATTAGATACATGACCATCTTGCACTTCTGAATAAACTAATTAAGGAAGATCAGGTATAGCCTCTTGTTAGTTCTTGTTATCTTGATGCTCTTGTTGGATACATTCTTTTCTCACTTGTAGCTCTATTTGTTCATTTTGTATCTTGTCCTTCTCAATTTTTTTTGTTTGTATTGTTTGACTTTTTAACTATTTTTCTTGTAAATATTCTTTATGCAATTTTGATTGTTCTTATTGTAATCTTTAAAGTTTATTTGTCACCTTTTCAATTTATATTTTTGATTGCTCAATTTATTTTTATGTTTGATATATTCCTTGTTTATCCATGTATAATTTTTTATGATCTATTTACTTATTTGTATTACTTAACTCTCCAATTTCCTATGTGAATTTTTGATCCCAAGGAATAAATTGAGGGATAATGACTAGATCATCTAATTATGATTGAGTTGTTCTAATCTTACAATATCAAAAAAGGGTATTATATGTATAAAATCCATATTATTATCCTTAATGCATGAATTTTATAAATATATGTAATGTATATGGTATTATTATCATCATGAGTATCTAAGATATATATAATAGTAAATTGTAACGCAATTGATTAGGTGTAACATGAAATAGAATAGACACTATTATTGGTCCCAATGTTATATTGAAAGTGATCATTCATAAAATTTGCCTTGAATAATCATCAAATATTTTTTTAGTTTGATCTGTTTGTTGAAGACTACCAATGTTAATACCTAATTATTTTAAGAAATGACTACTAAATATGTTTACTCATAATCCAACAATAATCAATACTTGCTTGATTCCTTTATTTTTAATTCTTACTTGAGTGAATAGTGGGATATTTTATTCACTTTTATATTTTTTTGGAAATTATTATTTTTTAAAATTGATCCTTGTCTAAGTATCATTGTAGACACATAAATTTTATCAATAAATTATTGACAATGTTTATTCTTGACATCCCTACCTTACTTTCTCTTTTCACCACTTTGTTAACTAAATCATTATAAGAAGCATTCATTATCTTTAAAATACTAATAATATAGAATAAAAACATCCCTATTTCATCACTATTCATCCATATTCTACTCACATATAATTCACAACAAGTTTCAGAAGTTTATGACATTCTGGGACAAGACCACACTAGATGCATATGTCTACAGTGTGTCCCTATTCCCTAGTACACCCTTGTCCACTTACATCTCATAGGCACTTTTTAAATTAAATATGTTTAATAATGAATATCCCAACTTTTCATAAGGTTAGATCATGAAATTAATTGATATATTATTTAATAAAATCACATCAAATCCCCCAATTCATTACCTAACAATCATTTGGAAATTTAATTTCAAACGTATTCTATCTTTATCAAAAGAGCATTATTATTTTCAATTTAATTTATGTTTCTTTCTTATAGTAAAAACTTAATAGTGTTTTATTATAGGTTAATATTATATATTTTCAAGCATTCTAATCAATCGTCTTATTGCATTCATCATATATTTTTTAGTTTTCCCAAAAGATACAACCACATCAATCAGAGGTTCACTTGGACAATGTAACACTTAGTCAATAAGGGGCTTTCTTAGATTGTTCATCCATATCCCACTTCCCCAAAAATTTCTCCCTTTTGAATTTGATATTTTTTCATTTGTATTTCTACATGATCTCCAGCTCAAAATTATTTTATACAGTCAATAGGAAAAACTCTACATTAACAAACATGTTTGCACTGCTATCTTGTCCATATAATGTATTATTTTCCCTATAAATATTAAAATGATGATTTTAATGGTGACATGATTATGAGTTTGATATGATTTTGTTCTAAATAAATACACAGTCTTCAACTTTAAAAGTCATTCAATTTCAATTTAGGTACATTTTTCATGGTCATTTACTATTCATAGTGTAATTTTAACTTTATAATTTACCATATTTTATTTTACTCTATTATACATCAATTTATATAGTTTATTCATAGATAATTGAATAATTAAAATTAATTATAGGGTATACATTATAGTGAACCTCGATATTTTTTAACATTGTCAAACCCCTAATTCCTCACTAAGGGTGTTGCTATGATTTTTTAGTCATTTTAGCTTTATTTGTAAAAACCTAAGAGATTTTTATTGTTCATGCACAAAGTAGAAAAAACTTATTTTTTATTAAAAAAAAACTCTTAAATTGATCAATTTTTTAGTTTACTATTTTTATTAAGTGTTTTCACAAGTGAATCTAAAAAAATCTATTTCATAATTAGTCTTTGAGTTATGTAAAGTTACAATTTTCCTCAAAAAAAACTATCTTATCTTTCAAAAATAGTTAACTTTTTTTTTGAAAGTACATATTTTTCATTGTGCATATTTTAGGGTTTATTCATGTTTAAATTAAAATTATTTAAACTCATAATTGCTTAAAAATAAATTAATTTGAAATGTTATTAGAGTTTTTTATATAGCTTAAATTAAAAATGTATTTTTGTTTGGCACAATTTTACATAGATTATTCATAAATCACAAATTACTATTATTAGTAAGTTCTAGATTTAGTAGCAAACAATACTTATATTTTCAAAATAATTTTTGGGTTCTAAAAATTGATTATTTTTATTCAATAATATGTCTCAATTTATTAAAATACTAAATATATCTCTGAAAATTGCTAGTTTTTTTAATGGAAAATTCTATTATTTATTGTTTCTTAAATTTTATGTGGTTTAGGGTTTCAATTAAATTTATGATTTTATAAAATCATAAATTTTTTATTCCTACACAAAAATATTTTATCTTTTTGTCCATTTTTTTGTCTATTTTATAAACTATGTTCCGATAGTTTTAAAACTAATTAGCAACTATTGTGAAGGGATACACAATGTTTTGTTTACAGACATTGTGGTGTGAGGTATTTTAATAAAATGCTCATATCCATAGTATAAATCTAAAAATGGACTTTATATTCCACTTACCTCATGGTCTATCAAACATGCCCAAGATCCCTTGTCTACACTAATAAGAATCCTCTTTTATCAATATGATTTATGGTGTACTTAAGAGGAGCATATTCCCCAAATAAATTATTCTCAAATTACCTTCAAAACTAGGGTTATTGGAATTAGATTATTTATAAATTCCAAATTACTTATTATTTTGTATCATTATTATTGTTACATATATTATCTTTCATTTCATTATGGATAGTTGAAATATATTGTTTTCTATGCATGATATCCCATTTTCTTATGATCAAGTTGAATGGAAAAATAGAAATAAGCAAAATATCATGGAAGATGATTATATGGATGATTTTGATTTTGATAGCATGGGTACATATATGTTTACCCTTATAATTAATTATGAATGGAATTTTAAATCTAAAGTAATGTAAACTTGAAATATGATTGAGTAAGATAAATATGACAACTTACTATAAAAATATAGTAATATAAATAATGTATATAAGTTGTAAATTAATAAAAATAACAACTAAGATTAAAGTTAGAGATGTCATTGTAAATATGATTTATTCAAACTATGTTATTCATTATTAATTATGATTATATGATACTTATTATAAAAACTTATTGTGTGAAGGGAATCTAGAAATGCAAACTAAGCCAAGATAATATTATCAAATAGAATCTAATATAAACTCAATCAACCTAAGGATAAAGATACAAATCCAAGGAAACTAAAACAAAAACTTACATAATCAAAGTACCGTGAGCCTCCTCCATTGTGATTCAAAGTGGTTTTGATCTTTAAATATGGTTGCTCAATCTTATCCAATGCAAGGTAAATTAGGCAACATTTTGGCATGAAAATGATCTTTGAATGGCTTGAATTCACTTTGGATTTATTTGCTAATTTGATAGTACTTCATTAACAAAATTAAGGATTATTGAAAATGACATATTACACATCTATTGATAAGTTTTTGGGAGGTTGATCAAATGGTAGAGGACTATTTGAATATTTACAATTATTCAAATAATCAATAGTGGAGAATTAATCATCATCCATAAGTATGATGACCAATTCCATATTTTGAGAGAAAATGGTAGTTGGTTGAGTGAGTCATCAAGAAAGGATCAAATCGGTTGAAAATTTCCTGACTCACTAGGTGGTTGAGGAAGTAGTTGGATGAGTCAAACACATGGTTGAGATAATTATGGAGGATGTCTATGTGAAGTGAAAAATCTAGATTTATTAAATAAACTTAGATAAAAGGTGTGCATAATTGATTAATTAGGAATTATTCAATTATTTGAAATTTTGATGGAAATGATGTTAGCTTAAATTTGAATGTAGGGAAGAAGAATAGTGCACTTTGACACTAAATGAAATTTAGTTTTTAAAATTTACTCCTCTTTAAAATGGTGTTATGAAGTAATAACATTTCAAATAATAGTAGAATAAGTAGAGTGTTGGTGATTGAGAAGAAAAAGTTACCCTAAGTGAATGATAATGAATGTGATGATGCCCCCTCGAGTGTTCATGTGGGAAAGTGGATGGACATTCAAAATTATTAAGAGGAAAATGATGAATAAGTTGTAATGGAAACCTTTAATAAATCAAACTATTAAAAATTGATACCATACTTGCATGATCAAAGTATGTAAAAGGATTTGCCTAGGACTCAAGGGTCACATGAGTAAATGTGGGAATGATATATCCTAATGATGGTAGGTTATGGGTTTGAAAATAAAAAATATAGCTTTTCTAATCTGTATAAAATTTACAATATTTATAGTGGTTAGTATTGTTAAATATTTATATCAATTCAATCGATTGTGGGTTCGAAGTTTGAAGAAAAATGGATGTAAAACATGAAAAACATAATATAAAGGGAAAATATTTGAATAGGGGGTAGGTTATATATAGAGGGAAGGTTATTTTGAAAATAATTTATGTAAAATTTATTTTTAGATTGATTTGTGAGTAAATCTTGATTGAGGAGATTTTCTCTAGGTATTTAGAGGAAAATGGATCATATTCCAATTCACATGCACCATAGTGAGAGAGTGAGGAGATCCCAAAGACTAGAGAGGAGAAGACAATTAGTAAGTGCAATTTTAAGTTTTGAAATAATGATTTTTGGTCATTTATTACACTTTAAAGTTGATTGAAATGAATTCTTGATTTCCTTATTAGTGATTTTGATAGAAAAAACAACAAAATCATTATGGGTAATTACAAAATCATCATAATGTTTAGCAAAATTGTTGATAGGGGTAGTGAAATTGTTAAGATGGAAATAAGTTAGGGTTTTAGTGAATTTTCAATTGGTTATAGGTTATAGTGAAATCATTAAAATTAGTAAAGAATCCATTAAAATCAATAGCAAAATCGCTAGGGTGGAGTGAAGAATGAGAGAATGGTGTAATTGAAAACCTTAAATGTGAAATTACATATGGGTGTAGAAAATTCATCAAGGACAATAGTTAATTCATTAAATTTAGGGGGAAAATCATTTAAAATAGTGGCAAAATCACTAAAGTTGGATTTTGATACTTGATAGCTAAGGAAATAAACATGTTTTCCTAATAGATGGATAATAGATGAAAATAATCAATGTTTTTAGTGATAATTGGGATATATTTAGTTGATTTTAGGATTAACATTGTGTTATTTATACATATTTTTATAGGAGGTATTACCAATTCTAGCAACATAAGAGTGTATATCACATGTGTTTACATGGATAGTGAGATTTAGTGAGTATGAATTTGGAGTTTTAGAGGTGAACAAACTTGCATACATTATTGATATGCCAGAGATTAGAGTGGATAGGGCACTATTGATATCAATAGATGAGATATGGAATAGTGATATGAGTATATTTCACCTATCAATAGGTTAGATGACAGTTACACTTGAAGATATATGACAGATCCTAAGGATCCCGGTATAGGGTAGACATGTTTATTGGGAACATGGATCGCATGTTATGACACTATACATTTTTTTTGGTGAGGATTTGATTTTGGTGGTTAGAGGTGGTGTGGATATTAACACATGTATAGACTTAGAGAAATATACATTAATAGTTGTTATCATTCCTATTGTCAGCATCATTATGCTATTTGACATGAGGGACAAGTTATGGGGGGACTGTTAGATGTGATAAGTGATATGATGGATATGGGGGAGTGATTCACATGGGGATTTACATTTTGGCTCACTTGTACAAAGATTTAAATCATATAGTTTATTCAGATGGGAAGGAGATAGGTCCTTTGACTCTATTACAGATATGGTTTTGGGAGCATTTTATAGTGAAATAGCCCATAAGACACATGAGCATGAGCTCAATGGATAATCCCATCACATATGGATGATATGTGATCATTGGTAGAAAGATACCACACTTAAAATATTTAGAGTGGTATAGGAGAGCATTGGATGAGCTTGGTGAGGACTAGATTATATGGATACTATATAGAGAGATAGAATTCCAAGGGATATAGGATGAATTATACATGGATTATATGATGATTTAGTGTTATATTATGGATTTAAATGATTACATTATAGACATATATAGGCCAGATAGAGTGTTGTGGTAGTTTAACTTGACATGACTATTGTTACTCAATTTTACAACCTTAGAGAGGTAGTTAAAGCCTACTCTAAATTGAGTGTAATAATGGGATTACCCCTAGACCTATGGGTTGTCTATAGTAGGGGTAAACCTCTAGATTGAAGGGTTAGCTCCATTGATATGCCTATTCAAGCTCATCACTTATGCTACTAACTTGTTTGAATGAAAAGGGAAAGAGAAAACATGAATTAAACCTATCCTAATGAGGTGATGAACCAAATGTAAACTAATCACTACCAACAAATTTTAGTTGTACTTAAAATAAGAGTCCAACATGCACATGACACTAATACAAATCTACCTTTATACATAGGTATTTATCATGGAGGTTTGTGAAGTAAACTTCAGATAGGAGGAGTAAAAAGAGGTCATGACATGACACTAATGAAAATACAAATCACAAAACTCATATAAAATTCATTTGAACACTTTAAAAGACCTTCAAAAGACTTTTAAAATTGAATGTGAATGCAAATAAGGATAACATGCCAAGGAAGTGAATATATCATTTAGCAAGATCAACTAGTCTAACATACACATTGAAAAATACCATGGAGAAGGTAAACTAGGTTTTTATTTATTTATTAAATTCTTAAAATGAGAAGGGATTTTATGCCATGTGTATCTCCTCTAAATATGCCCCCTTGCTCCAAATGGTGTAGGATTTAGAAATCTTTCTTAACACCTTAACTAGCTCTCTAAAACTGCCCTTTGCTTTACATTATTGAGTAATAAGTGGCCTTATTGATGATCATATTAAGTTCTCTTACATATTTTATATACTCTTGACACCTCTTAACTGACCCCTTCAGGTTCTCTTTGACACATCACCTCCTTTTCTTGCTACGTGTCTAGAGGATTCTTCATCTCTTTAGGCCAATTTTACATACAAGTGTCAAAACTTGATTTATTCTTCTTCAGCTCATCCTATCTTCATGTATGGCCTATTCAAATCATTAGACCTACAAAAATCCATTTTAATGTCTCAAACTAGCCCCAAGAATTTGTTCTACACCAAAAGCCCCAATTAGGCCTTCTTTCTTGTATCCCTAAAATCATATAACCCTCATTTTTTAGAGAGTTATATGGATTATAATGAGAAACTAAAGGCATATTCTATGACCCAATATGGTCTTACATCTCCATGTTCAATTTTAGGATCAAAAAGTGAGTGGAAGTTGATTTTTTTGCTACTTCTTTCTCCTAACTAGTCCTCAATTAGGCCTCCCTACCTAGAGATTGAAAAAAGACTCTACATGATTTCCACACATAAAAAAATTAAAATAATCATTTGATTCAGTTATATTAACTTCTCCCCTTTTTCCATGTCAAATTTGGAGATCTGACACCTTGTATGGACTTGTCAAGCATCATAAAATAGTCTTTTATGACCTATTTTGTATAGTTCTATATAGTTATGTATAGACTAGTGGCATGGAATGATGATCAGGGGAGTATTAAAAAATTTTTAAGTACTTTTGAATTTTTTCAAATCCATCTATAGGCTCATAAGTTCACTTTTCTCTCATTAGGTCATTTTGGCTTTCCTAGACAGCCTAAAAGTGCATCAAGGTGTTAATGATTATTCATACAGATCAGGGCATGAATCCACCAACCAGTTTTAAAAACATTCAATTAAAATAATGTATATAACTTCACCTAGGATCCCAAGTTATAATGTAACACCTTTTTTCCATAATGAGCAATGAATGATAGCCTCTCAGGTTGTAACTAGGCATTTTATGAGGTCTAGGCAAGATTGAGCTCTATAGGAGATTTATTGAGTTTGGTTTGAGTTTAAAATACCCTAATAAATTTTTTAATGTCCTCCTTGACATATTCCAATATTTATCTTTACACATTCCTTCTTCAAACTCTATTACATCCTATTGGTCTATGCATAGGGTTCTTCAGCCAACTTGCTCAACATACCCTAACTAACTATATTCTCTCTTTATTTTCACTATTGTAGGTCTATAACATCATGAAATGCCTATGAATACCTCTCACCATCTCTTAAGGGTTATCAATGTCCTAAACTCACTTCAACTATCCTCTTCTCAACTCATTTCCTTATAGGTCTATATATGCCATTAGTTTTACTAGAACTCGATAGGGTATGCTAACATGATGTTTCACTTTGTTGTTTCAATATGATATTTTGATGGACTATGCTCAATAACATTATGGTCACATTCCACCATCTTATTATGGTCTCAAGACATCTTAACTCCAACTGATTGGCCATCTCTCTAGGTCTACGCTATAGGCCTATGTATATGACTAGGCATGTATATGATTGTAAGAGAGTTTGACTATGATATCCATTATTTGTTGATTATGTATAAGATATTATGTAACTATTCTCATGACCATATAATCATGTTTAAGTACCTTACTCTCCCTTAGTCATCTTATAATCCTTCAAACCTTTTAAACAAGTAACCTTCTTTTGAATATTGGTGAGATTATATAGACAGGATTTAGGGTTATATCATCAATCTATTTATCTTTTTAATGAATTTTAAGGACTTATGAAGTCATCTATCATCATGAATCCATATTCAACTAGACCTCACTCTTTTAGATGTTTCAAATAAGCAACTTCACCAAGCAAGGAAATATTATGTGTGCATTTAAGAGCTTGTAGGATCTCCACTACCACTCTTCAAACTTCTCAATGGATCTACCTCATTGTTTTTTTGTCTTCAGACCCTTTCCATGCCCTCAATACTAAAAACCTCATCAACATCTCTTTTCAAGGTCAATTTCTCAACTGGATGTATGTGACTATCTGAAATGTCTGAGTATATAGTTTTGAGTTAGCATTCTCAATTCTATCATGACACCTATAGTTATCAAACCTCATAAATTTGGGTATTTATCACTACCTTCAAGCTCCATATAACACTCTCAAATTACCTCACAACCTCTATACCCACTATCCACACATATAGTCCTGTAGGTGTATATTTGGTGTCTTGAACCCATTTTGAAGATGTACTTCCACTCTATAAACCTTGACAGTCCTATGGATTCTTGAGTGTCATTGGGACATATCTAAACACCTTTCCCTTTATCTACCCACCAAATCACATTAATCTTCAATGTAAATCTCTTAAATACTCCCTCATTATCATTTGCTTCCTCATTGATGTAGGCGCTAATGAGTTGTGTGGTTGTAGGTAAGGATTGGTGTCATGAACATAAAATCGATGAAGACATCTATTATCTTGAGTTTCAAATAATTAAAGTTTAAAAAAAAACACACTTATTTTACTATTCAATCCCCTCACTTCATCAAAACTCTCACACAAGTAGACCTACAAATCTGTGTATATAATTAGGTCTACAACCATTTGATTAAGCATTTGGGAAAATAAACTATGGTTATTAGGACTAAAAGATCATTATCGCCATTACATCAACATGTTCATCAGGAAATCACAAATATTATTTATATGGAAATACATATTTAAAACCACTCAAATCACCTTATTATGTAGACATACTAGAACATAGTCCACAAGGTAAATGGAGATGTGACCCTTTCTTCAACTAGTATGGAATGTTTGACTAATCAGAGGACCATTGATGGATTGAGAGGAGAGTAGAGATAACAAAGGAACATGTAGATTAATTAGACCACCTAGATAACTATAAAACACATTAAAATTGACAATCACTTGAAAACTATGCATAAAAGAAGCTTTTCTTTCCAAAAAGACCATCCACACAATCCATCATGGTGAATGAAAGTGTATGATGCATATACAAACCTATGATAACTCACTCCAATTAATTTCATACATCTAAAGAGTTAACATGTCTGGAGTTGCACAAAACATAGCTTATGGGGATTTGAGTCTTCTAAAATCAGTCTAGCTTCTTAGTAATTATTCATAAATCTAAGTATCTCAATCCAATGACCAATGTAAAAAATTATAATCCCATAGGGGTCCTAAACTTTTTATAAGATCTTATTCCCCAATTCAACTTGTGTGATATGTACCATGTAGTTGAATTTGGCCTTCTTGAGCTTGTGAATGTAGTAATGAAAAAGAAAGAGAAATTTCTATAACTATTGGACTTCAAAACTCGTCCCATGCTTTTTTTTGACCTATGGAATCTCAAAGGACATTCTAAATATTTTTATTTTCAAGTGACTTCAACAAGTCTATACAACTCTCTTAACTCCTTAATATGGCATTAAAACTCAATATTCTGACCCTTGTCTAAATCTATGATAGATGTGGTAGTTGTGTAACTAATCCAAGGTCTTTATAAGGTATGTGGTATGTATTTTCCACTTATGTAACTTTTACACACATGAATTTTATCCAAAAATCAAATTTTCCCTCATTTACACCATCTTCAAGTTTATAAATGAATCTTAGACATTCCAAAACTTCATGAAATGTTATTAAAAGGTGATTAAAACATAAAACTACCTTGATAAACTTTTAATCACCTATTAACCCACTTGACCAATCCTTATCTCTCCATGACATGTCTAGACCACTATATGACCAAAATAAGCAATTACCTTAACTTCTCCAAACTAACCTTAAATAATGCTAATAAGGTCTTATGAAGAGTTTTAGGGACCATATAATGCATCAAAAGACCACATTTAAATCCTATTAAAGTTTAAATTTGGATGGGGTGACCAATTTTGACTTGAGGTAAAAATTTCATCAACATTCTTGGCATTCATAGGGGTAGCATGCATGTAAAGTTAAAAGGACTAGAAGCCTTGTCCTTCCATTAGGCAATAGAGTCCCTTGCACTCAATTTGAGGCTTGACTAGACTTTGATTATGACACAAAAAATTGACTTGACCTTTAAAACACATAAAATAAAAACAACAAGACACAAAGCAAATATAAGATATGCACATGTGTTGCCAAGTACTTAGGGAACATAACAACAATATAAGCAAACTAAACTATATATAACTAACTTGAAACAATTATTTTCCTTCTAGATCAAAGGGGAAGCTTGTACCATCTATTTCTCTATGATATGAAGGATGACATGAAACAACTTGTCTCATGAGCCTTGTTCTTGGTGTCTTCATATCCTTCACACTTTCCACTTTTATTGGCATGTTTTCAAATGAAAAAATGATAGTTGCAAACATGTCTCTTATTAAAATGAACTCATCTTGTACTTCAAAAATCTTCTCATGATACTCCTCAGCTATAACTTTGTCTAATGATGCTTCATCTAAGCATTCTTCTTTGACCTTTATGGCATCTTGAATGACATAAAAATTCTCACCAACTACTACAAGTTCATTAAGTTCTTCCTCATGCTCATTCTTGGTTTTTGTGATTACCTCAATCATAGTCACCTCTTGACTTATAAGATTAGCCTAATCATATCACCTTGGAGGTTGTCATGTTTCCCTTCAAGAAGTAAGGCATCGTTAAGAACTTCTTCTAATTGACTAATAGGAGGTGTCGGCTTTTGAATAGCCTCAAACTCATCACAAATCTCCTTAAACCTTAGCCATAAGTCATCTTGATCTATGGATTTAGAAACAACTTTATTTTTTATTAGTTTTTCAAAACCAAACTCTTGATCATGCTCATGAGATTCAACCAACTCAACCAATGTGATGTTTCTCTATAAAACCTTCTCTTTTATGTTTTGATTAATCTTTTCATTATCTAAGGTCTCTTTCTTGTTACTCTCTTTATGGACAGCTTCAAAATTATTTAGATCATCTCCCTCTTCACTCAAAAAAATTTGTTTGTGTTTATCTTCACTAAGGGGAGTACTAATAGTTAACTCTTCATCATAGACACTTGAGTTATCTTCCTCATCAGTTACAACTTTATCTTTATATTTTTCACTTATCTCCCATGTGATAGGTTCTTCTTCAAGGAGGGATATGGTGGGAGGGTGATGAATAGGTTCATGGGTTGGAGAGGGATTATGAGGTGTGGTGGATGACTCATGTATGGGTTTGGGAATAGAGGCTTCTTGAATTGATTCTTGGAGAGATGACAAGTTGAGTTGGGAAATGAGAGATACATATTATTCAACAAGAACTTCACTTTCCTCATATCCTTCTTGAGACCCTTCAACATATACAAATTGATCCTCAGCTTCTTGATTTTCCCACCTTTCTGATCTATGTATCCACCATTGCATATAACTTCTCATTTCATGTAAATCATCATTGTTGGCATATTGGGTTTCCTCTTCAACTAGCCTCCACTTACCCATCAAGAATTTAACTAACTTTTTCAACCTCTTTATGAGATGAATAGGGATCACATTAATCTCTCTATCCCATGTTCTCATCACCTT
Organism: Torreya grandis; assembly: GCA_037957365.1. Classification (NCBI taxonomy): domain Eukaryota; kingdom Viridiplantae; phylum Streptophyta; class Pinopsida; order Cupressales; family Taxaceae; genus Torreya; species Torreya grandis. Next base: position 1,640,907 of record JARHVA010002242.1, read on the forward strand.
TTTTGATTTTAGTAGATTTGGCATGAGTGCCAACAAGGATTTGGCTTGAGAAACATAAATTTGAGATGGAATTAAATTAGGAAAATAAAAGTTTGACTATTGAAATTCATGGTAAGGCCATGGAGGTGAGTAATTAGTATCATATGAGGAGAATGTAGGATAGCCATAGGACTGATATGACTTATGACAAGGATGATAGGAATCAAAGTGAGGTTTATATGGATCAAAGGGTCGGTAGGAGTCATTTTGAGGATAATAAGAAGGTACATCTTCAATAAGATTTTCATTTTCTCTATAGCCTCCCTCATAGTCTTCTTCATAGGGCTATTCAATAAAGGGTTGCTCAACAACATCATGGTCATGTAGAGGGAGAAAAGGCTGACCATAAGGTTAACATGACTCATAATTAGGGTAATAAGCTTGATATGTTTGTTGAGGCACATATTTTGGGTCATGACAAGGCTGATAAGGAGGTATAAAGTATAATTTCTCTTCATACCTAGCCATCCCAACTTCATGAGTCAAAGGAAAACACAAGATAATATCAAATACTTTTTGTAATAAGTATCTAGGCTACTAGAACTAGATTATTGCATTTGAATTCACCATTTGTGTTTTTTGAATGCCTCCAAAGGTTGATAGGTATAATAACACACCAATAATTCTTCCACTCTTTGGACATTGGTACATCCAGGCATGCTATAACTATTTTAACTCAATTTTACACCCTTAGAGAAGTAGTTCAAGCCTAATCCAAATTGAGTGCAATAATGGGATTACCCCTAGACTTATGGGTTGTTTATAGTATGGTTAAACCTCTAGATTGAAGGGATAGCTCCCTTGATATGTCTATTCAAGTTCATCACCTATGCTACTAACTTATTTAGATGAAAATGGAGAGAGAAAACATGAAGTAAACCTATCTTAATGAGGTGATGTACCAAATGTAAACTAGTCACTACCAACCAATTATAATTTCACTTCAAACAAGATTCTAACTTGCACATGACACTAATCCAAATCTACCTTTATACATAAGTATCTCTCATGGAGGTTTGTGAAGTAAACTTGAGCTAGGAAGACTAAAAAAGAGTCATGACATGACACTAGTGAAGAGAAAACTCACTAAACTCATATACACTTAATATTAACACTTCAAGAGACTTGAAAAATACTTTCAAAACTAAATATGAATGTAAACAAGGACAACATGCCAAGGAAGTGAATATATTACTTAGCAAGATCAACTAATATAACATACACATTAAAATAATCCATGGAGAAGGTAAAAAAGGTTGTTCTTTATTGATTAAAGTCTGAAAATGAGTAGGACTTTGCCAAACTCAGGTGGAGGATAAAAACTTAGCTAACTAAGGCTCAATATATAGCACAAATGAGAGAGAAAAAGAGAAGGGTGTAGGGGGGAGAGAGAGAGAGAGAGAGAGAAAAAGAGAGAGAGAGAGAGAGAGAGAGAGAGAGAGAGAGAGAGAGAGAGATGAAAAGTGTCTCATGAGTTACAAACAAGAGAGGAGTTATGAAACTACCTAAAAATGTTCAAAATTCCATGTGTAGCTCCTCTAAAGATGTTCCCTTT